>CM062092.1:13349737-13717584 GCA_031163375.1 Conogethes punctiferalis | reverse complement strand
TGACGCTACTGCCCGTCATCAGTCTGTGGTATTTAGCTACGCCTTCAATTGTGATGGTTATACCGCCACCAGTCGATTGCCAGCGCTTCGTTTGTTCTTCGGCCAGGATTCACCACGGGCAGGAGAGGTTGTCTTGGAGCGAAATGATGATAGGCCGCTCTCTTATATCCCCCTATCCGATCCCCATCTTACATAATGTGTATAGTCTGGTATTGTGTATTTCAAATAAGACAAGTGAAAGAGACTTGGCTCCTATTCAACAAGCCTGGCAGATGGCATGTTTTTTACTATTGTCAAAGCGATGCCTTACTCGAATGTTTGTTTTTATTCTCCTCCTCGAAAAATCCATTCCACGCCCGGTATTCATCTGGTGCCGACAAATTACCCATTCTATCTGTCATCCAGAATACCTATTACATTTTTCCTCCCACCTTCTGTTTTCCCGAATATTCCCAAGATCAAATGGGTGATTGATGTTCACTTGACGCGTCGCCAGCTAATGTTGGGTAGAAAGATTGATATGTTCCCCGGGGACTGGAACACGTTTCGTATATTTATCCTATTTGAATTCGGGAATCTATCGGGCTGTGGTATCCGGGAGATGTCTCAGCCGAGCTATTGGGTAGTTGAACGTTATAAGCGAGTGGATGGGTATAGAATTGAAGTTATTATTTTTTGTGACAGGTTGTTTTCAATATTTGTTGTTGTTTTATTATATCTGTCTTGTATTATTGACTTGGTCCGGCGTGTCATTCGGTAATGTGCATTCTGAACCAAAGGTCGTGAACCAGACAGCTGGGCAAACCCTACTACCGCCTGGGAAGCTGAAGACTCCAGAAGTACACGTACAGTCTGCGAAACATTCATGGAGTCACTTCGGCCGGCTTACGAGATCAGTAGGTGTTTAGAGCTATCTTACAGGCCAGCTAGCGGTAACTGGCGAGTTATTGATAATTTGGTCACTTGACCGAAGCGATGTGGGCTTTCCTTTCACTTTTAATCGCGTGAATATGGAAAAGACACTATCGAGTGCCACTATAAAAATAAATTCAACTAGTTGTCCAATATAGGTACCTATAGGTAGAGTGTATTTATGCGCTAAGATATTTTAAGATATTTTAACTTATTACGTATCTCGTCATGTAGTCACCTGCACTCTTGTGCTTGGGTCTTGTGTTTCTCTTGAAAACCTAAGTTTGAGATTATTGGCCAGGTGATGCACGTAATAAAATTACATTAATAATACTTTTTTCGTTATTTGTGCACAGGCTACCTAAGTTCTGGCAGGCTTTTATCTAGATTGCTCAAGGCTTTAAAGCAATTACTCCTAATTTTCCATTGAATAAGCTGAGACAGCCACGCAGCGATTCTCTTGCTTTTATTTTGTTTCTTTTCACTCTTTTCGGTGTTTAGTTTAAAAAAACATTACATCCTTTTGAATTAGGAACTGTAACCCATACTTAGATTGCCTGTGTTGTGGGATCCAGTCCTTTTCATCTACAGTATGTTAGGTAATTATTAATTAGCAAAAGCGAATACCTAAAGTCAACGATCACTTAGCTATACTCGATAATTATAATGGAATGCTTTATTATCTCACCCGCACATCGGTTCAGAACAAATAACGCCAGTATTTGCGAAGTATCAATAACAAATATTTAGATTGTAACGATACGGTACGGATATAGCGTTCGTTATTGATTAAAGTGTTAGTTAATATCCGCGCGTATCGTGTAGTCAGTTAGATTCGTTATTGGGTACATAGATAGATAGATGATAACGGTGGTTCAGTGGAAGTGATCGCTGCCTCTGAACCGGTTAGGGGGCTAGATCCTTGATAAGAACTATCCCATTACAGTTATGCAACTTTCAAGGATCTAAACCCCTAACCCCCTGTTTCAGAGACAAAATGTTGCTACTGTGCATACAGTAGCAACTTTTTTTGTGTACAAGTCACTTTATTTGTAAGGCGTAGCTAAATAGCACTGACCGATGACGGGCAGCAGCGTCACCGGAGCGAGAAGCTACGCCCTACTTTCGCCAACCCGCTTGCCCAGCGTGGCGAATATATGTATATCCTCCGGATGTTTGCCCTAAGTAGCGAACAACTGGAGAGGCCTTTGTCCAGCAGTGGACTGCAATGGCTGATGATGATGATGATGATGAAGTCAGTTTGTTTTGGTCTTGGTATTTGCTATGTATAATATGTTTTTCTTTCATCATCGGCCTGTAAACGTTCAACGCGACAAGTCCTTTGGCGGTTCTTCAAAATTTGTAGGCTCGCTTTTTGAAGGTTTTCATAGGTTATTTCTTTATTGACTTCAAATTCTAGTTGAAAATTCACACTCTATTTGTTAGTACTTCCTTGACATCTGTCTAGTAATAGTTTCCAATTGGCTGAGTAAATTGTCGCCCGGCTTGGCCGAGAGTCAACTCGTTACAGAGTCTTTGAGACCCGATATTGGACATCGTATCTACATAGGGTGCCTTTCTTCGTGGTTATTTAGTTAATAGACGAGCAAATTGAGAAGCTATAGCTATAGAATACCTATACAAGTCTAGAGATAGTTATAGTATCGGTATAGGGATAAGTAAGGAGATCATCAGTTATCAAAACTCAAAATGAACTAAAATGATTTGACTTTTTTTAGAATTACCTACTGTTCTATACAAAACATGAAAGAGAAAACTAACTTCAAGAGAGGTAGGGCATAGCGAATTTTCGCTCGAATTGAGCCGCCCGTCCGGGGAAGGACCTCCACCCTATAGAATACCGCAGTCAAATGACCTCTGGGTCGTGTTTCTGCCGGTGAGTAGGGTTTCCGGAGCTCGTGGGGGGTTAGGGTTGGGCCGGCATGGCGGTGGCAACTGACAGGTAACTGGCCAGTTACTTGCCCGTTGCCACAGCGACTTGGGCTTCTCTTTAGCTTTCCATCAGGCGTAGGGAAGCCATTATGTCGAGCCAATATAAAAAACAACTAAGTCGACTTAGTGACCACTCGATTGATAGAATAATTCTCTCGAAACGATCCAAACGTATACCTATTGTAGCTTCGTTTATAAACAACAATAACATTTCTCTTTTCATCTTTCTAATTATTTTCAGATACACATTTTGTATTCAAAACAATTATTCTGCCATGACTTAACAAGAAAATATTGTCTGAATTATTCAAATTAGGCTGTACAACCTCTTATGAATTCTAATGAAGTCGGAGTTATCTGGGGAAAATATTATATATTTTATTATAAAGACTGAGATCAAAAAATGGATAAATTATAACAATGCATTTGTAAGTTAAGTCAAGTGATATAAAAGTCTATTTAATTGAGTTTGATGCCGCGATTGTGGGCAAGTCCACGCCAGTCCACGCGAATGAAGATATTATGTCTGTCTGTCCAAAGCTACAAGATGTATGCTTACATCTTTAAAACTACGCTACAAATTTTGATGCGATATGCAGTTAGAAGGTTCGTAGATAGAGTGATTCAGGAAGAAGGTTTATATTATAATACATGCATAATATAGTAGAGAAATAAATAATAAATATGGACAGGACATGCCACGGTGGGCATATCGCCATCTAGCCCCAAACTAAGCCGGTGATTGTACAATGGGTACTAGACAACTGATAAACTTACTTATATACTTTAAAAAAAAAAAAAAAAAAAGAAGTCTTGCGGCTTCTTCCTTTGGTATCGGGTCAAGGTTTCTTGATGAGATGTTTTCTGATCTTTTATACAATTAGCTTGTTTTATTCCCAGCAGTGAGGCCAGTTTATTATTGTCCACATTATCATAACTAAGTTGTCGTTTAGTAACTTAATATGGCCGCATTGTGGCCGGTCGCTTCGGAATGTTAACTAGACGCGAGGTTCTGGCGGTCGACGGAGGAATGTCATACGTGTGCGGTTATGTAACACTTGTTACCACAGAAATGTATCAAGAATAGAACAGAATAGAGTCGAAAAGGTAAATAATTATCAGAAATCATCATCATCAGCCTATTACAGTCCACTGCTGGACATAGGCCTCTCCAGTTGTTCGCCACTTAGAGCAAACATCTGGAAGATATACCCATAATCGCCACGCTGGGCAGGCGGGTTGGCGATCGCAGGGCGTAGCTTCTTGCTCCGGTGACGCTGCTGCCCGTCACCGGTCTTTAGTATTTAGCTACGCCTTCAATTGTGATGGTTATACCGCTACCAGTCGGTTGCCAGCGCCTCGTTTGTTATTCGGCAGGATGCACCACGGGCAGGTGAGGTTGGCTTGGAGCGAAAAGATGATAGGCCGCTCCCTTTATCAGAAAGTAAGAAGCTTATTACAATAAGCGCCATGGCGGTTACTGGTTACCACTCACACTCTCCGGAAACCCTACTAACCGACAGAAACACGACCCAGAGGTCATTTGGCTGCGGTATTCTATAGGGTGGAGATCCTTCCCCGGACGCCCGTCCGGGGAACGCCGCCCGGCTCAATTCGAGCGAAGATTCGCTATGCCCGGTAGGGCATTTTTATAGTTAAGAGAGGTATCTCTTAAGTCTGCCGATAAATTAGAACTATAAAAATATTATTTCTTCATACTTTTTCATTTTCAAACAAGCATGGGAATTGACTAGTTAATAGAGTTCATGGTATATTTTACCACCTAAAAACAGTGCTACTACTAACTAAATCGTCAAACTCAACGCACGAATTAATTAAAAATTAAACATTCATTAACGAACCAACCATGTTTTGTTTGTACCTTGAAGTAACACATTAGGCGGGTGTTGTTTCAGCTAGTAATAGGTAGTCTGAAACAGTTTGAAATTTCCCGTAAAATTTTATCAACCGAAACGAGACTAATTTTATGGACCGCACCTACGTAGGTTCCCGAAGTAAGGTGATGGTCTCACATTCCGTTTAGTTGAAACTTGCTATTCTGGGGATCATGTAGTTTATACGAGGCCAATTAGGAACTTTAATAGGAGTTATGCACTAACAAGACATTTGATATTCTACTATTATAAAGGAATATTCTTCTTTAAGCAAAGGTTGAAATGCTTGTAAGGTTTAATCCTTTGACGGCCGGGAAATGAGACACGGAAGAAAACCTATTGTTATTCATCATCATCCTAGCCTTTTTCCCGATTGCCTCAGGGTCGGCTTCCCAAACTGAGAGATTTGGCTTTTACACAGAGCGACTGCCATCAGACCTCCGCAACACTTAGGGTAAGCTATACCCATTCCCAGTTGGGCGTCAGAGTTATCATCATCTATGATATGATGTGACGACTGCTATCTGAGTTGGTAAAGATAGCACCCGGGACCAACAGCTTAACGTGCCTTCCGAAGCACGGAGGAAATCGGTGTCAAATTTTGGCCACCCATCATCGGATTGACCGCGCCAATGGTTGCACAACGTAGCGATCATTGTTAAGCGTACAAGACCACGGCACCACCGAGCTCCTCGAAGCATAATAATGTAAGACAATCAGTGGCGTTTCATTTCATTTTATAACATTGTTTAAGCTCTGCCTGCTATAACCATAGGTATAGAACAGACGGTGGCGACAAGTCTAAATTTCAAAATTATAAGATTTAAAGTGATTTATTATACCAAACGCAAGTGTGTCCCTCCCCTAGAGAAGAAAAGTAATTACCCAAGTTAAACAATAAAAGGTCACGGGTCCAGGGTCCCATCAGTGGCCCTGTTGTTTGCCGAACCTGCGGGCTATGCGTTACCAAACTATTCACTGCGATTTGTAGGTACTTAGCTACGTACGTAGCTTTTGAATTTTCTGCTTGCGGGCGATGGAAGAAAACACAAATCGCTGCCCCATAGCGAATGTATGATCGCAGGGCGTAGCCTTTCGCTCCGGTGACGCTGCTGCCCGTGATCGGCCTGTGGTATTTAGCTACGCCTTCAATTGTTATGTTTATACTTTCACCCGTCGGTTGCCAGCGCCTCGTTTGTTATTCAGCAGGATGCATCACAGGTAGATGAGGTTGGCTTGGAGTGAAAAGATGATAGGTCACTTCGGCCCTTACACCCCCTTCCTACAAATTGTCAGGAAAATAAAGAATTTTTATTATTTGGTTGTGTTACTATAAAAAAAATGTGATCAGAGAAACTTTGAGACTGCCTCGGCCCCTGTGATTTACTAAGGCAAGTTTTAGGCTATAACATTTTTTTTTACCGAGTTAAAACAAGTTTACGCTGAAATTTTCGGCGCTAAGTAGGTTAGCGTAATGACCTTTTAGTTCAGCTTAGTTTGGTGTAAATTTAATGCGGCGACCTAAATTGGCTAAGCTATTTCAAAAAATGTTGGCACACAGCACTTTTATTATTATAACTGGTGGCTAAAGCGTTTTTGTCCGTGTGAGTTTCTGACCAGACAACATTACATACATCGCTCCGATCCCAAAGTAAGTAGCTTAAGCACTTGTGTTATAGGAATCAGAACAACGAAGTTACCACAAATGTATCATCATCATCATCATCACCAGCCTATTTAATTGCAGTCCACTGCTGGACATAGGCCTCTGCCTATGTCTGCAATAGGCTGGTTAGGCCTCCAGATGTTTGCTCTGAGTGGCGAGCAGCTGGAGAGCCAGAGCAAACATCTGGAGGATATGCCCATAATCGCCACGCTGGGCAGGCGCCGGCAGATCATCTGCCACGTTGGATCTCTCTGTCTAAGCAACAATTTTAACGCTTTCGCTAAAAATAAATAAAAATAAATAACTCAAGACATGCCACGCTGGGCCACACATCGCCATCTAGCCCCAAACTAAGCCGAAGCTTGTACTATGGGTGCTAGACAACTGATAAACTACTTAAATACTTTTTTTTTTTTGTAAATAAATACATATTATATATAGAAAACACCCAGACCAATACAAACAGACATGTTTATGAACACAAATGTTTGCACTGTGCGGGAATCGAACCCACGACCCTTGGCTCAGTAGGCAGGAGTCACTACCAATTGAGCCACCGAGTCAGTCAAAGAAAAGATAGTTTAAAATTCTTCGTTATTTATGTACCTATCTGGAAGATAAAGATTTAGAGGGTTAGGGCATAGCGAATCTTCGCTCGAATTGAGCTGCCCGTCCGGGGAAGGACCTCCACCCAATAAAATACCGCTGCCAAATGACCTCCGGGTCGTGTTCCTGCCGGTGAGTAGGGTTTCCGGAGCCCGTGGGGGGGTTGGGGTTGGGCCGGCATGGCGGTGGCAACTGACATGTGACTGACCAGTTACTAGCCCGTTGTCACAGCGAATTGAGATATTTTTTTAATATAGTAGCTCGGCATAATGGCTTCCCTTCGCCTGATGGAAAGCGAAAGAGTAGCCCAAGTCGCTGTGACTACGGACAAGTAACTGGTTAATTACCTGTCAGTTGCCACAGCCATGCCGGCCCAACCCTAACCCCCACGAGCTCCGGAAACCCTACTCACCAGCAGAAACACGACCCGGTTATGGCTGCGGTATTCTACAGGGCGGAGGTCCTTCTCCAGACCAGTCCTTCGCTATGCCCTACCTCTTTAGTACCACTTAAAATAAAATCCAAATAAAAATAGGATCAGAAAATCTGTTGAGCCATATTAGAATCCCCCCTATAAAACCCTGCCTCGCTTGCATGAATTATCTGAAGTGGTCGCCTTAAGTGTTCTATTTCAAATCAGGTCAATTTGAAAACCTGCTGTGTTACGTCACTTTTATCCAATAAAATATTGACAGCCTCTATGATGCATTGAGTGTGCGGTAATTTTAAAGGCTTTTGCCGATCGACCAATTAATAGACTAACTTTTCTTGTAAAATTTGGATACTTTATCATTATGGTCATTAGTCTGCAAACGTACACTGTTATACGTCATCATCATCATCATCATCAGCCTATTGCAGTCCACTGTTGGACATAAGCCTCTTCAGTTGTTCATCGCCAAACATCTGGAGGATATACCCATAATTGCCACGCTGGACAAGCGGGTTTTCGATCGTAGGGCGTAGCTCCTTGCTCCGGTGACGCTGCTACCCGTTATCGGTCTGTCGTATTTTATTTTTGAATAAGCTAAAAGACGGACTAATTACAATTTTTAACCATAATAGCCTATTGTGATGGTTATACCGCTACCCGGCTGCCAGCGCCTCGTTTGTTATTCGGCAGGATGCACCACGAGCAGGTGAGGGTGGCTTGGAGCGAAAAGATGATAGGCCGCTCCCTTACATCCCTAGTTCAACAAAATCTGATCATAATAACCTCACTCGAGCTAAGGTCATTTGCATTTTAGTAATACAGCGCTGAAACAAGCTACTGACCTCACATCTCTAGTAAGCGGGGCAGTTCTCATAAGCGGATTAAGCTCGGTAATAAAGTTTGAACTTTGCTCACTCGACAGGTCGGACTTAGCTCTGTCTAGCTTTTATGGGAACACTAGTTTTTACTTCTACTGAGTAGGATGAGAGCCATTGAGAGTCATTGTCTCTTGAATCGTGACATCGCTTTTGCAAACTTTACGGATGATTTTCGAAAGACAATGAAATATTTTAATTTAAAGCATTCACATTAAAATCCTACGTGAATTTTTCAGCTACCAGCGCCATCTAGTCCAAAACTAAGCCGAAGGTTGTATTATGGGTACGAGACAACTGATAATCTTACTTAAATACTTTTTATTGTAAATGAATACGTATATAATATTATACATAGCAAACACCCAGAACAATACAAGCAGACAAATATTTGTACTGCGCGGGGATCGAATCTGCGACTTCTGCGTCAGAGGCAGCGACCACTGAACCAGACTGGTCGCCAATTAAATACATTTTTAAAAGCATTAAAGTCAAAGGAATGTTCGCTTCTAAGATTTTCACACTTTACCTTATTCACCTTTAATACAATAAAGGTTATCAAATCCCACAGTCAACTGAACGGCATCTCTTTCACCAGATTACTCATTTTATTCCAACAACAAAATGTCACTTGAAACTAAACCTTATCACGAAGGAATATTGTCCATCTCGCTTAGCACAAACGCAATTGTAGCATAATAATATTCATTAAACGGTACGTTTCCTGCAATCAATTTCATATTTACTGGCCCAATGGTCTGTAATGCAAAATGTAAAGAAATATTTCTTGCAGAAATACGCAGACGGTCAAGCGTGAGAATTATATGGACGTTGGGTTCGAGAATTCTAACTTCGACTTATTTTTAACTATCCTACCTAAAGGTTGTCTGGAAGAGATCGCTGAAAGCGTTAAGGCTGCCTATATTGTACCACAATTTGTCTTTCTATTTAGTTTTAAGTAAACTGTTTGGTATGCAATAAAGAATATCTATCCATTTATCTTCGTTTACAATGAGGCAGTTTTGGCCGTCCGGTGACGGAAAAAATGCAAAACACTGCTTCATTTTTTACAGTAGGTGGCGTAAGATTCGATTTTTCAAACGGGAGTCTCAAATTTCGGTTTCTTAAACCGGTTCCGTTTAGGTGTTGATCAAAGTACACTCGGCGAAATACCCGTGACTTCACGGGTCGGACAATGGTTAGGTTTCGGGATCAGTCAATTATCGAGGTAAAGGAGGCCACTATGTTACTACGTCTGAGCCTGACCGGTGGATCAGCCCTATGGTGACGGGGCTACCATTTTTTGCTCCTAGTTTCGTGCCAGAGGGAAAAAAAGAGTCGAATTTTTGAGATTTACCTCGCTACAGTACATTTTACGACCGAAGCTACTTAGCATCCGTGACTTGGGTCAGTATTGCTAGAGATTTCCTTTCTGATTATACTTATGTCCAGTTCTGATTTTGAGGCGAGAACCCTAAAAGCGGCTATGGGTTTCATTCGCATCATTTGTGTCCTCACTTTTTCATTTTGCGATCATTTTGCATGCTCTTTTAATATTCGTCAAATTTCGGACATTCCAAGACATGTCCATTTAGTTGAGACTAAAATATAAGACATAGGTATAACAAATACTAAACAACATTACTAACAAGCGACAAAAATCTTCTAAAACAGATTATTTACAAGTTATTTTTCTTGTTTAGATTTATATTTATAAATAATATCTAGATTACAAGTAACATAAGTAAGGTCTATTGTTGAATAAATAAATAAATGTCAGCCTCAGCCTCTCCAGTTGTTCGCCACTTAGGGAAAATATCTGAAGGATATACCTATAATCGCCACACTGGCCAGGCGGGTTGGCAATCGCAGGGCGTAGCTTCTCGCTCCGATAACGCTGCTGCTTGTCATGGGACTGTCTGTTGTGTTTAGGTACGACTTCAGTTTTGATGGTTATCACCATCAGGCGGTTGCCAGCGCCTCATTTGTTATTCGGCAGGATGCACCATGGGCAGGTGAGGTTGACTTGGAGCTAAAAGATGATAGGCCGCTCCAATACATCATACATCATGGGTACTCGAGAAGTGACTTTGGACAACTTACTGACAAGTGATTGAGTCAACTTGGGCTTCTTTGTCAATTAAGCGGAGGAAAGTCACTATATTTATCATTATCAGCCTCTTGGGCTGCAAGACTGCTGAACATATTGGCCTCTTCAATTGTTCACGATCCTGGCCACCTGGCATCCATTTCTAGCCAGCCAACTTGCGCCAATACCAATCATCATGGACTAAGGGCGTCCTACACTTCAGTTAACCGATAACCGATGGGGTAAACGAGTTCTGGAGTGGAGACCGCATCTCGGCAAACGTAGTGTAGGACGCTCTCAGGCAAGGTGGAGTGACGATTTGCGCAGGACGGCTGGCAAGTGCTGGATGCGAGAGGCCCCACCCCGAAGTAAGGATATTTTTTTTTCCGTACATCCATCCGCAAACTCAAATGAGCCCCTTTCTAATATTAAAATGTCCTCCGTTGTTGTTGTAGAAGCGGTGTTCAGTCCACTACAGAAATCGTAACCGCCACAGTTGTCATTTCTACGAGTGCTATTTCAGCTTGATACTTCAGCGAGCTATGTTCATATCTTTGGATCGCCTATCGAAAACTCTATTATGCTACTTTTAAAAAGCAACACGCAAAACCTTTCCGAAATCAAGACATCCATAACTGCGATCAAAGGTTAAAACAGCTCCCATGAATCACACCCACCGCTGAACCGAGAAAAAATTCCGATATCCCTCCGACCAAAAAGGGATTTCCACTAAACTCTTTCTGCCCATTAATCTTGTAGCGAAATCAGTGTACACACTCACCTCAGAGAGAGGCCGAGATAATTGCCGAAGTTAAACAAGGAGGGTGAAGTCCTCCCGTAATTTGCCTGACCGGTAATTACTGGGGGCCGGGAGTCTAATTTGTTAACAAATTTTTAGACATATCTACATCGATGTGTTTGTGTTGGTATTAGCTTGATGAGCGGCTGTTTCGTGAAGGCTTGAAAGTGTGGTAGGATTATCTTCTTTTTCGGGTTTCGTAGTTCAGCTTTTAAAGTCTCGCTTAAGGAACCCCGTGGCGTTGTACGTTGGATTAATTTAATAATAAATGAAATAAGTAGATCATTTGTATATTTAATGTTTTATTTGTGTGTATCTTCTAATTCAGTTAAATGTCTCTCTAGCGTATACCTATGTTTTGATCCCATGTCCTGTACATGTTTGACTGGCTTGGTGGCTCAGTTGGTAGTGACCTCTGCTTTCTGAGCCAAGGGTCGTGGGTTCGATTCCCGCACAGTGCACACATTTGTGGTCAACACATCTGTTGGTATTGGTCTGGGTGTTTTATATGTACAATTGTATTTATTTAAAAAAAAAGTATTCTAAATAAGTTTATCAGTTGTCTAGTACCCATACACAAGCTTTGGCTTAGTTTGGGGTTATATGACGATATGTGGCCCAGTGTGTCTTGTCTTGAGTTATTAAGTATTTTTTATCTTCTTTTTTCTTCTTTACCAACCTATATACTCTTCCACTGCTGAGCAACGGTCTCCCCCAAACATAAATAAATTTACATAAAACGCATTACTGTTGTTTAATAACAGGGTTGATTTTCACAGAACATGTTTATTCAGTTATTGTAAACAACGAAACATAACATCGAATGTCATAACTATACAATGTCAGAAATATCTAGCTAACTGTGTGACACCAACTTGCCATAATAAAATAGCTGGATACACAGCTTTCCGATGCAAAAACCAAATTTATACATCGTGTCCATAATAAATATCATTTGTTTCGTGTCAGGTGGAAATTTAGTAGTTTGCACAGTCCGAAACTATTTCTCATTTACATAGTGTGATTTGTTCGTTTAAGTGAGATTGGTGTGTCCGACGTACATTGTCACTATTGAAGAATGTTTTACATTTAGACATTGGATTTTAGCTTATAAATAATCTCTTTCATCATTTGCAGCCCACTGCTGGACATAGGCCTCTCCAAAAATTCGCTACTTTTCTCGATTCTGGGCTTCTCGCAAATTGTTTCGTAGTGAACACTTGGAATTTGAGAAATAGATTCAAACTCAGTTTAAATACAAGTTTTTAATTAAAAATATCGAGAGCTGTACAATGCGTGTCTTGTTCGTGAAATGGGTTTTGACAGAAGTGTTTAAAATGTATTGAAGGTGGCAGAGTAATCAAATATTTTGATCAGTTTTGTTGCTTCATATTTCCAACAGGCGTTTTGTCCTGAACACAGAACGTACAGACATGTTCACGCGTACAGATATGTTCTGAGCAGGGATAGATCCATTTGAGCCAAACTAGTCGTCAATATTTCTGGTACCTTGGTTGTTCTGATACCCATTGTAATAATATCACCAGCCACTTGCTTTTGAACGCAGCAATGTATGATCATCATCATCTTCCTATTGCAATCCACTGCTGCATATAGACCTCTCCAGTTATTCGCCACTTTTGGCAAACATCTGGAGGTTTTACCCATAATTGCCACGCTCAGCAGGGTTAGCGATCGCTGAGCGTAGATAC
Organism: Conogethes punctiferalis; assembly: GCA_031163375.1. NCBI lineage: Eukaryota > Metazoa > Arthropoda > Insecta > Lepidoptera > Crambidae > Conogethes > Conogethes punctiferalis. Next base: position 13,704,644 of record CM062092.1, on the reverse strand, counting down.
TCGTTCCGGTGACGCTGCTTTACGTTATCAGTCTGTGGTATTTAGCTACATCTTCTATCGTAATGGTTATACTGCCACCAGTCGGTCACGAGAGTCTCGTTCGTTATTCAGCAGGATGCACCACAAGCAAGTGAGGATGGCTTGGAACAAAAAGGTGATAGACCGCTTCCTTACATACATGTCGCGCCGTCGTCTTTCCCATTGTCCCTTACATCATGTATATGGTATTATATTCAGTATCATTTCAATTCAGTGTATCTACTTATAATGAGTTCAATGTCGCGGGAAATGTAAGAAACTATTCGATAAAATAATTTTAGAAAGTGTTACTAAACGGCTTAGTGTTAGGTATTTCTGTCTTATTGTACAGTTTCACTAGAAAGTAATAGTATTAATTTAACAGTGGAAAAAAGGTGAGAAAAGCTGGATTACAGAAAATGGATAGACCGGATAAAGGTGTCGGCAAAGTGTAAATGGGGGAATATCTGTTTCTAGAATAAATGTGGTTTTATATTCAAGGTTCTAGAATAGATTCTTCCTGACACAATTCTAAGTAAGGTGGAAGTCTGTGGTAGGTACGTTAGGTAAAAATTGATTAAAGCCTTAGTTAAAACATCTTAAATGTATCTCTGTTTTTTTAAAACTTAAATAATTCGATCAAATGATCAAAGGCCAGAATATGTCTATAATATGACCACCCTATTTCATCATGGGTGTCGTAGAAGACAATTAAGGGAATACCCGGAAACAGGCAGCAAGGTTTACCTTGGTACAAATAAAATCAACTGCGGTCACCAATCTGTCTGATAAGCGTGGTGACTAAGACGAATCCAAACGTCAATTGTCAATGGGGAGGCCATGTCCAATAGTGGATGTTTGCATGATGATAAATACATCTACAGGTACTATAGCTAAACTACAATATATAGACTCTAGCGTCTTTAAAAAGCTGCTCTTACAAAAATTACCTTAAAATCTCATACTCGTAGAATTTACTGCAAATCAACTTTATAGAAAAATGTAACCTTACCATTTAATACCGCTTTTTAATCATAAAACCCATCAGACAACATCACTACTTAATTCCGACGTTAATAAATACATAGATTATTCCATAAAAATACACTGTACATGAAAATTACGAAAAGCGAAATTTGAAATTCATGGGCGCTATAAATAATTCATGAATTGTAAAAATGCTTATTTAAATTCGTTTTAAACCGTCCCCGTAGGTCATTTATCAAATAGTGTCAGCATGGAATGTGGTGTCTCGTGAATGTATTAACCCTGTTTTAATATTGTAGTGGACTGTAGGTACACACGTTTTGAGCGATTAATCTTCAGCGCTTGCGCAATGAAAAAGTAATGTCTCCTGTAATGGCTTGGATATATAGTTCTATCGCAAGGTATAGGGATTTTTTTCAACCGGGGAAAATGCGTTTCCAAGCCACTCCCACGAATTTAGAGGACTCCCCTGCCTCAAGATGGTATTTGTATAACTATGGTTGTAGACATTATACTATGAACAAAATGGCACATAACCTTGATAACATCGTAAGAGTAATTGAGAGTAAGTAGTTTTACTTAACCTTTTAGAAAGTGCATAATATTATAAACAAATAAATAAATAAATATCACATACATTGCTCCGATCCCAAATAGTAGGGGAGCCCAAGGGGGGATTTCGGGAGTTACTAAAGCGCGGCAGATTAACATATAGGGAGATACCTTGTACCCGATTAAATACTTCCACCAAACATGAGTCCCGTAAATGCGGCCGCCCGTCAAGGATAAATACACTGTACATGAAAATTATCATGAACAGAATGAATGAATTGGACGTGAAATGGATCAGATTAGTAAAAAAAAGTTGATCATCAGAAATTCTTGAGCGCGTCAGATTAAGGTAGGGTGAGTTAGTTACATGCTAAAAAGTATATATTCCACTAATCTGACAATTTCCGATTGTCGTTAAGAAGTAGGTGGGTTACAAACTTGTAAAAAAAAAACGTCATCTCGACTTTCTCGAGCGTGGCTAATTTTTTTTTTATTTTGAAGGAAATAATTCAACGTTCACAAAAAATATATAATCTGACGATTTCCATAAGCCGAAGTAAGGAAAACTAATTAATAAAGTTTAATGCGTGCAGCTACGTAATCCCTGTTTTCCCCACTCCGCGTTTCTATTCCTCTCTCACTTTTTCTCTATCTATGACTCTCTCACTCCGTCCCCACTCTGGTTTCTGTTGCCATGACGCCAAAAATTTGAAAAAATAAAAAAAAAAATTTTCAATTGTCAGATTAGGCGAATCCCTCTAGATAATCGTCAGATTATGAGACAGCACGTCTAGGGTATATAGATGAACCATATATATCTTAATCTGACGCGCTCGAGTATTTCAAAATGGCGATTTTTTTTTACACAGTTTAAAAATGGCCGCGAGTTTGGGTCACATCCAAATCGTCAGATTATTATATAAGAGCTTTTTTTTAGGTTCACTTAACACCCCCTTAGAAAATCTGACGCGCTCGATTAAGTTTTTTTTTTTATCGATTTCAACCCTTACGTATGACTACCCCCATCATGGAAACAATCAGATTAACATACGTACATCTTCCAAAATACGTAAAACATTTATGCTATCAATATCTGACGCGCTCGTGTATGTCCATGCATCGGTTTTTTTTTTACATTTTTGAAAATTTATAGCCGCTCCCCCCACCAATGAAAGTGTATATATTACATAACATTTTTTTCTTCTAATTATCTAAGCTTCGCAATCGAATAGGTCTCTATAATGCTCGAGTAAATCCCGATTTAGCATCCCGGGCTCCCCTACCAAAAGTAAGTAGCTTAAGCACTTGTGTTATGGGTATCGGAACAACGAAGGTACCACAAATAAATACTTAAATACAAATATAAACACCCAAACACGGAACAAACACAAGTGTTCATCACACGAATGTTTGTCCCGGGTGTGAATCGTACCCACGACCCTTGGTTCAGAAGGCAGGGGTCACTACCAATTGAGCCACCGAGCCAGTCACCAATTGAGTCACCGAGCTAGTCATGTTAATTATACGAGTATAACATCAAAATATCGTTTGCATTGAGTCTCAAATCTCAAAATACAAATATTTCCAGTTGTACTTTATTCTCGTAAATTTATTAATAATATTTCAACAGCATGTAATTTATCTTAACTTTTAAACGTTCCACGCTCATGTTACAAGAGTATCCATTGTACTCCCAAGCTCCTAGTGTGATAACTACAACAAATTAAACGATAATTATATTAAAAGTTACCATGTTACATCGGTTTTCGGGGCTCATATGCGACCGAGCGCAGCTGACCTTCGTGACGCCACACTCCACCTAAAACTTGCCTGAGAACCGATAAAGCATGAACGTACAAAGGGATCAAGATATTCTGGTCCTGAAAGCCGATCCCCAGCAAACAATTAGTGAAAGTTAAACACAAATTTGACCTCAACTCATGCAGAGCTATACCTCATTCGCTTCGAAGCTTACAGATAGATAAGATTGGAAGCAAACATTTTGAATAATGCATAACTTATAAGTTGGAATTTGAGTTTTCATCGGTCGAGTTCGTGATACACAGCGAGTTCTGTTGTTACTCGATGAAAAAAGATACGAGATTTGCTAAATTTATGCAAATGAATTTTCTCTGTTTAGGGCCGTATTCGTAGAAAATTTGTTACACGAGTTCGTAATTTATGCTCAATTTTATATAAGTACTTAAATTAAGTACCTGATTTGAATTAGTAAAGTTTACCTTTTTAATCCACCTCATATTAAAATTAATTTGCATAGAATTAATTTTGTTATGTGCTCGTAATTAAAAAGTTTATTCATTAGATATCAATATCATCATTATCAGTATGATGACTGATATGATTTTAGGTAGGTATCTGTAAATAATTTTAGATATTTGTTGCCCCGACTTATTCACTATTAATGCCCGCCCTGGGAAGGACCTCCACTATATGGCCCCGTTGCCACCCGGCATAGCGGTGGCAACTGATAGGTAACTGACCAGTTACTTGCCCGTTGTCACAGCGACTTGGGATTCTGTTTCGCTTTCCATCAAGCGCAGGGAAGCCATTATGTCGAGTTACTATAAATAGAAAAACTGTGAAACATTTTCGTACTGAAACCAAAACGATTTATAGTGAATAAGTTAATTCAAACAAGCAAACATACAGAATTTTGTTTCAGAATCTTGCTCTATGTTATTTACTCTGTCTTTTTTTTGGTAACCTTTTTAACCAACTTCAATAAAGACGGAGGTTGCTGAATTCAACCGTATATATTCATTTATTTTTGATTGATTAATGAAGCCAATGCCAAAAATACATATCCATTACTGGCTGTTCATTTTGCAACGTAGCTAATAGACCTACCAAACTCCTAATGCCTTCAGATTGAAACAGCAACTGCAATTAGAAGGCCAACGTTATAATTAGCCGCAGGCATTAAAATGAGATCCATAATTGGAGCCAAACTTGGCCCGTGTTGCTGCTAGAGTCACGCTATGATTAAATGGATAGTGATTCCACTGCACTACGGGATTCTGATTTTTAAACTTTTATTGGTCACTATGAGTTATCTATACGTTAGTATTAACCACGAAGCAATGTATTTGCTCCGTGGTATTAACAGTCACTGTTAGTTACAGGTTTAGCGGTCTCAATTAAGCAGAAAACGAGGATTTTTTGTCATTGGTCCTTCGAGCCGGATTAATTTAGGTAAAGAATTGTTTGGACGTAAGTGAACTCTTGGTATATATAATAATTAAGAGATTTACTTTTTATTTCACTTAAAGGTGTTTAATGCAGTTCACAAAATAACCGTAGGGAAAAAATAATATAGATGATAGTGGTGGTGAAAATCCATCTCAATTTGAACAATAATTTTGTGGTAGTTATTATTTAATTTGTTAATGTATGGCAATTTCATTATGTCTACATACTATTTATGTTATATTCATTACATATTAATGTTTCATTAGCTCACCTATAATATTAATTAATGCATGCATTAAATTTAACTGTTGTAATGATAATGTTAATTGACCGGCTTCTGTTATCTGAATCATGTGTAGAACTGTACCAATGGTGAACGGATGGAAAAAATTATTTGCACATATTATGCAGTTAGCTATTAGTTGATTTTTAGACACGACGTTGCCTCTCTCTTCAAAAAATACATTTTCTCTACCTAAAGGTTGTCTGGAAGGGATCGCTTACTAGCGTTAAAAACACGTAAATAGTACCATAAGATGTTTGCTATAGGTACCTTTTTCTCTATATGTTTGTATTTTGACAAACAGATACAGCGAAAGTGTAATAACTGAGTTATTGACCCTTCAAATGTTAGGACATGAACTATTAACCCTTTAATCTTCCTTAATTCCGGAGAATTCTAAACACAAATGAAAATAAATTATTCGTGTAAAAGGATACGCACAATGCAGAAATTTAACGCGTACAAACGTACCTAAGTGTTAAATCGTACCAATAGGTTATTTTTTTATAAGTGGGTAGCGCTTGACCCCAACTAGCCTGAAATTAAACGATGTTGGAGCCTAGGATGAAGCGATGTAGCAAAACAACAAAACTAACCAACAAAAACCGATGTACCTTGAAAATCTGTAGATTACGAGTAGGTATATCCATCGGGGAACACGGACTCCGGTAAAGAGGTACCTAAACCCCGAATGTTTCATGTCCTAAAATGTTGTTAACGAAGTCAAAACACTAGGAACATTGGTTCAGGCATCTGAACATCTATGAATGGGGAGTCTAAAGGACGACGGTAGCACAATGTGGCGACATTGCACATTCGCACAATGGTCGAAGCAGGGACTTAATTTGCTTCAAAATGTCTCTATTGTTCCGTGCCTTTGATCGATTTTGAGGTCAAACGAACGATGTACGAGTATGTATGTGGTCAAAGAAAAGTGTATGTTCATTTATGAGTATATTCGAAATCCGACTTCAATAATGAATGTTTTTGATTCATCATTTATATAGTAAGACTTCTTTCTTTCTTCTAAAAAATATGCTTCTGGTAATCATCAGCATCTATTAGCCTGCAAACGTCCAATGCTGGACATTGGCCTCGGGAATTTTCCTTAGTCGTGGTGAATAAGGAAAGGCGAGTTGGTGATCACAATAGGTATTACATGTACCCAGGTAAACGCTACTGCCCGTTTCCTGGTATTCCCTTAGTAGTCTTCTACGAAACTAGCGGGTTGAGATGGGGTGCTCTTATTCTAAATCTGGAAACCACACTGGCACTTGAAGAAAATGTAAATTGATGCTAAAACTCAAAAGGTATCTAGTCACAAGTCGGTTATTCTGGAAAACCGGCATTAAAAGTGCAATCAATAAAATTTACAGGCATTCACGCAACGAGAAGCGGCTACCAAGAATTTAAACGTCACAGAATTATTTCCTCGCATGCATGGTTCTGAAACCACATTGGCTGTTGCCGCTCGCAATAAGGATATACTCTAAGGCTATTGTATGAAAATCATTTTACGTGTGGGCAACAATACAGTTTAGTGCACACTTGCGTTGGTCAAGGCATGGTAGCGCTTAGAATGTCCGCTTCATTGTTACGCGGATGCAAAAGGTTTCATCTTTACTTTAAGTAAGTGTACTAGTCATCTGTTCTTCTTCAAGGTCCAAGTACTACATCGTTGCTTAGGTCGTTTCCTCTTTGTGTTTCCTCCGTGGTTTCTTATCTAAAGGCTTAAAAGTCATTATTCTGTTCTTCCTCAAGGTCCAAGTAGTACATCGTTGCTTAGGTCGTCTCTTCTTTGTGCTTCCTTCGTGGTTTCTTACCTAAAGGCTTAAAAGTCATCTGTTCTTCCTCAAGGTCCAAGTACTGGATCAATAAAACCGTTATTACAATGGAAACTAAACCTCGCCGTGACAGCCACGCGCTGTCACGACGTTCGAGTCAGCACCTCGCAAACCTTCGTGGATATAATTGCCGGGGTGGAATTAACATTTTCGCTTTCCGTTATTGGGCAAATTAAAATTTCGGAAAGTGGAACTCTTTCGGGCACTTTGAATTGTGTGATTAATGGCCCCGAAAAGTTTATCTTTAATTTGCTTGCGAAGCTTTTGGCATTGAGTGAGCGGGTCGATCGGGGTTAACCGATAGTTTTGCTGGCTTTAAATATGATTGACTATATTGCAGAGTGTTCATTGCTTAATGGATGACACATTTTTTTATAATAACAGCTATAGAATTCGCTTGCTGTCAGATATTGCATCCGTGCATAGTGGATAAAGAATATAAACCACCGCCCCATATCTCGTACCCAGTCCTTATTATTTGAGATTTCAGCCTCTCAGCTGTTGGTAGGGTTTACCAATCTAAGACTGTATGTATGGTCATGGAAGCGGAGCGAGGTTGCGAAGCTGTGAGCGAGGTTTAAGTAACCAATTGAATAAACCGATTCTATTGGTAGGATGTAAGGGAGGGCCCATTATCTTTTCGCCCCAAGCCACCTTCACCTACCCATGGTGCATCCTGCTGAATAACAGACGAGGCTCTGGAAACCGGCTGGTGGCGGTATAACCATCACGTTTGAAGGCGTTGCTAAATACACAAGCCAATGACGGGCAGCAGCGTCACCAGAGCGAGGAGCTACGCCTTGCGATTGCCAACCCGCCTGCCCAGCGTGGGTTGACCAGACGATTGCCCTAAGTAGCAATCAAATGGAGAGGCCTATGTCTGATGCAATAGGCTGATGATGAGAATTATCTGTGGTGTGGTGGCAAATGATAAGTAGGTAACTTTATTGATCTAGTTAATTGTTCGTTGTTGCAGCGACTTGGGGTTTTCTTTTGCTTTCCATCAGGCGAGGGTAAAAAGTTTATTACACAAGTGCGTCTAGAAACACAATGAATAATAATTACTTTATAAAGCCCATTCGCATTTTTCAACTTAGTAAAATTTGGTACAAATTCGTAGCTTGAAGCAACATTCTGGGAATTAACAGAGATGAATTTTTTTAGGCAGTTTTTTCCTGATTATCATACCTGTGCTCTCATTACCGTATACTTCCTTTTCATCTCAAATTCTCGACTTTGCTACTGTGTAATAATAATCTTAAATTATGACTTTATTAATTCTATTTATAGTTAATTGAGTTTCTAGTCATTATGAAATATTTGATACGGATTTCGGTACGTATTATTTGGTATAATATTGTAATCTAATGATTAGTTTATATGATAATAATATTAACTTAGATCGTATTTTAAGATATGAGGATATTTAAATATTCATCATCAGCCTATTGCAGTCCACTGCTAGACATAGGCCTCTTCAGTTGTTCGCCACCTAGGGCAAACATCTGGAGGATATACCCATAACCGCCATGCTGGGCAGGAGGCTGGCTTCTCGCTCCAGTGATGCTGCTGCCCGTCATCGGCCTGTGGTACTTAGCTACGACTTCAATTTGTGATGATGGTTATAACGCCACCATTCGGTTGCCAGCGCCTCGTTTGTTATTCGGCAAGATGCACCACGGGCAGGTGAGGTTGGTTTGGAGCAAAAAGAAGATAGACCGCTCCCTTACATCCCCTCACTTTCCCTCACTGATATGCAAGTTCAATCAATCCTAATACAATTAACAAGAGTACAAGTTTCTTCCATGGTAACTACCGCTCCATTCTACCGCTTTTATACTACACGTAATAAAATACTTTACCGGCAAGAAAGCGAAAAGCAAAGCTAGTACCTAATATAAATTCAAACTTAAACATTAAGCCTACCTGCAGTAATCACGTCGGATAGAACAGTTTTCTGCTCACCGTTGAATTTATCATTCAACTTATAACGAACTCTATTGGAAGAGAATAAAGCTTAAAATCGGTTTGAAGAAATAGATGACGTGACGCATAAAATTCAGACAGAACCATAACGGTTTAATTTATTAGCTTGATGATTTTCAACTTTCATGCTCTGCATGAATAAAAAGGTAGATGACAAATTTTAACATCGTTCAAAGTCTAAACGTAGGCGATTTAGTTGATGAATTTGCACTCGTTGTGGGTTGTGGGTTCGATCCCCGCACAGTACAAACATTTGTGTGCATGAACATGTCTGTTTGTATTGGTCTGGGTGTTTTCTATGTATAATATGTATTTATTTACAAAAAAAAAAGTATATAGGTAAGTAAGTTTATCAGTTGTCTAGTACCCATAGTACAAGCTTCGGCTTAGTTTGGGGCTAGGTGGCGCTGTGTGGCCCAGCGTGGCATGTCTTGGGTTATTTATTTATTTATTTACTGTCGGAAAGCTATACTTACTATTTATTATTTTAAAAAAAATAATTAAACCGACTTCAAAAAAACACAAACGACCAAAACTAAAAAGCGATAAATAACGTAAGTAATTCTATCCTTAATACATATTATGTGTATAACTATAATTATTTAAATATTACAATTATCACTTATTTTTGGAGTCGGTGCCAGCCTCTAGGTACCTAACGTAGACTGTTGTTGTATGACGCGCGCGGCCGGCAAATCCACACGACAATATACATTTACATTATTTGTTGGCTGGCACCGACTTCAAAAATAAGTGATAATTGTAATATTTAAATAATTATAGTTATACACATAATATGTATTAAGGATAGAATTACTTACGTTATTTATCGCTTTTTAGTTTTGGTCGTTTGTGTTTTTTTTTTGAAGTCGGTTTAATTTTTTTTTTTTAATTAATTTTATTTCTCGATTTTAGTTGCGTTAATGTGCTGTGAACTTGAATAAAGGCTAATTAATGTCCTTAAGAGTTTTACTTAGGAATGAAAAAAATTGATTTAAGTCAACTGAAGACTTTGCAATCTAGAATCAAGCAAATCATTTACCAAATCACCTGCCCTATTAGCCCTGCATAAGTACATACTACTACCTAGTTTCTATCAACCAATGGCAGTACAACAGTACTACAGTAGGGAACACCCTAACTCCTAACCGTTAAGGAGTTCTGTGGCTTCATCATCAGCACCAGGTGTTGACGCCCGGAAGCATATACCTGAGTAAAATATGATTACGTAACAAAATCACCATATGAGCATACAATTTTCGGTTGTTGCCCTCAATTTCTCTAGGATCCCATCATCAGATCCTGACTTGGTGATAATGGGACCACCTCGGAAGTGTCCTCTGTCGAACAAAAGAAAAATTTTTGAAATCCATCCATAATTGACGGAAATATCGGTGAACAAACATAAAAAAAAAAAAAAATATTATACATACAGACGAATTGAGAACCTCCTCCTTTTTTCGAAGTCGGTTAAAAAAAGGTTAAGGACCCATGCTAAAACTCCAATAATGTAACCGAAGGTATATAAAAATTTCCAAAGAGCTTTCTTACAAACTGACGTGTCTTAAAACGTTACCATAGCAACCTAAACTGTTAAATCATGTAAATAAATAATTATGAAGTTGTACTTTTATTGTTACTAAATTATAAATACATATTAATTGGCGTTTACCTGAAATACCTGAAGTGAAGCGAGGCCGGTTCGCTAGTTTCAAATAATAAAGAAATCCTAGTCGTGAAACGTAAAAGGTCAATACCCCCCCTAAACAACCATTAATCACCAATATTAAGACGGAATTCTATCGACCTTCCCCAACTCGATTCCACGTCCCAAAATCGATTTATAACCTTGACTCTAATATTAATACGGTAGCAAATCTTTTGATCTGACGCAATTAATTTATAGACCAGGATGGGGTAAGCTAGTGCGTGCCCCGAACGAGATAATGCCTCATGACAAATAGTTCAGGAGAAATATCTGAGGGCCGCTGGGTCAGAGTCTTAGGTCCTCTCAAATTAATGATGCACAGTCTTTGTGTGGGTCTTCGGAGTTGTCGTTTGTCTTGAGCGAGGGGAGGAATTGATTAAGTCTGGTAATGGCGTTGCCAATCAGTGTAGATAGTAAATTTTTTTAATAGTACCATAGCATTGTGGTACCAGCCAGACACGACATACCGAAAAATATCAAAAACGTCTCCCAGTCAACTTGGCGACACCAAAAGGAAGAAATGATTTTCTGAGTATAATTTTTATAGGCAACTCTTACAAGATAATAAATAAAAACATAAAATAAAAATAAATCGATTTCATCCATAATTCATATACATATCTGCATGCCCCGAAAGGTGATTGGTAGATCTTTTCTACTGTTCGTGCTTTTTAAGTTTAAATAATAATAAACATACTAGGTCGGTGTATAGTCGGTTCCTAGTCTATAAAAACTTTATTCCCACCAAAAAACAATAAAGAAAATAAAAGTTTACACAAATAGGTATATCGAACACAAACATAAACGCTCAGACACAGAACAAACACAAATGCTCATCACATGAACGTTTGTCCCGAGAAAGGATCGAGCCCACGACCCTTGGTTCAGAAGGCTCACTACCAATTGAGCCAGTCGTATACTAAAAAAAAAAGACTAGGCCATTTTATGATAGCAACCGCCCTGATAGTAAACGTTGTAGAAAATAAAATCTTAAATCAGCTCGGTCTCCCCGGAATCGTGAAAGATTAAGGAAGCCGTTATAGATAGACGACTGAAATTCCATTAGGCAGATTGGTTGGGAATACTAAAACGGGTAGTGCCGCGGAAAAAGTCGGTCGAGTATGGTTTGGACATTAAAGGATTATACGGCGAAGTTTTTATGGGAAAAGATGCTTTATGGTTACAATTATAGCGGTGGTAATCAAATTAAAACTTTCACACAGAAGTGTGTGAAAGTTTTAATTTGATTTGTGAATTAAATTTTATTGATTCTTGTGATTAGAAATGGATGTAAGGGTGCGGCCTATCATCATTTCGCTCCAAGCCAGCCTCACCTGCGCGTGGTGCATCCTGCCGAATAACAAACGAGGCGTTGGCCACCGACCGGTGGAGGTATAATCATCATAGTTGAAGGCGGAGCTATATACCACAGACCGATGACGGGCAGCAGCGTTACCGAAGCGAGAAGCTAGGCTCAGCGATCACCTACCCGCTTGCCCAGCGTGGCGATTAAGATTACAATCACCAGCATTGCCCAAAATAAGATCTAATAGCTCCAGGAAAGTCCATAATATTATCTATATTGACCCAGTTAATGCCACCTGGTGGTCCACAGTGACCAAAGACTTAGAGCATGCCCAAACAAATGTCTCGACAACCCAGGACAGAGCATCCTGGCGCTTTAGAACGAGGAGAGCCGACCCCAAATAATGGGAAGTGGCTAGGACAAAGAAGAAGATTGACCCAGTTAATGGTTAAAACAAGTATTGTTTCCTTTATAGTGCCCAATGATTATTCTAGTCACTTAAGTAGTCTTATTATTTTATAATCGGGTAAATTCTTAGATTTTCCTAATTATTCCAATCTGAGACCAGTACTTTTGACTTTGAAAAGCTAGACTAAAAAATCTATTATTAACACGAAGCGAACAATATTAGAAGCAAGTTACGACAAAAACTTGAAGTTTCAGACAGCTAATATCTGAAAATAAAATTCCCAAGCAAAACAGCGTTGAAGACACGAAGCATTCTTCCAAAGAAAAGAAGACAAACCGCATCACGTACGGCGAAATAAATTCTGAATCACCAATCCTTCATTGTTGTTCCCCCATAACGATCATGTGACTTGTACGCACGGGAGTGCTAAGGCCAAGTTTCTAAAATTGTACACTTTTACATGATTCGGCTTAGTTTGATACTAGGTGGCGCTATGTGCTCAACGTGACATCTATTTGTTTGATATAAAATAGGTAGTTGTTCCAAAAGCCTAATTTATTTGTACTTTTATATGTACGCTTGATTTTTTAAATTACTAAAAGGTATTGTTTAAATCGACCAACACGATAACAGAACTTAATTTGATTTTGATTAGTGTGGCGTGAGTTTGTTATCTATGAGTATTATATTTATGAGTACGTAATTGATTATCACATTTTTCATTTTTGTAATTAATTAATATCAGATATCAATTAATAATTATTTTTCAATGCTAAATTAGCAGTTTCAGAGGTTTTGCTACCGAAATCAGTATCAACAATTAACCTAATAATGTTATAGGCGCTTAAATAAAATATCCAGACTTAGAACCAGACTTTCAATTGCTTAAGCCCACCGATATGTAAAGACATATGCCTCTCCAGTTGTTTGCCACTTAGGGCAAACATCTGGAGGATATACCCATAATAACCACGCTGGGCAGCCGGGTTGGCGATCGCAGGGCGTAGCTTCTCGCTCCGGTGACGCTACTGCCCGTCATCAGTCTGTGGTATTTAGCTACGCCTTCAATTGTGATGGTTATACCGCCACCAGTCGATTGCCAGCGCTTCGTTTGTTCTTCGGCCAGGATTCACCACGGGCAGGAGAGGTTGTCTTGGAGCGAAATGATGATAGGCCGCTCTCTTATATCCCCCTATCCGATCCCCATCTTACATAATGTGTATAGTCTGGTATTGTGTATTTCAAATAAGACAAGTGAAAGAGACTTGGCTCCTATTCAACAAGCCTGGCAGATGGCATGTTTTTTACTATTGTCAAAGCGATGCCTTACTCGAATGTTTGTTTTTATTCTCCTCCTCGAAAAATCCATTCCACGCCCGGTATTCATCTGGTGCCGACAAATTACCCATTCTATCTGTCATCCAGAATACCTATTACATTTTTCCTCCCACCTTCTGTTTTCCCGAATATTCCCAAGATCAAATGGGTGATTGATGTTCACTTGACGCGTCGCCAGCTAATGTTGGGTAGAAAGATTGATATGTTCCCCGGGGACTGGAACACGTTTCGTATATTTATCCTATTTGAATTCGGGAATCTATCGGGCTGTGGTATCCGGGAGATGTCTCAGCCGAGCTATTGGGTAGTTGAACGTTATAAGCGAGTGGATGGGTATAGAATTGAAGTTATTATTTTTTGTGACAGGTTGTTTTCAATATTTGTTGTTGTTTTATTATATCTGTCTTGTATTATTGACTTGGTCCGGCGTGTCATTCGGTAATGTGCATTCTGAACCAAAGGTCGTGAACCAGACAGCTGGGCAAACCCTACTACCGCCTGGGAAGCTGAAGACTCCAGAAGTACACGTACAGTCTGCGAAACATTCATGGAGTCACTTCGGCCGGCTTACGAGATCAGTAGGTGTTTAGAGCTATCTTACAGGCCAGCTAGCGGTAACTGGCGAGTTATTGATAATTTGGTCACTTGACCGAAGCGATGTGGGCTTTCCTTTCACTTTTAATCGCGTGAATATGGAAAAGACACTATCGAGTGCCACTATAAAAATAAATTCAACTAGTTGTCCAATATAGGTACCTATAGGTAGAGTGTATTTATGCGCTAAGATATTTTAAGATATTTTAACTTATTACGTATCTCGTCATGTAGTCACCTGCACTCTTGTGCTTGGGTCTTGTGTTTCTCTTGAAAACCTAAGTTTGAGATTATTGGCCAGGTGATGCACGTAATAAAATTACATTAATAATACTTTTTTCGTTATTTGTGCACAGGCTACCTAAGTTCTGGCAGGCTTTTATCTAGATTGCTCAAGGCTTTAAAGCAATTACTCCTAATTTTCCATTGAATAAGCTGAGACAGCCACGCAGCGATTCTCTTGCTTTTATTTTGTTTCTTTTCACTCTTTTCGGTGTTTAGTTTAAAAAAACATTACATCCTTTTGAATTAGGAACTGTAACCCATACTTAGATTGCCTGTGTTGTGGGATCCAGTCCTTTTCATCTACAGTATGTTAGGTAATTATTAATTAGCAAAAGCGAATACCTAAAGTCAACGATCACTTAGCTATACTCGATAATTATAATGGAATGCTTTATTATCTCACCCGCACATCGGTTCAGAACAAATAACGCCAGTATTTGCGAAGTATCAATAACAAATATTTAGATTGTAACGATACGGTACGGATATAGCGTTCGTTATTGATTAAAGTGTTAGTTAATATCCGCGCGTATCGTGTAGTCAGTTAGATTCGTTATTGGGTACATAGATAGATAGATGATAACGGTGGTTCAGTGGAAGTGATCGCTGCCTCTGAACCGGTTAGGGGGCTAGATCCTTGATAAGAACTATCCCATTACAGTTATGCAACTTTCAAGGATCTAAACCCCTAACCCCCTGTTTCAGAGACAAAATGTTGCTACTGTGCATACAGTAGCAACTTTTTTTGTGTACAAGTCACTTTATTTGTAAGGCGTAGCTAAATAGCACTGACCGATGACGGGCAGCAGCGTCACCGGAGCGAGAAGCTACGCCCTACTTTCGCCAACCCGCTTGCCCAGCGTGGCGAATATATGTATATCCTCCGGATGTTTGCCCTAAGTAGCGAACAACTGGAGAGGCCTTTGTCCAGCAGTGGACTGCAATGGCTGATGATGATGATGATGATGAAGTCAGTTTGTTTTGGTCTTGGTATTTGCTATGTATAATATGTTTTTCTTTCATCATCGGCCTGTAAACGTTCAACGCGACAAGTCCTTTGGCGGTTCTTCAAAATTTGTAGGCTCGCTTTTTGAAGGTTTTCATAGGTTATTTCTTTATTGACTTCAAATTCTAGTTGAAAATTCACACTCTATTTGTTAGTACTTCCTTGACATCTGTCTAGTAATAGTTTCCAATTGGCTGAGTAAATTGTCGCCCGGCTTGGCCGAGAGTCAACTCGTTACAGAGTCTTTGAGACCCGATATTGGACATCGTATCTACATAGGGTGCCTTTCTTCGTGGTTATTTAGTTAATAGACGAGCAAATTGAGAAGCTATAGCTATAGAATACCTATACAAGTCTAGAGATAGTTATAGTATCGGTATAGGGATAAGTAAGGAGATCATCAGTTATCAAAACTCAAAATGAACTAAAATGATTTGACTTTTTTTAGAATTACCTACTGTTCTATACAAAACATGAAAGAGAAAACTAACTTCAAGAGAGGTAGGGCATAGCGAATTTTCGCTCGAATTGAGCCGCCCGTCCGGGGAAGGACCTCCACCCTATAGAATACCGCAGTCAAATGACCTCTGGGTCGTGTTTCTGCCGGTGAGTAGGGTTTCCGGAGCTCGTGGGGGGTTAGGGTTGGGCCGGCATGGCGGTGGCAACTGACAGGTAACTGGCCAGTTACTTGCCCGTTGCCACAGCGACTTGGGCTTCTCTTTAGCTTTCCATCAGGCGTAGGGAAGCCATTATGTCGAGCCAATATAAAAAACAACTAAGTCGACTTAGTGACCACTCGATTGATAGAATAATTCTCTCGAAACGATCCAAACGTATACCTATTGTAGCTTCGTTTATAAACAACAATAACATTTCTCTTTTCATCTTTCTAATTATTTTCAGATACACATTTTGTATTCAAAACAATTATTCTGCCATGACTTAACAAGAAAATATTGTCTGAATTATTCAAATTAGGCTGTACAACCTCTTATGAATTCTAATGAAGTCGGAGTTATCTGGGGAAAATATTATATATTTTATTATAAAGACTGAGATCAAAAAATGGATAAATTATAACAATGCATTTGTAAGTTAAGTCAAGTGATATAAAAGTCTATTTAATTGAGTTTGATGCCGCGATTGTGGGCAAGTCCACGCCAGTCCACGCGAATGAAGATATTATGTCTGTCTGTCCAAAGCTACAAGATGTATGCTTACATCTTTAAAACTACGCTACAAATTTTGATGCGATATGCAGTTAGAAGGTTCGTAGATAGAGTGATTCAGGAAGAAGGTTTATATTATAATACATGCATAATATAGTAGAGAAATAAATAATAAATATGGACAGGACATGCCACGGTGGGCATATCGCCATCTAGCCCCAAACTAAGCCGGTGATTGTACAATGGGTACTAGACAACTGATAAACTTACTTATATACTTTAAAAAAAAAAAAAAAAAAAGAAGTCTTGCGGCTTCTTCCTTTGGTATCGGGTCAAGGTTTCTTGATGAGATGTTTTCTGATCTTTTATACAATTAGCTTGTTTTATTCCCAGCAGTGAGGCCAGTTTATTATTGTCCACATTATCATAACTAAGTTGTCGTTTAGTAACTTAATATGGCCGCATTGTGGCCGGTCGCTTCGGAATGTTAACTAGACGCGAGGTTCTGGCGGTCGACGGAGGAATGTCATACGTGTGCGGTTATGTAACACTTGTTACCACAGAAATGTATCAAGAATAGAACAGAATAGAGTCGAAAAGGTAAATAATTATCAGAAATCATCATCATCAGCCTATTACAGTCCACTGCTGGACATAGGCCTCTCCAGTTGTTCGCCACTTAGAGCAAACATCTGGAAGATATACCCATAATCGCCACGCTGGGCAGGCGGGTTGGCGATCGCAGGGCGTAGCTTCTTGCTCCGGTGACGCTGCTGCCCGTCACCGGTCTTTAGTATTTAGCTACGCCTTCAATTGTGATGGTTATACCGCTACCAGTCGGTTGCCAGCGCCTCGTTTGTTATTCGGCAGGATGCACCACGGGCAGGTGAGGTTGGCTTGGAGCGAAAAGATGATAGGCCGCTCCCTTTATCAGAAAGTAAGAAGCTTATTACAATAAGCGCCATGGCGGTTACTGGTTACCACTCACACTCTCCGGAAACCCTACTAACCGACAGAAACACGACCCAGAGGTCATTTGGCTGCGGTATTCTATAGGGTGGAGATCCTTCCCCGGACGCCCGTCCGGGGAACGCCGCCCGGCTCAATTCGAGCGAAGATTCGCTATGCCCGGTAGGGCATTTTTATAGTTAAGAGAGGTATCTCTTAAGTCTGCCGATAAATTAGAACTATAAAAATATTATTTCTTCATACTTTTTCATTTTCAAACAAGCATGGGAATTGACTAGTTAATAGAGTTCATGGTATATTTTACCACCTAAAAACAGTGCTACTACTAACTAAATCGTCAAACTCAACGCACGAATTAATTAAAAATTAAACATTCATTAACGAACCAACCATGTTTTGTTTGTACCTTGAAGTAACACATTAGGCGGGTGTTGTTTCAGCTAGTAATAGGTAGTCTGAAACAGTTTGAAATTTCCCGTAAAATTTTATCAACCGAAACGAGACTAATTTTATGGACCGCACCTACGTAGGTTCCCGAAGTAAGGTGATGGTCTCACATTCCGTTTAGTTGAAACTTGCTATTCTGGGGATCATGTAGTTTATACGAGGCCAATTAGGAACTTTAATAGGAGTTATGCACTAACAAGACATTTGATATTCTACTATTATAAAGGAATATTCTTCTTTAAGCAAAGGTTGAAATGCTTGTAAGGTTTAATCCTTTGACGGCCGGGAAATGAGACACGGAAGAAAACCTATTGTTATTCATCATCATCCTAGCCTTTTTCCCGATTGCCTCAGGGTCGGCTTCCCAAACTGAGAGATTTGGCTTTTACACAGAGCGACTGCCATCAGACCTCCGCAACACTTAGGGTAAGCTATACCCATTCCCAGTTGGGCGTCAGAGTTATCATCATCTATGATATGATGTGACGACTGCTATCTGAGTTGGTAAAGATAGCACCCGGGACCAACAGCTTAACGTGCCTTCCGAAGCACGGAGGAAATCGGTGTCAAATTTTGGCCACCCATCATCGGATTGACCGCGCCAATGGTTGCACAACGTAGCGATCATTGTTAAGCGTACAAGACCACGGCACCACCGAGCTCCTCGAAGCATAATAATGTAAGACAATCAGTGGCGTTTCATTTCATTTTATAACATTGTTTAAGCTCTGCCTGCTATAACCATAGGTATAGAACAGACGGTGGCGACAAGTCTAAATTTCAAAATTATAAGATTTAAAGTGATTTATTATACCAAACGCAAGTGTGTCCCTCCCCTAGAGAAGAAAAGTAATTACCCAAGTTAAACAATAAAAGGTCACGGGTCCAGGGTCCCATCAGTGGCCCTGTTGTTTGCCGAACCTGCGGGCTATGCGTTACCAAACTATTCACTGCGATTTGTAGGTACTTAGCTACGTACGTAGCTTTTGAATTTTCTGCTTGCGGGCGATGGAAGAAAACACAAATCGCTGCCCCATAGCGAATGTATGATCGCAGGGCGTAGCCTTTCGCTCCGGTGACGCTGCTGCCCGTGATCGGCCTGTGGTATTTAGCTACGCCTTCAATTGTTATGTTTATACTTTCACCCGTCGGTTGCCAGCGCCTCGTTTGTTATTCAGCAGGATGCATCACAGGTAGATGAGGTTGGCTTGGAGTGAAAAGATGATAGGTCACTTCGGCCCTTACACCCCCTTCCTACAAATTGTCAGGAAAATAAAGAATTTTTATTATTTGGTTGTGTTACTATAAAAAAAATGTGATCAGAGAAACTTTGAGACTGCCTCGGCCCCTGTGATTTACTAAGGCAAGTTTTAGGCTATAACATTTTTTTTTACCGAGTTAAAACAAGTTTACGCTGAAATTTTCGGCGCTAAGTAGGTTAGCGTAATGACCTTTTAGTTCAGCTTAGTTTGGTGTAAATTTAATGCGGCGACCTAAATTGGCTAAGCTATTTCAAAAAATGTTGGCACACAGCACTTTTATTATTATAACTGGTGGCTAAAGCGTTTTTGTCCGTGTGAGTTTCTGACCAGACAACATTACATACATCGCTCCGATCCCAAAGTAAGTAGCTTAAGCACTTGTGTTATAGGAATCAGAACAACGAAGTTACCACAAATGTATCATCATCATCACCAGCCTATTTAATTGCAGTCCACTGCTGGACATAGGCCTCTGCCTATGTCTGCAATAGGCTGGTTAGGCCTCCAGATGTTTGCTCTGAGTGGCGAGCAGCTGGAGAGCCAGAGCAAACATCTGGAGGATATGCCCATAATCGCCACGCTGGGCAGGCGCCGGCAGATCATCTGCCACGTTGGATCTCTCTGTCTAAGCAACAATTTTAACGCTTTCGCTAAAAATAAATAAAAATAAATAACTCAAGACATGCCACGCTGGGCCACACATCGCCATCTAGCCCCAAACTAAGCCGAAGCTTGTACTATGGGTGCTAGACAACTGATAAACTACTTAAATACTTTTTTTTTTTTGTAAATAAATACATATTATATATAGAAAACACCCAGACCAATACAAACAGACATGTTTATGAACACAAATGTTTGCACTGTGCGGGAATCGAACCCACGACCCTTGGCTCAGTAGGCAGGAGTCACTACCAATTGAGCCACCGAGTCAGTCAAAGAAAAGATAGTTTAAAATTCTTCGTTATTTATGTACCTATCTGGAAGATAAAGATTTAGAGGGTTAGGGCATAGCGAATCTTCGCTCGAATTGAGCTGCCCGTCCGGGGAAGGACCTCCACCCAATAAAATACCGCTGCCAAATGACCTCCGGGTCGTGTTCCTGCCGGTGAGTAGGGTTTCCGGAGCCCGTGGGGGGGTTGGGGTTGGGCCGGCATGGCGGTGGCAACTGACATGTGACTGACCAGTTACTAGCCCGTTGTCACAGCGAATTGAGATATTTTTTTAATATAGTAGCTCGGCATAATGGCTTCCCTTCGCCTGATGGAAAGCGAAAGAGTAGCCCAAGTCGCTGTGACTACGGACAAGTAACTGGTTAATTACCTGTCAGTTGCCACAGCCATGCCGGCCCAACCCTAACCCCCACGAGCTCCGGAAACCCTACTCACCAGCAGAAACACGACCCGGTTATGGCTGCGGTATTCTACAGGGCGGAGGTCCTTCTCCAGACCAGTCCTTCGCTATGCCCTACCTCTTTAGTACCACTTAAAATAAAATCCAAATAAAAATAGGATCAGAAAATCTGTTGAGCCATATTAGAATCCCCCCTATAAAACCCTGCCTCGCTTGCATGAATTATCTGAAGTGGTCGCCTTAAGTGTTCTATTTCAAATCAGGTCAATTTGAAAACCTGCTGTGTTACGTCACTTTTATCCAATAAAATATTGACAGCCTCTATGATGCATTGAGTGTGCGGTAATTTTAAAGGCTTTTGCCGATCGACCAATTAATAGACTAACTTTTCTTGTAAAATTTGGATACTTTATCATTATGGTCATTAGTCTGCAAACGTACACTGTTATACGTCATCATCATCATCATCATCAGCCTATTGCAGTCCACTGTTGGACATAAGCCTCTTCAGTTGTTCATCGCCAAACATCTGGAGGATATACCCATAATTGCCACGCTGGACAAGCGGGTTTTCGATCGTAGGGCGTAGCTCCTTGCTCCGGTGACGCTGCTACCCGTTATCGGTCTGTCGTATTTTATTTTTGAATAAGCTAAAAGACGGACTAATTACAATTTTTAACCATAATAGCCTATTGTGATGGTTATACCGCTACCCGGCTGCCAGCGCCTCGTTTGTTATTCGGCAGGATGCACCACGAGCAGGTGAGGGTGGCTTGGAGCGAAAAGATGATAGGCCGCTCCCTTACATCCCTAGTTCAACAAAATCTGATCATAATAACCTCACTCGAGCTAAGGTCATTTGCATTTTAGTAATACAGCGCTGAAACAAGCTACTGACCTCACATCTCTAGTAAGCGGGGCAGTTCTCATAAGCGGATTAAGCTCGGTAATAAAGTTTGAACTTTGCTCACTCGACAGGTCGGACTTAGCTCTGTCTAGCTTTTATGGGAACACTAGTTTTTACTTCTACTGAGTAGGATGAGAGCCATTGAGAGTCATTGTCTCTTGAATCGTGACATCGCTTTTGCAAACTTTACGGATGATTTTCGAAAGACAATGAAATATTTTAATTTAAAGCATTCACATTAAAATCCTACGTGAATTTTTCAGCTACCAGCGCCATCTAGTCCAAAACTAAGCCGAAGGTTGTATTATGGGTACGAGACAACTGATAATCTTACTTAAATACTTTTTATTGTAAATGAATACGTATATAATATTATACATAGCAAACACCCAGAACAATACAAGCAGACAAATATTTGTACTGCGCGGGGATCGAATCTGCGACTTCTGCGTCAGAGGCAGCGACCACTGAACCAGACTGGTCGCCAATTAAATACATTTTTAAAAGCATTAAAGTCAAAGGAATGTTCGCTTCTAAGATTTTCACACTTTACCTTATTCACCTTTAATACAATAAAGGTTATCAAATCCCACAGTCAACTGAACGGCATCTCTTTCACCAGATTACTCATTTTATTCCAACAACAAAATGTCACTTGAAACTAAACCTTATCACGAAGGAATATTGTCCATCTCGCTTAGCACAAACGCAATTGTAGCATAATAATATTCATTAAACGGTACGTTTCCTGCAATCAATTTCATATTTACTGGCCCAATGGTCTGTAATGCAAAATGTAAAGAAATATTTCTTGCAGAAATACGCAGACGGTCAAGCGTGAGAATTATATGGACGTTGGGTTCGAGAATTCTAACTTCGACTTATTTTTAACTATCCTACCTAAAGGTTGTCTGGAAGAGATCGCTGAAAGCGTTAAGGCTGCCTATATTGTACCACAATTTGTCTTTCTATTTAGTTTTAAGTAAACTGTTTGGTATGCAATAAAGAATATCTATCCATTTATCTTCGTTTACAATGAGGCAGTTTTGGCCGTCCGGTGACGGAAAAAATGCAAAACACTGCTTCATTTTTTACAGTAGGTGGCGTAAGATTCGATTTTTCAAACGGGAGTCTCAAATTTCGGTTTCTTAAACCGGTTCCGTTTAGGTGTTGATCAAAGTACACTCGGCGAAATACCCGTGACTTCACGGGTCGGACAATGGTTAGGTTTCGGGATCAGTCAATTATCGAGGTAAAGGAGGCCACTATGTTACTACGTCTGAGCCTGACCGGTGGATCAGCCCTATGGTGACGGGGCTACCATTTTTTGCTCCTAGTTTCGTGCCAGAGGGAAAAAAAGAGTCGAATTTTTGAGATTTACCTCGCTACAGTACATTTTACGACCGAAGCTACTTAGCATCCGTGACTTGGGTCAGTATTGCTAGAGATTTCCTTTCTGATTATACTTATGTCCAGTTCTGATTTTGAGGCGAGAACCCTAAAAGCGGCTATGGGTTTCATTCGCATCATTTGTGTCCTCACTTTTTCATTTTGCGATCATTTTGCATGCTCTTTTAATATTCGTCAAATTTCGGACATTCCAAGACATGTCCATTTAGTTGAGACTAAAATATAAGACATAGGTATAACAAATACTAAACAACATTACTAACAAGCGACAAAAATCTTCTAAAACAGATTATTTACAAGTTATTTTTCTTGTTTAGATTTATATTTATAAATAATATCTAGATTACAAGTAACATAAGTAAGGTCTATTGTTGAATAAATAAATAAATGTCAGCCTCAGCCTCTCCAGTTGTTCGCCACTTAGGGAAAATATCTGAAGGATATACCTATAATCGCCACACTGGCCAGGCGGGTTGGCAATCGCAGGGCGTAGCTTCTCGCTCCGATAACGCTGCTGCTTGTCATGGGACTGTCTGTTGTGTTTAGGTACGACTTCAGTTTTGATGGTTATCACCATCAGGCGGTTGCCAGCGCCTCATTTGTTATTCGGCAGGATGCACCATGGGCAGGTGAGGTTGACTTGGAGCTAAAAGATGATAGGCCGCTCCAATACATCATACATCATGGGTACTCGAGAAGTGACTTTGGACAACTTACTGACAAGTGATTGAGTCAACTTGGGCTTCTTTGTCAATTAAGCGGAGGAAAGTCACTATATTTATCATTATCAGCCTCTTGGGCTGCAAGACTGCTGAACATATTGGCCTCTTCAATTGTTCACGATCCTGGCCACCTGGCATCCATTTCTAGCCAGCCAACTTGCGCCAATACCAATCATCATGGACTAAGGGCGTCCTACACTTCAGTTAACCGATAACCGATGGGGTAAACGAGTTCTGGAGTGGAGACCGCATCTCGGCAAACGTAGTGTAGGACGCTCTCAGGCAAGGTGGAGTGACGATTTGCGCAGGACGGCTGGCAAGTGCTGGATGCGAGAGGCCCGGGACCGATCGAAGTGGCGAGCATTGGGAGAGGCCTATGTCCAGCAGTGGACTGTAGTGGGCTGATGATGATGATGATGACACTTCAGTTGCTGAGAAGCGGTGTTCAGTCCACCAGTCAAACATTCATTTCACGAAGTCAAAACACTAGGAACATTGGTTCAGGCATCTGAACATCTATGAATGGGGAGTCTAAAGGACGACGGTAGCACAATGTGGCGACATTGCACATTCGCACAATGGTCGAAGCAGGGACTTAATTTGCTTCAAAATGTCTCTATTGTTCCGTGCCTTTGATCGATTTTGAGGTCAAACGAACGATGTACGAGTATGTATGTGGTCAAAGAAAAGTGTATGTTCATTTATGAGTATATTCGAAATCCGACTTCAATAATGAATGTTTTTGATTCATCATTTATATAGTAAGACTTCTTTCTTTCTTCTAAAAAATATGCTTCTGGTAATCATCAGCATCTATTAGCCTGCAAACGTCCAATGCTGGACATTGGCCTCGGGAATTTTCCTTAGTCGTGGTGAATAAGGAAAGGCGAGTTGGTGATCACAATAGGTATTACATGTACCCAGGTAAACGCTACTGCCCGTTTCCTGGTATTCCCTTAGTAGTCTTCTACGAAACTAGCGGGTTGAGATGGGGTGCTCTTATTCTAAATCTGGAAACCACACTGGCACTTGAAGAAAATGTAAATTGATGCTAAAACTCAAAAGGTATCTAGTCACAAGTCGGTTATTCTGGAAAACCGGCATTAAAAGTGCAATCAATAAAATTTACAGGCATTCACGCAACGAGAAGCGGCTACCAAGAATTTAAACGTCACAGAATTATTTCCTCGCATGCATGGTTCTGAAACCACATTGGCTGTTGCCGCTCGCAATAAGGATATACTCTAAGGCTATTGTATGAAAATCATTTTACGTGTGGGCAACAATACAGTTTAGTGCACACTTGCGTTGGTCAAGGCATGGTAGCGCTTAGAATGTCCGCTTCATTGTTACGCGGATGCAAAAGGTTTCATCTTTACTTTAAGTAAGTGTACTAGTCATCTGTTCTTCTTCAAGGTCCAAGTACTACATCGTTGCTTAGGTCGTTTCCTCTTTGTGTTTCCTCCGTGGTTTCTTATCTAAAGGCTTAAAAGTCATTATTCTGTTCTTCCTCAAGGTCCAAGTAGTACATCGTTGCTTAGGTCGTCTCTTCTTTGTGCTTCCTTCGTGGTTTCTTACCTAAAGGCTTAAAAGTCATCTGTTCTTCCTCAAGGTCCAAGTACTGGATCAATAAAACCGTTATTACAATGGAAACTAAACCTCGCCGTGACAGCCACGCGCTGTCACGACGTTCGAGTCAGCACCTCGCAAACCTTCGTGGATATAATTGCCGGGGTGGAATTAACATTTTCGCTTTCCGTTATTGGGCAAATTAAAATTTCGGAAAGTGGAACTCTTTCGGGCACTTTGAATTGTGTGATTAATGGCCCCGAAAAGTTTATCTTTAATTTGCTTGCGAAGCTTTTGGCATTGAGTGAGCGGGTCGATCGGGGTTAACCGATAGTTTTGCTGGCTTTAAATATGATTGACTATATTGCAGAGTGTTCATTGCTTAATGGATGACACATTTTTTTATAATAACAGCTATAGAATTCGCTTGCTGTCAGATATTGCATCCGTGCATAGTGGATAAAGAATATAAACCACCGCCCCATATCTCGTACCCAGTCCTTATTATTTGAGATTTCAGCCTCTCAGCTGTTGGTAGGGTTTACCAATCTAAGACTGTATGTATGGTCATGGAAGCGGAGCGAGGTTGCGAAGCTGTGAGCGAGGTTTAAGTAACCAATTGAATAAACCGATTCTATTGGTAGGATGTAAGGGAGGGCCCATTATCTTTTCGCCCCAAGCCACCTTCACCTACCCATGGTGCATCCTGCTGAATAACAGACGAGGCTCTGGAAACCGGCTGGTGGCGGTATAACCATCACGTTTGAAGGCGTTGCTAAATACACAAGCCAATGACGGGCAGCAGCGTCACCAGAGCGAGGAGCTACGCCTTGCGATTGCCAACCCGCCTGCCCAGCGTGGGTTGACCAGACGATTGCCCTAAGTAGCAATCAAATGGAGAGGCCTATGTCTGATGCAATAGGCTGATGATGAGAATTATCTGTGGTGTGGTGGCAAATGATAAGTAGGTAACTTTATTGATCTAGTTAATTGTTCGTTGTTGCAGCGACTTGGGGTTTTCTTTTGCTTTCCATCAGGCGAGGGTAAAAAGTTTATTACACAAGTGCGTCTAGAAACACAATGAATAATAATTACTTTATAAAGCCCATTCGCATTTTTCAACTTAGTAAAATTTGGTACAAATTCGTAGCTTGAAGCAACATTCTGGGAATTAACAGAGATGAATTTTTTTAGGCAGTTTTTTCCTGATTATCATACCTGTGCTCTCATTACCGTATACTTCCTTTTCATCTCAAATTCTCGACTTTGCTACTGTGTAATAATAATCTTAAATTATGACTTTATTAATTCTATTTATAGTTAATTGAGTTTCTAGTCATTATGAAATATTTGATACGGATTTCGGTACGTATTATTTGGTATAATATTGTAATCTAATGATTAGTTTATATGATAATAATATTAACTTAGATCGTATTTTAAGATATGAGGATATTTAAATATTCATCATCAGCCTATTGCAGTCCACTGCTAGACATAGGCCTCTTCAGTTGTTCGCCACCTAGGGCAAACATCTGGAGGATATACCCATAACCGCCATGCTGGGCAGGAGGCTGGCTTCTCGCTCCAGTGATGCTGCTGCCCGTCATCGGCCTGTGGTACTTAGCTACGACTTCAATTTGTGATGATGGTTATAACGCCACCATTCGGTTGCCAGCGCCTCGTTTGTTATTCGGCAAGATGCACCACGGGCAGGTGAGGTTGGTTTGGAGCAAAAAGAAGATAGACCGCTCCCTTACATCCCCTCACTTTCCCTCACTGATATGCAAGTTCAATCAATCCTAATACAATTAACAAGAGTACAAGTTTCTTCCATGGTAACTACCGCTCCATTCTACCGCTTTTATACTACACGTAATAAAATACTTTACCGGCAAGAAAGCGAAAAGCAAAGCTAGTACCTAATATAAATTCAAACTTAAACATTAAGCCTACCTGCAGTAATCACGTCGGATAGAACAGTTTTCTGCTCACCGTTGAATTTATCATTCAACTTATAACGAACTCTATTGGAAGAGAATAAAGCTTAAAATCGGTTTGAAGAAATAGATGACGTGACGCATAAAATTCAGACAGAACCATAACGGTTTAATTTATTAGCTTGATGATTTTCAACTTTCATGCTCTGCATGAATAAAAAGGTAGATGACAAATTTTAACATCGTTCAAAGTCTAAACGTAGGCGATTTAGTTGATGAATTTGCACTCGGGCGCGCAGTGAAATTAGAAATTATTTGAAATAAGGTCAAGCTATTGAATTAGGTACTCTTGGGGTAGATGATTCGGCAAAAGTTTACAATTAATGTTTTCTTTTTCATAAGATTTGCATAAATTTACTTTCGTGTTAACATGTTACTCGTACTTGAAAATAAAGTGAGTAAGGAAAGCTTTCAAAAGTTTATGCGAAGGTTGTACCTAACTAAATTTTTTGCTTCGTTTGTTTTGTTTTTAAGAAAAGAATATAAAACAATTCAACAATTCAATGTATGGAATGCAGATAAACTTGAAACTAACATAAAATTAATAGAAATATTATTCAATGAAATATACATTTAATTGAAACATAATACACGAAGTTGCCCGACAGAAAAGTAATTCTCTCCTGAAGGTTGACTGGAAGAGATAGCTTACTAGCGATAATACTGCCAGATTGTACCACAAAATGTTTGTATCATCTTTTTTGTATTTATTTTGTGTTTTGTGTAATAAAATATATATATCTATATCTAGCTGTACCAAAATGGTCTCCGCTATATATTTGATATGCTGGTGACAAGTACCTAACGCTATGACAACGTCATTTGTAGCACTGTAGTAGCCTCCCTTCGCCTTATGGAAAGCTGAAGCTGGTATAGAGCACATCTTAATTCAGCTAAAATGTGGGCAAACCAGAGGAATTTCTTAGTTATTATCTACATCAAAAACTCTATCACAATTTAGAACATTATCTTAAGATTCGTTCGTATGGCTTATTAATTTGTTTCCAAGAAAGCTTCCCACACTATATTTCCTTGTCTTTCTTCAAGGACTCATATGGTCTAGCGGTCATTGATTCTTCAAGAGACTGAAACCCACACAGCGTTTCAGGTTCATTATTTTTTATTCTACTGTGTACTAGTGGCTCAAGTGGCAGATATAGTATAAAACAAAAGGTCACCGACCTACTATGGCTGTAGTTCAACATAACGAAGTATGTCTTATCCCTGTCCAATCTTAAAAACTGGTCGCCTTTAGTTTGTTTTTTTATGGAATCAGTCGACACGGCTCATGGACTCACCGCTCGCTTGAGTTACGGGTGTCCATGAGATGGTCGCTGCCGGCCTTTTAAATAGGAGTACGCTCGTTTCTTGAAAGCTCCCAAGTCGTAGCTGTTCGGAACACTGTCGCACAAAGTTGGTTCCACAAAACGGATGCGCGTGGCAAGAAGTGACAAGAAGGGGATATACGGGAGCGATCTATCATCTTTTCGCTCCAAGCCAACCTCACCTGCCCGTGGTGCATCCTGCCGAACAACAAACGAGGCCCTGTCAACCGACTAGAGTATACCGCAACTCTAAACATCACAATTGAAGGCGTAGCTAAATACCACAGACCGATGACGGGCAGCAGCGTCACCGGAGCGAGAAGCTACACCCTGCGATCGCTAACCCACCTGCCTAGCGTGGCGATTCTGGGTATATCATGTAGATGATTGTCCTAAGTGGCTTGCAACAGGAGAGGCCTATATGTCCAGCAGTGGACTGCGATAGGCTGATGGTGGTGAAGGATCGTCAGGTCGTCAAAATTAATAAGAAAAGACATAACCACATTCGAAAACCAATGCGGCATTACATTAACCACACAGACCCACAAGAAACAAAACAAAAGCAAGGAAATAATTCATACATCCAATTACGTCGGCACATACAAAATTAATGGAAATGAAACTAGTGCCACAGACAGGGTGAGTCATGAATATTTGAGCGGCAAGAATGCAGTAGTTAAGTCCGTATTTACGTTTATCGACCGGCACGGTTTCTGATACTACAATTCGGTAAATAGCAGTAAGATTGTGGCCTTTTATAAGGCCTGGGTTTTATTTATTACTGGGAGTAATTACTGTCGTGAGTTTGTTTTCCGGATTCATAAAAGGACTACTACATTTCATTCCTTGTGTGTTGTAGAAGCCGTCTGAGAGAATATCAAGAAACGAACAATCTTGAATGCAATTGTAGGGTTGTAAGTTTAAAGAGGTTTAAGTGCCAATGTAATATAAGAGAGGTAGGGCATAGCGAATCTCCGCTCGAATTGAGCCGCCCGTGGGAACGACCTCCACCCTATAGATTACCGCAGCCAAATGACCTCCGGGTCGTGTTTCTGCCAGTGAATAGGGTTTCCGGAGCTCGTTGGGGGTTAGGTTTGAGCCGGCATGGCGGTGGCAACTGACCAGCTACTTGTCTGTTGTCATAGCGACTTGAGCTCCTCTTCCGCTTTCCATCAGGCGTAGGGAAGCCATTATGGCGAGCCAAAGTCAAAAAAACATATTTATGTGGCTGTATGTTTTAATGTTTCTCGGTCTAGGTATAGCATCGTAACACCCGAAAGGATGAAGCGATTTATGTTTTAAGAAAACAAAACAAAAGCAAGGAAAACTAAGTTTTGCGTTTATATTAGGTAGACATTGTTATATCAATTGCTACGTTCTTGCTTAGTGTATGATGTACACTATAATTAACACCATGATAACAATAATCTGTTTGAATCTGACCTCTTTATTTTTTCCTTTAGCTACGTTTGATCAAAATCGGTTCACTGAGCTTCTAGGTTTTAAATTAAAATTTTGAAAACTACGTTCTCTTCACTGTGGACATATGAGTTTAATCGTCTGAGTCTGTGAATTAAGTAATCAACATGGGAGATGTCCTGTCTGACTGATCATTAATGCAGCTCCATCGACCAGTTCAGAAATATGGAGGCTTCCGTTTGCATTCGTCGTGTTTCATTGTTAATGATAACTTGTTCTGAAAACAAATGTATATTAATAACACTAGTGATTCGCCCTCTCGATTTGGGTATTTCAGATAAAACAATTTCATCGGGTTACAATATTGGCATTTTAGTAAGGTCTACTGATCTTTTCTGGCAGTAAATAGGCTTTGTTAATCAGGGTGAATGTAGTTTTTCAATGCGAAAAAATATTTAAAATCGGTTCAGTAGATTTTAAGTTTATTCCTTAAAACAACCGTCCGGGGAAGGACCTCCATTCTATAGAATACCGCAGCCAAATGACCTCCGGGTCGTGTTTCTGCTGGTGAGTAAGGTCTCCGGAGCTCGTGGGGGGTAAGGGTTGGGCCGGCATGGCCGTGGCAACAGACAGGTAACTGACCAGTTACTTGCCCGTTGCCACAGCGATATGGGCTTCTCTTTCGCTTTCCATCAGGCGTAGGGAAGCCATTATGTCGATCTACTATATAAAAAAAAATTGTGATGTAGAAGTGTAGATACTGTGGAAGTTTCTTTAATTTGTGCACAAACAAAGGTGCAGTCTCTGTTCCTTTACTCTTACAATCCGGGACGATACGAGACTACATATCTATCTATATAATCGGGGAGCGATTACAACTCCCAGGCCCAGACATACCCACTAAACCATTTGTGTTATCAGCGGGCAGCTTAGTGAAAGCTAGAAGCATAATGTGGCAGACACTCCTAATCCAGGAAGGGCAAATATCATTTATATAATATTAATTGAGCTAAGTAATATATTTTCTTTTATCAATACAGTATACATAAGCATAAACAACCATGCTCCTAATCCTAAGAGTACATCACGCCACAAACCTTTCGCCTCGTTATACCATTAACCGAACGCCAGCCAGATTCATCAGTTAGAACTGCTCCGAATGGTTGCTTACTTTGAATTGCAAATGTGATTGGAAAACAAACAACAGAAGCGATCACTACTATTTAACAATTGTATTCACATAGAGTTTTTCAATCCGACCCGAAACAATCAAACAGTAATTAGCACTAAGCAAACCCGCATTGTAATTGTTTAATTAGTCTGAATCGACTGGACTTTTATTAATGAAAGCGTATTCAAATTGCGACCTTATCTTTGGGATTTAAGAGTGAAAGTGGAGATTGGTACCTGAGCCACCCTTTCGTTTAGAATGAGTAGAGGAAATGAGGGGGCTGAGAGCCTCTCGATGAAACGTGAGGAGGATGCTAATAGCACGGCTCTTGCTCAGTGGCTCTCAAACTGTTCCGCTTGACCCACGCTGGCTATTACCGTTTACTTTTTACGTCTTCATTGACTTTAACGTTTAAAGGGTCTTGTTGGTTAATGAAACATAATGTATCAAGATTAAAACTGCCATCGTGTTTCATATTAATATAATTACAGCGTGTCAATTTTTCAAGCGCTTGAATACTCAAAACAACCAATTTTATCACTTAATGTAGGACGACTCTCAGTTAAGGGCTTAGTAAGTAATTACGAATATTTATAAAAAAACCTATATGAATCATCTAGGCCATTATTCTTTTAGTTATAACAAAGTTTCTCCTAAATGCTGCTTACGCCCCCAGCATATTATTTATCAATCATAAGTTATAGTATTGTACATTTTAATCTACGCAGTCTCTGCGTCTGCCCCCAGGGGGCTAATACAGACCGCTTTCAGAGCTGTTGCTTAAACTGAAGATTGGGGCATGTAATTGAAAAATCATTTCGAGTAAGGTCAAAGATTTGTTGGGAATCCTTGAGCGGGTGGATTCCGGGACAGAGTTGGGGATTTCAAATATCAAAATCGTAGCTCGCGAGAGGAGAAAATATTCGCGTTCTCTATGTTCAAATTGGATTTAAACTGGATTCAAGGACCTCAAATTCGCGAGCCATTCGAAGCTTATTCACTTTTATCATGTGTATGTGCTCTTGAACATTGATTGGGGACTAGGGTCTTGTAAGTTTTTATGTTTCTTAGTCATGTAAGGTACTTGCTTAGTTAGAGGCATCATATTTATGCCTTTATTAATATTTTGAATAGTGCTTTATGACACTAAAACTGCAAATGTATGAAAAACACCGAACAGTACCCTGAACGCATTGCTGTACTCTGAGTGCGTTGATAGAATAAATTCAGATTCTGACTCAAACCATGTCAAATACTCGTACAAATAGTCATACCATAACAGTAGGTAGGTACTAAAACCATCAATTTCCTTAAACATACCGACGCCATTATTTGCGTCTATATTAAATGCAACTACCTTCAAGACTTAAGCAAATCAAAGGTACGCAATTAGTATTCATTAGCTGTCGCGATCACAGTTAAATGTTCAAAACAGGGAGCAACTCACGAGAAATGTAAATTGGCTCCCAATACAGACGGCTGCGACGATAATATCGTTCAGCCAACTCTATCTGATGCTATACAATGTCTGGAACTGGCTTTTGACTTTAATATATTAAAATGCTAAGAAAGACAATCTTAATTAACTAATATTATAAAGCTGAAGAGTTTGTTGTTTGTTTGTTTGAACGCGCTAATCTCAGGAACTACTCGTCCGAATTGAAAATTTCTTTTTGTGTTGAATAAACCATTTATCGAGATAGGCTTTAGGCTATAACATCACGCTGCAACTATTAGGAGCAAAGAAATAATGGAAAATGTAAAAAAAACTATTCCACGCGAAGTCGCGAGCACAGCTTGTAAGAAATAAATGAATAACCTAAGACATGCAACGCTAGGCCACATATCGCCATCTAGCACCAAACTAAGCCGAAGCTTGTATTATGGGTACTAAACAACTAATAAACTTACTTAGATACTTTGTGAACAGACATGTTATTATTGGTGAAAATATCAATTATAATAAATAGGATACCTCCTGCGAAAAGCCCAGGATTAAGCAAGTAAGAGAGGTAGGGCATAGTGAGATATGTGACAATAAGACCGGAGTTGTACTGTCCGAGAATTTGAAGCTATCTATTTGAATATTTTGAAGTTCAAACGATAGCGGTAGGTACTACAATTTCATACCTCAGATAGCACGCTAAACCATTGGTCCCACAGTTAATCTCTTCTCAAAGTCAGATAAAACGTTCCTGCATGATTATTTCTTAACACAAAATGTAATACGCATGAAAACATCTAGTAAAATTTATGTATTTGTCTGTTCGCTGAGTAAACACATCATATTTGCCGATGGTAGGAAATGAAACAACTCGGCGCTCGAGGAAGCGGCGGAGAGTAAATGCGCCGAGGCGTCTGAGCGTGTTTGGATTATAACGTAATTCTAATTGTTATAATGTTATTGGAACGGTACAGTCAGGATCGGATATACGAGTACAAAGTGCACCTCAACGATAATGCTGCTATATCATCATTTTTTATTTTTATAGTGGCTCGACATAGCTCGAATATAGGATGTCAAGGAGCGGGCTTTCATCTTTTCGCTCCAAGCCAACCCTACCTGCCTGAGGTGCATTCTGCCGAATAACAAAAGAGGCGCTGGCAACCGACTGGTGTCGGTATAATCATCACTATTGAAGGCGTAGCTAAATACTACAGGGCGATGACGGGCAGCAGCGTCAACGGAGCGAGGAGTCATTCTATGCCCTGCGATTGCCGTCCCGCCTGCCCAGCTCAAGGTGTTTGCCCAAAGAGACTAACAACTGGATAAGCCTATGTCTGGCAGTGGACTGTGATAGGCTACGATGACGATGATGTAATCCTAAGGTTGATGATGAAGAATCGTTTGAAAGTAAGACGCGTTAGCCATCCTACCCTTGCTTTATTTCTAAGAGCCGTACACTATATAATTATAGCGCAGCGTTCATTAATGGAAACACGCCGCGTAAATCTCGACAAGTTTTAACTCGCCTAGGTAGAGTTGTAACATTAGCGTCCCTTCTTTAAATTATAATGTTGCGCCGGAACTTTGGCGTGTAATGTGTCTGTACGCATTAGGGTAGACGCTGCAAAATACTGGGTAATTGTGTTAAATTACAAATGGGGTCTATGGTCAGTCAGGCGGATTTTACTTACTCCGATGGGGATCATTGCAGCAGCGTAAGTAACCTTAGGGCTTGTTTAAGGAGTTGCGAGGTCACGGCTGTACATAGAGTTGTTTAAGCGTGAAGCTCATAAGTTCTCTGCATCACCGAATTATTGTATCTCGTGGCTGTCCCAGATATCAGAGAATCAAAAATGTACAGTCGCCGGACAAAGAAGGAACTAAACAAAAGTTTATACAATAATATCGTATACATACGTATCTCGTATATAGAAATAACAAAAGGTGCGAGATCCTTCATATTGCCTGTAAAAAGTCAGCGGTGTGGGATATTGGGCAGCTTAAACCTGGGAACTTTTAAACTTTATCCAGGTGAGACAATACCCTGAAATTAGCATACCTTCTTTTAATTATGAATATCAGGATCAACTTAAGGCGCTTTGTAAACGGGTGTGGACCAAGTCGGTCTATTTCACTGCAAGCGATATGATAGCAAATAAGGAATCCTATAGGTTAGAGGGTAAAAAGCCGGCGTAAATACCGCAGGGCTTTTCCTTCTCCTATAAGTACTAGATTGATGAGTGAGGGCGTCTCTCAGAACACCCAGGACCAGACAAAATTTCTTTTCCGTACGACGCAACTTGTAATCGATCCAGGTCCCTTCGACTCGTCGCGCTTTAGGCACATGTTAGAACCATTGCTCCATCAAGTCTCTTCCCCTGCCTTTCAAAATAACTTTAGCTAAGCCAACTCAAAACAAAACAATATTTTTCTTCTAAAAAACTTGTTTTCCTGTGGTTCCTCCAACGAACTCCCATATCTTCACTCCATATAGCAACATAAAATTCAGTTGCAACTGTTCACGAATTCAATATACGCTGAAAAGGAACTGTCGGTATTTTCATAATAATGTAAAAGCGTCCCATTAATCTAGAAACATTCAATTCAATTTTAAAATCCGACTGAAAAGTAAAATACGGAAACAATATAGACAACAGCTGCGAACGGACGAAATAAAGTGAAAAACGAAATATAATTCACGGTTATGTAAAAAAAAACTTATCAACGATTGTACGGGCCGGTGACAGCATAATAGCTTTATGACTGTGAAAATGTTGCGTTACAAAATCTGTTAAGAGAGGTAGGGCATAGCGAATCTTCGCTCGAATTGAGCCGCCCGTCCGGGGAAGGACCTCCACCCTATAGATCTACCGCAGCCAAATGACCTCTGGGTCGTGTTCCTGCCGGTGTGTAGGGTTTCCGGAGCTCGTGGGGGGTTGGGGTTGGGCCGGCAAGGCGGTGCAACTGTCAGGTAACTGACCGGTTACTTGCCCGTTGTCACAGCGACTTGGGCTTCTCTTTCGCTTTTCATCAGGCGAAGGGAAGCCATTATGCCGAGCTACTATAAAAAAAATCATCATCATCATCAGCCCACATCAGTCCACTGCCAAGATTCTGCCATAGGCCTCTCCCAAGATTCGCCACTGTGCTCGAGTTTGGGCAGCACTTGCCAGCCGTCCTGCGCAAATCGTCATTCCACCCTGGCCTGAGTGAGTCCTACACTACGTTTGCCGAGACGCGGTCTCCACTTCAGAACTCGTTTACCCAAACGGTAACAGTATGGATGTAATGTATCTAAGTAAGTTTATCAGTAGTCTAGTACCCATAGTACAAGCTTCGGCTTAGTTTGGGGCTAGGTGGCGCTGTGTGGCAGCGTGGCATGTCTTGGTTATTTTATTTATTTATTATTAATGGTAAGGCTGTAAGGGTAACATCTTTTCGCTCCAAGTCACGCTCCACCTGTCCGTAGTGTATCCTGCCATAGGTCGAAGACGGGCAGCAGCATCTCGGAGCGAGAAGCTATGCCCCTGAGATCGCGAATCCACCTGCCCAGCATGGCGATTATGGGCAAAGACTCCAGATGTTTGACGGAAGTATATTCCGAGTTGGTCCCGATTTCACCTTTTTTTTATATTGGCTCGGCATAGTGGCTTCCTCTCGCCTAATGGAAAGCTGAAAAGGAAGCCCAAGTCGCTCTGGCTACGGGCGGGAAACCTCAGTTTCCAGTCAGTCACCACAGCCATGCCGGCCTACAAGATGCTTCTTCACGCCTCGTTTAAAGGATCCCATAATAAGAGAGGTAGGGCATAGCGAATTGAGCCGACCGTCCGGGGAAGGACCTCCATTCTATAGATACCGCAGTCAAATGACCTCTGGGTCGTGTTACTGACGGTGAGTAGGGTTTCGGAGCTCGTGGGGGGTTAGGGTTGGGCCGGCATGGCGGTGGCAACTGACAGGTAACTGACCAGTTACTTGCCCGTTGTCACAGCGACTTGGGCTTCTCTTTCGCTTTCCATCAGGCTTAGGGAAGCCATTATGTCGAGCCACTATAAAAAAAAATATATTAGAAGGCGGAAACACACGAGCAGCAGAGAATACCATTTTTATTGTAGTCGGTGTTTTTTTAAATTAAAATGCAGTTATTATCTAATTGTAAATAGTTATTTACTTCACACTTAAACCGCTTCTAGCAACATACTAGCAGAATCAAGTAAACAATATTCACAAACTCAAATACCTACTGTATGACCGTCCAGAATGACACATCGGGTGAGAGCGGCAAAGTTCCATGGTCAGTACGGGGAGTGCGACCGTTGAAACTTTGTCCATCGCGACCGCGGCCCCACTCATGGAAATTATTATTGTTGTTTCCCGTTGTTAGCTAGTTAGTTAGCTCTTTTGTGTTTTGTTAGAACTTGACATTGTGTTTCGTGCAACTCGGGCGGGAAAGGCTCGGTTGGCTATGTAAAGCGGCCTTTTTACCCGACTGCCGAAGAAAGGAGGTTATGTTATTGGAAAGTATGTATGTGTGATGTATGTCTATTTCTTTGTCGGATAATGATAAGTGAGTTGTCATTTGATTAATAATTGTGATTGTATGAAACCACGTATATTTATAACGTCTACAAATTGATAAGGCAGATTTTTGGCGGCAAAAGTTTCTTTGAGATATGCTCTACGCTAAATAGGTAGCTTTTAGCTTTAGAAAATGAGACAATAAACTTTGAATCGCCTACAATTTGAAGGTTTTTTGATCAAAGTAGATAAAAATATTTGTTTTGTTATGTTTGTGGTTCTACCGAAAATCATTGCTCAGTTTTTGTACGCGAATTGACTTCTTAATACATTTATGTAACTTATCACCATAAAATAAAGATGTTAATTTGATTTTTTTCTTTTCAGATTCGAACACAATTAACCGCAAAATGGTGGACATGCCTCATTTTTGAGCATCCAATAGGCAACCAGACGTTTCATATCGGCAGAGAAGCTGTTTTGGGGTGCTCAGTCATCAATTTGGGAAAACATAAGGTACGTGCAATGTAGTTTTATTCATCACACCAACCGCTTGCATGGATGTAATGGAGCGACCCATCATCCTTTCACTCCAAGCCTCCCTCACCTGCCCGCGGTACGGACTGGTAGCGGTATAACCATTGACTGGTGTAAACATGGTGGCTCAATTGGTAGTGACCCCTGCCTTCTGTACCAAGGGTCGTGGGTTCGATTCCCACCCGGGACAAACATTCGTGTGATGAATACTTGTGTTTGTTCCGTGTCTGGGTGTTTATAATTTGTATTTAAGTATTTATTTGTGGTACCTTCGTTGTTCTGCTGATACCCATAACACAAGTGCTTAAGCTACTTACTTTGGGATTAGAGCAATGTATGTGATGTTGTCTATTAAAAAAAAACAAAAAAAAAAAAGAAAAAAAAAACCATCACAATACGGATGATGACAAGGTATGAAAATGAAGAAAATAATTAGTCGTCTCTTAGATAATAAAAAAATATAAGACCCGTATTTTTTGTTTTGTCGAAATAACAAGAAAATACTTAGATATAGCGCATTAAAGTTACGAGTGGGGGCTAACTACGTCACGTTAGAGTATATTTTGTACTCTAACGTGACGTCATGTGACATTTAAAATCAATGTATCTTCGTAAGTTTTTGAACAAGAGGCAAAATAAAAATACGTATCCAATATTTTTCATTAATCTATCTGATGGACATTAAATTATTTTTTAGTCATCATCCCAATTGAAGGTGTAGCTAGATAGGTACCACAGACCGATTACGGGCAGCAGCGTCACCAGAGCGAGAAGCTACGCCCTGCGATCACCAACCCGCCTGCCCAGGGTGGCGGTATATCCTCCAGAGTTTGCCCTAAGTGGTGAACAACTGGAGAGGCCTATGTTCAGCAGTGGACTGCAATAGGCTGAAGATGATAGGCATATGTAACATGGGGCAATGCACCAAAAGGGTAACCACTAAGCATTAGCCGTGACGCAAGGGCCGCTGATTTTCAGTGGTACCGTTAATAACAAAAAAATAAAAAAAACACCGAAGTAAAAAAAAACTTGAAATCACCAAAACCATTTAGGTCACATAGGCAATATCACCCTAATAAGCGTTTTAGACCGAAATACTGCAGTATTAAAAACCCCCATCACAAGTTGTACAAGGAGGTAAAAACTTTAATTGGCCCATCCTAATAGATGCGGTATTAATTCACCCGTACCGTAATTACGCCTTGTTTATTGCTGAATTCCGGAATTACGGCAACCGTTAGCTTTGACGATCACCTGAACATCCCTACAACTATAAAATGTGGGGATATATTCTGCATTGAGTGCTTTCCGGATGAATACAGCGGTGTCTGAAGACGATTTGGTATTTTAATTAAAATCGCGCTGGACTGTGAGCGTTTTGATGGCGAATTGTTTTGTAGG
Organism: Conogethes punctiferalis; assembly: GCA_031163375.1. NCBI lineage: Eukaryota > Metazoa > Arthropoda > Insecta > Lepidoptera > Crambidae > Conogethes > Conogethes punctiferalis. The sequence continues at coordinate 13,665,495 of CM062092.1, read as the reverse complement.
CTTAAAGGTTTTGTTACGGGGTTATTTGAAATAATAGTGCTGCTAGAATGTTTTAATGTTTTGAAATAAGAAAAAATACGTTTGATTAAATGAACATCTTATCCCGTGGGTGTTGAATATCAGAAAATGGCTGAAAATGGTAGGGCATAGTGAATCTTCGCTCGAATTGAGCCGCCCGTCCGAAAAGGACCTCCACGCTTTAGAATACCACAGCCAAATAACCTCTAGGTCGTGTTTTTTGCTGCTGAGTGGGGGGTTAGGGGTAGGGCCAGCATGGCAGTGGCACTGACAGTAACTGACCAGTTACTTGTCCGTTGTCACAGCGACTTGGGCTTCTCTTATGCTTTCCATCAGGCGTAGGGACGCCATCATGTCGAGCCGCTATAAAAAAATGGGCATATGCATCATTTATCTGGATACAAATAAAACATACGTCACCAACTCGCCTTCCAAGCGTAGTAGCTAGAGAAAAATCCACCAAATTTAAATTGTCTTTGGGCACCGGAGGCCTATGTCCAGCAGTGGACGTTTGCTGGCTGATGATAAGATGATTGTTTGAATGACTCTCACGTAAAAGTCAATGAACATATAGAAAGCTGCCACCATCCCAAAAATCTATGAGAAATGTATTTTAACACAAATTGAACATGTAAAATGTATTAAACAATTTAAAATTCACAAATGTATCAACGTTTGTATCATAAATACAAAAGGGTTATAAATGACGCCTTAATATTCGGTATCGTAAAAATAAATGTTTTTTCAAACACCAGAAAATATCAACACCATAACTCAAACGTGTGGTCGCGTTAAATCGAGAACATTATGACAAAGAGCATTGTACATTTAAGTTTTGGATGCGGCAAAATAATTTGAAATATTTGTCATTTACTTTTTAATGGGAGCATTTAAGCACGATTGAGAGTTGTCAAAATTGATTACCTAGATTTCAAGGGTTAAAAAGACACGTATTTTTTCATTTGTAAAGTAGACCAAAAATGACAAAGATATAGCCCGTTAAAATTACGCGTGACATCAAAGAGTGGGTGTTTTCTCGCACAGAGTGACGCCAAAGACTTACGCCTAGTATCTTTGTCATTTTCTTTTTAAATGAAAAAAGAAAAATACGTGTCCAAAATATGTTTATACTTAATCTAAAATACGGACTAATATGTAATTATGTTGACCCTGGAACATCCCTATTGTTCGTAATTAAGCCTTGTTTACACATTTCGGGATTACGGTGGCCTTTAGTTTAAACGGTCCTTGGATAAGCCTCTGACAATAAAACTAAGACGATAGATGGATTTAGCTGATCTTTTTCGTGGGATAGTAAAGTGGTTGCTAATGCAACCAATATTTACATTGATGGTTTTACTACCCTATTATTAACTTGTATTTTTGCCCGCTTATTCTCCAGCGTCACTTTCGTTAGGTTAACAAAGTTAGAATCATCATCATCATCAGCCTATCGCAGTCCACTGCTAAACATAGACCTCTCCAGTTGTTCCCCACTTTGGTCAAACATCAGGAGGTTTTACCCATAATCGCCACGCTGGTCAGACGGGTTTGCAATGCAGGGTGTTGCTTCTCGCTTCGGTGACGCTGCTGCCCGTCCATCGACCTGTGGTATTTAGATAAGATTTGGTTGGGATTTGGGACGTGATGGCTATACCACCACCAGCTGATTTTCAGAGCTTCATTTGTTTTTCGGCAGGGTGCACCACGGGCAGGTGAGGTTCGCTTGAAGCGAAAAGGTGATAGATCACTCTCTTACATCCCTGTCTATGAGCCCTAACGGATTCTATTCTAAATCAGACAGATTAATATAATTAATATGATTTATACCCTGATATTTATCAAAATACCAACTTTATTTTTAGCTTCGTAAAGGATTCTAATTGTTAAAAATTGCCGCCTGGTAAATCTTCAAAGTATGTCCCACCCCGACGATCCGTCTTCATTTGCCGCGCCCACGCAAACCACAAATATTCCACTCACATAACACTTAAATAACATTAGGTTCTTTTCAGTTACATTTTAAGAGAGGTAGGGCAAAGCGAATCTTCGCTCGAATTGAGCCGCCCGTCCGGGGAAGGACCTCCACCATATAGAATACCGCAGTCAAATGACTTCTGAGTCGTGTTTCTGCCGGTGAGTAGGGTTTCCGGAGCTCGTGGGGGGTTGGGGTTGGGCCGGCATGGCGGTGGCAACTGACAGGTAGCTGACCAGTTACGTGCCCGTTGTCACAGCGACTTGGGCTTCTCTTTAGCTTTCCATCAGGCGTAGGGAAGCCATTATGTCGAACCACTATAAAAAAAAACATAATAATGTGTATAGGTATGTTGCGAGTTTGAAGAAATGATGCTGTTCTGGCCGTAGTTAAGAACTAAGAAACCCACTATGATATACCCATAGTTACTATTACATCGTACAGTGGGTGCCGTAGAAGAAGACTAAAGGAATATCGGGATATGGGCAACATCGTTTACCTGGGTACAAATAAAAACTACTGCAGTCACCGACCTGCCTGCCGAGCGTGGTGACTAAGACAAATCCCCCCAAATGACAATAGTCATTGGGTGAGAGGCCTAAAATATTTAACAAAAACCGGCCAAGTGCGAGTCGGACTCGCGCACGTAGGGTTCCGTACCACTGACTGAATGAAAAAAATTAGGTAATTTGATTTATGACGTTTAAAAAAAACTACTGTCTAGATTTCATTCAAACCAATTTTCGTTAGTAGTTTTCATAGTAATACACATCATATAAAAAAATGATGTTAGAAACCTCGACATCATTTTAAAATACCTATCCATAGATACCTCACACGTATAGATAGGTATGATGAAAAAAAATTTGAGTTTCAGTTCTATGTATGGGGAACCCCGAAAATTTTGGATTGCTTTCTGATTTTATTTTAAAATCTTAATGCAGTTAACAGAATACATCTACGTTCCAAATTTCAATAATGTAGCTCTTATAGTTTCGGAATAAACTGGCTGTGACATACGGACGGACAGACAGACAGACATGACGAATCTAAAAGGGTCCCGTTTTTGCCATTTTGGCTACGGAACTCTAAAAACATACACTGCGGCGATGTTGTGACGTTAATGATAACAGCATTTTTAGCAACAAAAAAAACTAACTTCAGTATTGTGGCAATGTGACGAACAAGAAAGTACACTCTTTTGAACAAAAAATAATTTCAAATCGGTTCACAATATCCGAGATATGTGACAACAAACATACGACAATAAAAAAAACGAATTGAAAACGTCCTCCTTTTTTTGAAGTAGGGTTAAAAAATTAATTCTTTTAAAAAAGAAATCAAACAACATTACAAATTTTGCTCCGCTCCCACAGTAAGTAGCTTAAAAACTTGTACTCATCTCAACAACGAAGGTACCACAAATATACTCATAATAAAGATTATAATTTAAGTATTAAATAAACAAAATATTCATTACACGAATGTTTATCCCTAGTGAGAATCAAACCCACGACCACGACGTTCATAAGACAGGGGTCACTACTAAATGAGCCATCGGGCCAATATTTGTTAACTTTTTTTTTTCTTTTTTTTTCTTCTAAATGACTACGATGATGGCCAGGGCGGCCTTGTCATCATCACCGGGCTGTTGGGGGAGCGGAAGGCTCTCACCCCTAAAAATATTTGTTAACTATCTTCCAGATAACATTCAGTTATAGATATTTCATTTGCAAGCTTTAAATGAAAATCTTCCACAACGCGATGAAAAATGTTTACAAAAAGCTTGTTTTTTTTTTCTAAAAAGAACCGCATGCGAGGTGTAATTCCACTTTGTTGCCCAACTCGGTAACTAGAGAAAGTTGATAACTCCGAAAGCCCCACATGTTTGCTTATAACGTAGGTAAGTGTACTTTCATATAATTTGTAACTCTAAAGTTGCTTCGTTGGTCTAGTTGCTATAATCGCTTATAGAGATTGTTCCTGGATTCATATCAATTGGACCAAACATTATTGCTGTCTACAAAATTAAGTATCATATCTGTATGTTTCCACATCAATTTCGCAAATTCTCCACACTCACACCTTTGACACGCATATCATTTCTCACATAAGTAGTGCTTCCATTTTTGGTCTTCTTCTTTCTTTATATCTTTCCACATTCAATAGTCGTCTCGTTACATGGTTTATCCCTCCTCATAATGTGCCCAAACTATGCTAATCTGCTACTCCTTAACTCCTTGACCTTAAGAAGTGATAATTTTTTGATACTTTCCTAGTATAGGTTTAATTCATGTGTACACAATAAAAGGTCCACAAATCACATGACTTGAAATTCCAATGTTAATGTTTAAAATGTTGTTTCAGTGTTTATGAGCTAGGGCTGATTTTACAATCGCTGGATATAGTTTGACTCAAAAAATTAATACGACTAATTAGTCGTTTAGTAAATAATACGAAATGACGTCCTAGCATAGGTTAACGACCATTTTCGAACTGTTAACTCTTATCTGGTCATTGTAAAATCAGACCATATTTATGTAAAACCTTTTAGGGAAAATTGACAAAATTGGCGCTCGGATGTAGAGTTTCCGAAAATACGCCGTTCCAACCACTCGTAATTTAGTTTACATGCATTCTTACATAATATCACTTTACATTAAGTAGGTATATAAATTCACGGGCCATTTTGTAAGATCTGTCATCAGTAATTCATTTGTTGCATTTATAATAAAAAACCTTAACCTTTAACTGTGGACAAGGGGTCTCACAGACCTTTTTTGTTTTCTACTTTCCAAGAACTATATCATCCCCTCCTCCCACGGTCCCGTGCGTCCCGGTAGCTTCGAGTTTAATCACGGAACGGCAGACATTGAAGTAATACACATCACTTAGTGCTTATTAGGTAAGTTATGATCATTCAAAATTTTGATGGAGTCTGTGAGACCCCGTGTCCACATTTCTCATACAAGTAATATTTACGTTCGTTAGTTTTGTTTTTGATATTATTAGTGTGAAATGGCAGAGAATAGCGAACCTAGCACATCTAGTGCAAAAAGACAGGTGGCGAGACATGGTGTCCACTACCAGGAAAAATTTTACATTCGACATTTGGATAAAAATATAAATTTGATTTTAGAGGATTCTGACTAATCTGGCGATGAAGAGGAAGCCTAATCTATTTTGTACGAAGGTGAAGAAAAACTAAATCGTCGTCATCAGACTTATGAAGAAAGTAACACCGAGAGTGACACACATGAAATGCGGGAAGACATTCAAAATTACTGCTCAAGCTGATGATGATGATGCATCAGTTCTGATGATGACGTCCCACTTTCAATGCTAAGAGCTTACAATATGTGGATTTTGCTATTTGATGAAGACATGCGACAAGCAAAGACGCTACGTCTCAACTAAAGCTTTGTCAAGATAAATGAAGTTTTAGACCTTAGTCTGGGTGATGATAACCCTACAGAAGGTATCCAACTTCAATAATCTGGCCAGAATCAAAGAAGAACGTGCCATTTACGTCCACCAAAATTGCACAGAAAGACTGCATATACATGTGTGACGTGCAATAAACCAATATGTCTGCAATGTCCAAAACGTCTCTGTAGCGATTGCCAATAATTTTCAAAATATTTAGTGATTGTTGTTTTTTTTCCTAATTGGTATACTCAATTTTTTTTTCTGGTTTCCTGTTCGATTACTATTAGACTTTACAAAAATAATACTTTTTTGTTGATTTTGTTTTTTTTTTAGAAAAAAATATAACTTATTGTGACAATAGGTCAAAAAATACTAAAAATGTCATGTTTGTTGATATGATTTAATAATTATAGAACCTAACAATATAAGCTAATCATTTTACTTCAAACCTTTTCATTTGCATCTACTTGTCCCTTCTTAAACATCATTCAATAATTTTACTAACAGTAGTTACAGTATCCGCGTACAAACCAGGGAGTCTGTGAGACCCCATGTCCAGGGTAGTGGTACGAAAAAGAAATGTCCATACTTAAAGGTTAATTAAGTGGCCAGTACCTCATCCCTTTAAATTCACATTCGAATTTCGAAAACAATGCTCGCACAAAAAGAAAAAAATAAACTTAAGCAAAGGAAACGAATTTCAAAGAACACATTATATTGTTATGTATTTTTAATTGGCCATTACTTTTTCACGGCACCGTTACTACACTAAAGAGAGTAATAATCACAACGGACAGCACACGTGGCCCCTACATTTTCGTATTCCTCTTACCGTAATAAGAAAAAACCTTGTTCATTTATTTTTATTTCCCCGCTGCGAGGCACAGTCCGTAATTAAAAGGCATGTGTTAATCTCAATTGCTACTGCTGTTGTTTCAATAATGCGGTATGCTATTAACTATCCTGGAATCGACTAAATTAGCTACAATATTAATTTCTTGATCGAATTTCGGCTATATCAGCCAATCCCAACGACATTCTCCAAGTCGTCACTATGAGCCTGCAGACGTCCACTGCTGGACATAAGCCTCCCTCACATGACATTTGTCATTTAGGGGATTTGCTTGAATGGTGCCCGCTGTAGGTTTTATTTGTACCCAGGTAAACGCTACTGCCCGTTTCCTGATATTCGCTTAGTCGTCTTTAACGACGCACACGAGATAAGATGAGGACGTCTCATTTTAAGTCCTAAATCCTGACGGCCAAACACAGATCCTTATTGTTATCACCCATCTCAGTCCACTGCTGGCCATTGGCCATTTCAGTTGACAGGTAACTGACCAGTTACTTGCCCGTCGTCACTTGGGCTTCTCTTTCGCTTTCCATCAGGCGTAGGGAAGCTGTTATGTCGAGCTACTATTTTCTTCTATCTATACTTATAATAAATCTATAGAGAGGTAAATTCTATACATGAAATATATTTTCAAAATAACTATTGTTGATCGATACTGATGCTAAAAATGCAATCAGTAAAATTTTTGTCTATCTGTCTGTATGTTCGTTATAGAAACAAAAACTACTCGACGGATTTTAACGAAACTTGGTACGATTATTCTGTATACTCCTGGGCAGGTTATAGTATACTTTTCTAACGCTACAATCAATAGGAGCAGAGCAGTGATGGGAAGTGTTCGGAAAACGGGAGAAATTTTTATCTGCATGTTTGATCGCGCATGACGTGAAAACTACTGCATGGAATTGAATGCGGTTTTCACCAATGTATTGCTAGAGGGCTAACTCTTAGTCGATTACCCACTGGAAGAATTGCGGCGGTGATTTGTATCTTTTCTATTACTTCATGTAAATCATGTTTCTTCACTGCATCTTTAGCCAAATTTACAGTGTAAGCACAGCCTAATTTAAGGGCAAGCCCTGCTCACTATTGCCCTACGGAAGAAAGGCCAGAACTTTCGTAATTAAAGGGCAAGCGTTAATCTCAATTGCCCTTCCACTGGTTTTAATAATGCGTCCTGCTATTAACAATGGATCGTGGACGAGGTCTGCGGGTCTGGTTCATTATTTATGTACGGACCCCTAAAAGAGAGGAGAATGCATCTTATACAATCTAATGGTACGTTACATGTGGGTGGGAACGTTTTAAGGACGGTTTTGCTCTGAATAAGTAGGTAGGTGTAGGGATTTGATTAGGTTCTATCATGAGTTCGGATTAAACTAAAGAATTTAGTGGGCTTAACAGGTTACCTTTCCTGTGTATCACATATGATACATGAAAATGTAAATCCATTTATGTCTGGACCGTGGACAGGGAACTTGTAAACAAGTTCATAATACTTTTTTTTCACTACCAATCGAGCCAGCCGTCGCCATAGTAGTCTTCTATGACACCCGCGGAAGAAGATAGTCTTATTATATTCAGAATACCAGCGTCGTTGTGGTGTCCTTGACGCCATAAGGGCATAAGCTGAGGATGGAACCTGATTGGCTACACACTTTCGTTCTTTTTCTGTATTTTTATGTTCTCTGCTCATATGTTATTGTGTATTTATATCATGTATTACCTGTGTCTTGTGTTGCCAATAAAACATTTTTCTTTCTTCTTCTTCTTTCTTTCTTTCTTATTTTTACGTCCTGAAACCACAAGGACACACATACATACCTAAGAGTACGTATATGATTACTCGTAATACCTATGTATGTCCATTACGTCCGGCACCCACACACTCATCAAAAAGCTTCTATTTTTCCAAACAAATTACCTTCCCATAATAATATTGAGGAAATGTGTTTCTTCCATCCACCATGTTATTTTAGCAAGTGGCATGTAATTTCCTTTACACCAATTGGAACTTGTTTTTAAAGGGAACCGTTATTAACCCTAATTTTCACACTTTGACAAACCATTTAGGGCGGGTCCTTTGTTCCAATCAAGGGTCTGACGTACCCGAAACGAAAATGAAAAAAAAAACATCGTGAATTATCCGTTTCAATCAATACTTTGTTATGGAAACTTGAAATGGTGTTTCGAAGGTTAAAGATAAATTGTTATCGATCTAATTGTCACTTTAAGACAAATAACAGGTTCATAGATACAGTATCATACGATATGGTACAGTACAGCATGAAAATTTACTTAGAACTAGGAAAGTACATACCTATTTATTTCTGCTTGGCCCGATGTTTGCCTTTTAGAAAATAGGGTATTAATACCGCCGTCTACAATGTTTTATCATAGTTAGGTATTTACCTTTTTTTGGCTAAAAAATGGTAAGATACCTAAAACCGACGAGCATGCATGAAGAGATTGATGAATGTGGAGGTCATCAGTTAGTTACCAGCAGGCCTTCATCATTCGCCTGCCCTGTTCCCATTATCTGGGGTCGGCACAATATGTTTTCTTCTTCCATTCATCCCTATCAGCCGTCATCGTCCCATTCACTCCTTTCTCAGCCATATCATCATTCACACAGTCCATCCATCTTTTCTTCGGGCGGCCTCGCTCTCTCCACCCATTCACATTCATCTTCATCACGGTCTTGGTCACATGTCTCTCATCTCTCCTCATTACGTGCCCATACCAAGACAGACGGTTCCCTTTCAACTTCTCCGTCACTGGTGCCACTTTCATACTTCCCCTAATGTACTCATTCCTTATTTTATCCAGTCTGGTCACTCCACACATCCATCTCAACATTTTCATCTCTGTAACATGCATTCTTCTTTCATCCGTCTTCTTAATAGGCCAGCACTCCGATCCATACAGTACGACAGGTCTTATGACTGACCAGCAGTTACCAGCAGGCCTTACGTAATAAAAATGTTTGATGTGCAAAAGTATTACTCGCAAATATAGAAATAAATATTTTATTTATTTTACTGGAAAAGTGGGTCCGTTATTTTCGAAATGGATATTTTATATTTATATCACTACAATGATAACGGAATATAAGCACGTTTAACAGAAGTACGATTACACAGAGAAATATAATTCCGCATTTTGAAATTTATTCACTGATTAAAACACCAAAAGCGTGGTCTCCTTTCATTTATATAATTTCAACGCCACTCGTAAATTGTATATCGTGAATTCAAAACTCAAAGACTTTAACAACATTCGTGTCAAAATCACTCGTAATTTATGATTACGTTCGAAAAAATCTCTTGACGGCAGAGGTATTAAATTAATTAGCACCCTTTTGATGCTCGAACCAATCTCAATTACGCAAGTGAAGGATTAAATCTGTAATAGCTTTAAAATGTATGAACATTCCCCATAAAGGTATTGTAAATAATAATTCCCCGAAAAGCAATCAAGTTACGGTGAAAGGCATACTTTTATCCGATGGGATTTTGTTTTACGCCTCACTACCGTCAATCACATGTAGGGATTAAAACCAACTCGATCTCAGTAACTTCATTTATTTACTTGTTTTACTTCACTAACTTACATTCACATTATGCATTGGTACTTTTACACAATTACGCGGGCAGCAATTCTAGGACTTGTGTTCATGACTATGGTCGAACCGCTTGTGTCTGTAAGATCAGCCTTTTATACTGTTATATTGCAATCTCAGCACAATCCACACCAGTGGTGTGGGTTGTCACTGTCACAGAAAAAATAAGAAAATGGTAAGGCAAAGACATTAAAGCGTATAATGCCATATCCGTCGACACTGACACCTAACAGCTCGGCCATCTGACTTGAGATACGTCCTCGTATCAAAAATATATTACGTCTATACTGAATATCTAAATGTGAATATAAATTTTTAATATACTACCGCCGCGTTCGGAAGGTGGATTCTACCGAGAAGAACCGGCAAGAAACTCGGCAGTTACTCTTTTCCATCGCCAATTCTCTTACAATTTGTATTTCACAATGTCGTTGTTCAATTCTACTGTTATACAATGCAAAGATAGAAAGTGAGTTTATATAATACAAAGTTCACTGCAAGTCGTATGCCTCTTTCCTGAAATTGCTAATAAAAAGAAAACTATCTATCCATTTTATAATTATAACGTTACATTACGAATGTATTCTTTGCTATGATTAAAATCTCATTTGTATGGTATGAAAAGGCAGGTCTGAGAAGAGAAGAAAAAAGAGTACATCAATTCATTATTATTTTATGTATCTAAATCAATATCGATACCTAACAGCCAAAAAAGGCTAAGAGACATTTTTCTTTTAATCGACGTTATACCCCACAACAATGTACATCATTGGAACAGTTTCTGCATAGTCATACGGGTTTAGTAACCCTAGGACGAACCTTTTGTTAATTAGGTTCGAAGTCCAAATTTTACGTCAGTAAACTTAATATGGTAATGCATTGAGTGAGCAACTCTAAATTAAATAATTATATCGATCATGAAAAGGTCTAAAATAATTTGTTACTCAATGCCTATTTGTAAAACGAAGAATAAATCAGAGATAAATAGTTAAACGTTGGCTCGCAGTCTCTACAGAGGGAAACAGTCAGCTCTTTGAATGTATTATACCATATAAAGTGTTACCATGTAAAAATCTGGTGACCTGTAATACAGGTTTATCTAATACCTACTTCAGGCACCAGTCTCTCACGATGACAGGGGTCTGAGTTTGGTTCTTTAAGGTTAGAACTAGTTAGTCTTAAGACGCCTTTGTAATGTGAGAGAGAATAAATGATTTTTATTATTATTATTATTTATTATTATAAAGAGATATGAAAACTTTAAAGTTTTGCTAGGGTCTGAAAGACCCTTCATATTTAATTGAATCCTTGCTGAAAATTATAAATATCAAAATATAATTTTCAAAATCATACTACTGTCATTACAGGTTTCCTCAATACGATAGTGTAGCTTAATTATACTGTATTATTAATTTATATATATCAAGTAGTTATTTATTATATTTATTATAAGAAAGCACAAACAATGTAGCCTTACTAAATTCAGTCAAAGAATAGTTAAAAACGTCTATTGCTTTATCGACTTCATAGAGGTATTCCTTGAGACAATTATTTGTGGTCGCACAATCCTCAGGCTAGCTCAGGACCCCATAAAACATAAAAGGATCTACTGTCCAGTGAATTTTGTTATATTTTTTTCGCAAATGCTTACTTATTAAATAATATTCTAATTTTCCCGAAGTTAAACCATATCATCTCTTAGTTTACTAAATATCAACAAAAAGGTAAACATTCAAAATGTATGCAATTGTTTCTGCAAGATATACGTCATAAAATTTTGATAACATTGTTAACTTTAAGAAATATGCAATGATCTGAAACAGCAATATGTACCGTCTAATTCGCTGAATAATTGTCATTATGAGTTGCAAATTGGACAGAATGTGCCAAAAATAAACGAGGGCGCAATAGACCTTCAAATTTTATCAGAGAAAGTAAATTCCAAAAGTAAATTTCATAGTACCTTTTAAGACACATTATTAATAACATACATCTAAATATCTCGATACCAAACCAATGCTATAAACGCATCGAAACACCTCTCGCACGAGAAATTGCTCCGTATAAGCTCTATGGATGGTTTATGACGCACATATATACAAAGTTTTCATCACTTCTCAGCATATAAAAAACAAGATGGTCTATCGGACCACGAGCATGAACATCCAGCTCGGCTACGAAAGTTGAAAGTGCCTACCAACCTTCGTAGGGAGAAATCTGTTCCTACACTTCGAAGGATATATCTAAGAAAACACACGAGACGACGATACCTTGTTAGGTATATATAGTCTGAGAAACAGAAACCGGAAGGGTCATCTAAAGCAATTTCAGAAATCGACTAAGAGAGCAGCTACCTAAAGATTTCATTTCATTCATTTCATTTCTTTTGAGAGCGTCGCTCGTGCTCCCCGCTCCCAAGTTCGTTTGCTATAGTGGTGCGACGGTCGCTCCAGCTCACCGTTCGCACCACTATATCAGTCCGAGAACGTCGCTCGTGCTCACCGTTCTCAAGTTCATTCGCTACAGTGGCGCGACCGTCGCTCGTGCTCACCGTTCGCACCACTATATCGAATTCCTGGCGTTGCTCATGCTCACCGCCAAGATGTCGAGCGTTGCTCATGCTCACCGCTCGACCCGCTCATATGGTTTTATTTTGGTGATCATCGCAGAAGACTTCTGCTCTGCGTCCGTGCACGAGGTGTCCTCGTGGTTGACAGTACCAAGCCACCGCCCAGCTCCGAGGCAGCCTCCACATGGCACCCGTTGTCAGCTCGTGGATCGTCATCATTCAGAACCGATGCAGCAACTGGGAATTTGAAAAAGTCTAGTGTTATCATTTTTCTTAACCAATAAATCCCATCTCTAATTTATATCTTCTTCCTCTTCTATCCTATATTCCTTAATTCATACTCAAATGCCACTGTATGCATATAATAATATGTAATGTATTATTATATGCAAATCATTTATGTATATATGTATTAATATGGGTATATCCTCCAGAGGTTTGCCCTAGGTGGCAAGCAGCTGGAGAGGCCTATGTCCAGCAGTGGACTAAAATAGGCTGATGATGATGATGATATATGTATGTCTATGGAATATGCACCACTTGGTATACCTATGTAGGCCTATTCCACGTGCCTAATATGACGCAGAAAGTTTTTCATCTCTGTCGAATCTGGCTTCCTCTACCTGAAGGTTGTCTGGAAGAGATCGCTATTAGCGATAAGACCACCTAAATTGTACTTTGTTTTTGTTTGTAATGTGTTTTCCTGTAAATTCTGTGTTTTTGTGCGATAAAGAGTTTCTATCTATCTATCAATATTCGTCAACTGGCAGGGGTGTAAGGAAGCGACCCATCAAACCCTCTCTCCAAACGCCCATGGTGCATCTCGCCAAACAACAAACGAAGCTCCGGCAACGGCACGAACATCTCCGGCCCATGACGGACAGCAGCGTCACTGCCCTTAAAATACCTGTTAAAATAAGTTTAATAAATTGAATTGAAATTCATCAACTGGACCTAGCTTTTTTTTATTAAGTACCTTTACTAGCCCACTGCGTAGCATTCCACCCTTTTTTTTTTTTAAACCAAATATGTACGTACGTATTCTACAATGTCTACATATACCTATATATCACAAATCTGGCTACATGTCAAACTCATACACCTTGGTGGCTATCGGGCTGTGGAACTCTCTTCTTAGGGTATTCAATCCTCCTGTAATAAATTAGCATTTAAGAGATCAACCCGTGACCTTTTCTTAAGTGCTGTCTAAGACTGTCATCTTTTGTTATATACAAACTTTATTTGATGTCTATGTCTGAATATATTATCTATTATATGTATATCCATATATACTATTTATATGTAAGTAGGTATATTATTATATGAAATATATATGTATGGGCATTACTTGTATATTGGTGGATATAATTATAGTAGTTGTTAGAATGCCACACGGCACTAAGTCTGTCATGTACTTCCCTTTTATAATAAAGATTATTATATGTCCAAAAGTCTATATATATATATATATACAATATAGTAAATTTATAATTTACATACAATACACAATATATAACAAACGAAATATAATATGCTTATAATAACATACTCACACAACCACTCGTATTGAGACATTTAGACTCTGCATATACCTACCATATACCTACTATATACCTACTATATACCTACTATATACCTACTATATACCTACTATATACCTACTATATACCTACTATATACCTACTATATACCTACTATATACCTACTATATACCTACTATATACCTACTATAATATAGATGTCTCAACCTTCACCACACATTATTATACGAGTATATACTCGTCCCAACTCATTCTAAATTAAAGACCTTCGCTTTTGTCGGTGGAGTAATTTCCACTCCTCCCTGGACTCCGCCAGCACCTTCAACTCCCCGTACGTAATGGCATTAACTTTCTCTTTCAAACCCCAATAGATACGATGTCTAAGCAAGTTATATAGATACATACATACTCATATGAGTAACCACTCAAAAATATATCTCAAAATCTAAGGTGTGTACCTAAGCTCATAGACAAAACCGAGGGAATTAATCGTATCGTTAAGCTAAACAATAATCCCTTTTTGTCATTTATACACTAGCCGCCCCGGCTTCGCATGGGCGTAACGCTGATGATTTTAAATATGCTACAGAATGTCCCCATATACAATGTTCACAGCCTTCCTGCCCCTAGACAAGACAGACTATTTATTTTGGTAATCACTTTTGAAAGTGCGAAACATAATTGGCTATTTAAACTCACACAAAAAACAGGTACATAATACCCAACGCTCAAATCGAAGACTGCCAGCTATCCGGCCGGCGCCGCCGCCGCCACCATGTTTCATGTCTCTGCGTCAAATCTGTAAAATCTTCGAAAAAGCTCGTTTTAAATACATGCAGTTTATCGCACATTGTTATGTTGCATGAAATGCACGATAAATTTAAGGCACCGAATGGGGAACGGTCAATCCTGTATTGCTTAAAATCGTCCCGCAAACAAGCCTTTACTTCTCGCAAAAATTCAAGTATAAAAATTGTCCCTGTGTGCTATACCTAGGAGACGGATATATACCATCGCTTTTGTAAAATCCTTTTAGATGTTCATACCGCAGCACACTACTTGATCCGTCTTGTAGGGTCAGCGTTTACAATATGAAAAAGAAACATGTCCATGTACGATATCAAACTGTGAAATTATTATTATCAGTGCTTCTTCCCACTACGCATATCCCGAATCACTCCGGGTTAAGGAATCTCTGCTATGAAGTAATTCTACTGCCATGAGGGGTGTAAAGTGCACTACAAACGAAAGCTAGATAAATTCTTTTTAATGTTCTATTAGCTGCAGTGATATTTCAAAGGATAATAAGCAAATGCCTTGTATGTGGAAGTTAATTCGAATATTCCATTACATACACAAAATATCTTCAAAATTATTTGATACATGGCTCTCCATGCACTTAAGGGCTTGTCTGCCGATGTGATGCCATCTGATTCTGACTCGAAACAATTTAAAATTTAGTTTAAAATTGTTGTATAATGTAGGAACCTAGAAACGTTTTATCATTAAATCAAATATTACACTTTTCGAAACATATTGGTTGACGTGGCGTTTGACTTTGCTGTGACTATAAATCTGTAAATATTTTCTTTATTTGATTATATTTACTCACGAGTGTGGAAAATTAATCCCTATCTAACTTTCTCTCCAAGTGATTTGATTGAACACGTGCAAGTATAAAATATGAACTAAAACAAATCTATATCCTTTCTATGTGAAAACAAAATTATTATTATGCTGAACTTGGTGCCGAACCAAGCGGTTCCCTTATCTTACGGTATAGTTCTACGTGGCAACTGTACTAATATTGACACCATAATTACACTACAAAAGAAATGTATACGTATATATGGGCGGCAAGCCTTTTTAATTACTGATTTTAGCGTAAAAAGTAACTGTATTGATTCTGTGTTATTAAAATATCGTTGGATGACAACTTCCGATTAGATTTATTCATAGTTGTAATATTTAATTGATATACAATTTTTTTAAAATGATTTATGGATGTAAAACATACTTTTAGTAGCTTATGTAATAGTATTTGAACATCGAATTATTTTATAATTATATTAGAAATAATAGATAATACTTTTCAATCACGTGTGTCGCCATCTTCCGGTTTGTAAAATCCAGCATTAAAACTCGCGTTAAAATTAATCAATTAATTAAATTATTACTGTATAAAAATCATAACTATTTTTAAATATCAATTTAGGCATTTAAGACATGTTTTTATAGATATAATTAATTTGCAAAATAAAAACCATTGTAAGTGACGTCACTTCTTGTTCCACTCAAGTAAATTGGCGGGAACTTTTAGTGTGGTGTTACTCTGCTATATAATTATGTTCGTAAATAAATTGTAAATAAGGTGTTACTCTCTGCAAATAATATGATAATATAAAGTGTTATAAAGTAGTAGTCTCATTTCTGCATCCATTATGGAGGAACTTCTTGGACCTGGCGAAGGGCCTTCGCCGGCATATACGAGTTCTTATAAATATTGACCAAATGTAATCCTACAAACCTCATTTTAAAAAAACAAAAAAAATATTAACTAGCTTCAATTTACATACTAGAGTCATGAAAATTTATTAAAAAAAACACCTCGAACTTGTACTCTTCTATCAATATTAATAGACGATACTTAAATAAATTTAGGGTTTCCTTTTCTAAGCTTAAAGTATTATCATCAAGCGCTTACATTATGGTAATCAAAATTTATAATTATCTACTATTTCATATAAGGAGTATAGAAGAAGAAACTTTATTTATTAAGCTATTGAAGCAATTCCTAATAAGTAAATGATAAGAATGTTTTAAAAATAATTTCATCTTGCTATTGTATAAATTGCGACGCCTTTGCAGGGTGCATGTGCTGTACACATAGTTCTTATACCATCCTGTATTGTACCACATGTTTGCAATAAACTATTTTAATTTTGAATTTATTAAGAGTATCAACTTAGTATGACTATTAGTCTATGTAAATGTTTACTTCACCCAGCTCCAAGTTAATTCTATGGTGTGCAGCAAACAATATATCCATCCATGTATCAATAGAATACTATATTTACTGATAAGCAGACTACTAAAGTAAATGTACACGCTTCCCTTGTATAAAACAAGTTTGGAAAAAATTGCTAATAGCTCTCAATTAGAATAATTTAAAAAAATTAATGTATAAAACCGTGTACTTACATTTTTGTGGACGTGGCGAGAAATTAATTCTCGTTTCATCCCTCTTCGGACTTGTAGGGATTAAAACCAACTCGATCTCAGTAACTTCATTTATTTACTTGTTTTACTTCACTAACTTACATTCACATTATGCATTGGTACTTTTACACAATTACGCGGGCAGCAATTCTAGGACTTGTGTTCATGACTATGGTCGAACCGCTTGTGTCTGTAAGATCAGCCTTTTATACTGTTATATTGCAATCTCAGCACAATCCACACCAGTGGTGTGGGTTGTCACTGTCACAGAAAAAATAAGAAAATGGTAAGGCAAAGACATTAAAGCGTATAATGCCATATCCGTCGACACTGACACCTAACACACATATCATATTAATAAAATATACTTATTTTATATTACTATTACACGGAATAAGTTAATACTTTAACGTTTATGTTAATAGGCACAATGAGCATAAAGGTAAGGTTTTTAAGAAAGCAAAAACAAAATTACAATATAAGTCCTCAAATAAACATTATAAAAAGGGATAATAATATATAAATCTTGAATGTAACTGTAAATTTTATGAAATAACAATGAGTAGGTTGACATCCTAAAATTAAAAATGATTTATTTTTATAGTAACTTGACATACTTAATCCTACGCCTGATGGAAAGCGAAAGAGAAGCCCAAGTCTCTGTGACAGCTGGCAAGTAACTGGTCAGTTATCTGTCAGTTGCCACTGCCATGCCGGCCCAACCCTACCCCACGAGCCTCCTACAAACGAGAATCCTAGTATTTATTATTATTATATGTATTACGGGGATGTAAGAAAGCGGCCTATCATCTTTTCGCTCCAAGCCAACCTCACCTGCCCGTAGTGCACCCTGCCGAATAACAAACGACGCTCGCAACCGACTAGTGGCGGTATAACCATCATAATTGAAGGCATAGCTAAATAGCACAGGGCGATGACATGCAGAATCGTCACCAGACCGAGAAGGTACGCCCTGCGATCGCCAACCCGCCTGCCGTGGCAATTATGGGTATACCCTCCAGATGTTTGCACAAAGTGGAGAACAACTGGAAAGGCAGTGGACCGCATGATGGTGATTTCTTTTTTTTTTAATTAGCCTGTACTGTCCCACTGATGGGCAAAGGCCTCCCCCAATTCCTTCCAATCGTCCCTACCTGCAGCATGCTGCTGCCAACCTGGTAAATAATGATCCAGATCATCACGCCACCTTTTCTTTGGCCTGCCTCTGCGACGGTGGCCATCTGTAGGCTGATATTGGGTGACAATTCTGGTCCATCTATTCCCATCCATTCTGTACACGTGACCCGCCCAAGCGCACTTCAATTTGGCAGCGGAGCATCCTCGGTATAAAGCTTACTGATAAAGTGAGAAACACTTTAATTCGCTCCCAAACTGAAATAGCAGATGTTGGAGATGGTGATTAAGATTTGGAAAATGATTAGTATGGAAAACAATTACCCGAAAAGTTAGTTCATTCAAGGAACCAAAAGAAACACACAAATCCGCCGCATTTCCCCCCCAAGCCGAATTCAATTTGTACACAAGCATAGTTTAAAGAATCCTCTGTTTCCTGAATATATTTTGGTCCCAAGGGACGCCTTGGCAATTCTCAAGATTACATAACATTTTAGGTGAGCGGGATGCGATTACCATTCGCGTCCGACCATTGTAACTTCTGCCTCACAATAAAATTGGACGTGACTAAGGATTTAAATGCTGTTGCCCGTGGCACCAAATCAATTTAGCTATGGAGCGTGATTCAAATTCTTCATTTCCCTTTTCGCAGGGTGATTTGTTGTTACTGAGACCGGTGAAGGGACCGGGATGTAAGGGAGCGACCTATCACCTTTTCGCTCCAAGCCATCCTCACCTGTCCGTGGTGCATCCTACCGAACAACAAACGAGGCTCTGGCAAACCGACTGGTGGCGGTAAAACCATCACGATTGAAGGCGTAGCTAAATACCACAGGCCGTTGACGGGCAGCAGCGTCACCGGAGCAAGAAGCTACGCCCTGCGATCGCCAACCCGCCTGCCCAGCGTGGCGATTATGGGTATATCCTCCAGAAGTTTGCCCTAGGTGGCGAACAACTGGAGAGGCGTATGTCCAGCAGTGGACTGCAATAGGCTAATGATGATGATGATGATGAGACCGGTGAAGGTTGCGTAAAGGATGGGTGATTCTTAAAACTTTTTAGTTTTAGTATAAATGCACTTAGCATAATCTCTATCTATCTATGATATTTTCATGTATTCATTTATTTCTGAAGGTACACCTATATGTTCGGTGAATAATTTTATTGTCGACTAGTAATTGTCAAAAATGCTTCGCATAAATAGATTTTCTACGAAATTATCTAAATAGTGATTTTTTATAAGAGTTATGATTACATGGTAATGATGAAAATGTTTAAAAGTTTTCAAAGACTCATATAACAAATTCTTTAATACACTGAACATAATGAGTTTATAATATTTCTTTAGGTATTATTTCATATTATAGTGTTCATAGGTACAAGGAATCCCTACCTACAAGCAAGGAAAGGCTAGCCGGCACGTTTCTTTATAAGATAAGATTTTAAACTCATTGTTAAACTTAAGAAAAGTGATAAAAGTTTCCTCTATCTTTTTCTCTTTCCTTTCTTATACTCAGCTTTGTTATCATTTCAGCGTTGGACTTATATTTTTTAAAGGATACACGATTTTTTAATCATTACCCAAATTTTGATATTATAATATATTGCAAAAAGCACTTTACCTACACGTATTTTTTCTTTTAATATGTATAATAGAAATAATAGATAGCATTACAACAAATCTACTATAGTACAAACCATGCAAAATTTAATAATTGATTTAAAACAATGAATTTGTTGTGAAAACTACACTATTTGCCGAAATGGTTTCTGTTAACGACACCTAACGCCTAAATACAATTTATATAGAGATTATAAAATATATTTTCTGGTGTGACATAATAATAATTATGTGTGATTTACGACTTAACACTCAATTTTCTTTAACGATTCTCACACCACCATCAACCAACGTTACTGTGAGTTCTTTCATGTCTACACTAATTAATACCCCTTTATGACACGTCAGATCGATCCGACTCCGCGCGTACTGACTTGTCTCTCCCGCGGATTCAGTCGGTGAGGCCGAGAGAGAGCCTCAGGTCTTGGGCAACCCTGTGTGTCTCTTCGTTTGTGTCCCAGGCGATGCAGTGTCTGTGGGGGAGGGAGGGCATGAATTACATCTCCGTGTCCCGCTTGTCTCGCCTGCACGTGGTCCTCCTGCTGTTCAACGGAAGAGATAGCAACAGGGAAGGACAACCTGACACAAACCCGGCTCGGTGCCAGCCGTCATGCACCTGCAGCCGATCCGACTCCGCGCGTACTGACTTGTCTCTCCCGCGGATTCAGTCGGTGAGGCCGAGAGAGAGCCTCAGGTCTTGGGCAACCCTGTGTGTCTCTTCGTTTGTGTCCCAGGCGATGCAGTGTCTGTGGAGAGGTCACTTCACCCACCATGGTATTTGTGCTATGTGGAAAACAACACGGGGAGTGGCAGTTACCAGTTATAAGTCCGAACAGATAGGCGTAGGTGAGGACGCTAGGGGTCACTCCTGACAGTGGGAGGGTCCATCGTAGGCCCACTGATCAGTTACCGCCCGCTTAAGCTGGGCAGCCCCCGGTCTGTTGGGTACTGATCCGCCTCGGCGCCGGTTTGTTCCTTTTGGGTGTGGGGAGCACTAGCCTTCAACTAGACGACCGGTGTCGTAACATATTTCACCTGCTGCAAATGTATCCAAAACCATAAACAACTCAAGCCGCATAATATCCATGCGTATTGCGACGTGGAATGTCCGTACTATGAGGACAGGCCTCCCGGACAGCGTAGGAGGCTCAAGTAGCGACGGCGCATGCGACCTGCGTAAGACTGCTGTACTCAGCATTGAGCTAGACAGGCTTGGCATAGCGGTGGCGGCCCTGCAAGAAACCAGGCTGCTCGATGAGGGCACACTGCGGGAGGCGCAATATACTTTCTTCTGGAGGGGTAAGGGGGCCGAGTCCGTGCGTGAGCACGGGGTTGGCTTCGCCGTTCGCAATGATTTGCTTAAAGCAATTGAAAAGCCGTATGGCGTATCTGAGCGCATAATGGTGTTGCGACTTAACACAACCAGCGGCTACGTTACACTCATCTCCGCGTACGCTCCGACACTGCCATCCACCGACGAAGCCAAGGATCGTTTTTATGGCCAGCTCCACGAGACAGTGTGCAGTGTAAAGTCTTCCGATCGCCTCTATATTCTAGGCGATTTTAATGCTAGAATTGGTCAAGATCATGATACATGGCCAAACTGTATTGGTGTTCACGGTATCGGTAAACAAAACGAAAATGGTCAACGACTGCTGGAGTTTTGTTCTAGAAACCTGTTGTGCGTCACGAATACGTACTTTAAGGGCAAATTATCTCGCAAAGTTTCGTGGAAACACCCTCGTTCGGGTCATTGGCATCAGCTGGACTTGATCCTCTCCAGAAGGAGGGACCTGCGCGAAACTCTTCACACCAGATCCTTTCACAGTGCAGAATGTGACACCGATCACTCCCTGGTGGTGGCGCGTGTTGCCTTCACTCAGAAGAAAATCCACTCGTCCAGACCTCCTGGTAAGAGGAAAGTCAATATTCTGAATACCAGGAACGACGAGTTGGTCAGTGAATTTGGGGTGTTGGTAAAGGGCGCGCGGTCAACTTGGAGTGAGAATGCACAGGTTGAGGAAATGTGGGGGAGCGTCAAAGCGCTGCTGACGGACACTGCTGGCTTAGTTTTCGGCTACCAACACACTAAGACCCAGGATTGGTTTGCTGAGGGCTCAGTGGTTTTGAAACCTCTTCTCGACTCCAAGCGTGAAGCTGCACTGAGACATCGCATGAAACCTTCGCTAAGTGCACGAGAGGACCTTAAAAACGCTACGTCAGTTCTTCAGCGGAATGCACGACATTTTGCAAATGTATACTGGACCAATGTATGCACAAATATTCAGAAGAGCGTCGACGTCGGGAACTTCAGCGGTCTTTACTCGGGTATTAAGCGGGTGTTAGGTCCAGTGCCTAGAAAGACAGCTCCTCTTAAGGAATTGAACGGTACGATCATTACTGATAGCTGCCGTCAACTCGGACGATGGGTGGAGCATTACACCAATCTCTATTCCAACCCAATTGCTATTGACTCGGAAGCTTTAGTACATACGCCAAAGCTAGCAACTTGGGGCGAACTAGACGCACCACCCTCGATAGAGGATTTTCACCAAGCTGTCAAACAGCTGAAACGCGGGAAGAGTCCTGGTAGTGATGGTACTCAAGCCGACATTATAAAGCTTGAGTGTGTGGGCCCAGTTCTGTACCGTCTGTTGTTGTCATGTTGGGAGAAAGGAATGCTTCCACAGGATATGCGCGATGCTAACATCATCACGTTGTACAAGGGGAAGGGAGACCGCGGGGATTGTAATAATTACCGGGGAATTTCTCTCCTTAGTATTGTGGGCAAGTTATTCGGACGGGTGGTTCTTTCAAGGCTACAGCAACTTGCCAATCGCGTATATCCCGAAAGTCAGTGTGGTTTCCGAGCCCAGCGTTCCACAACGGATATGATATTTACACTTAGACAGATTCAGGAAAAGTGCAGAGAGCAGAGAACACCCCTTCTTGTTGCGTTCGTTGACCTGAACAAGGCCTTCGATACCGTTAGCAGGGAGGGGCTTTACTCCGTACTAGAACACATTGGATGTCCACCAAAGTTACTGTGTTTGGTGAGGTCCTTTCACGAGGGTGTGCGGGGTTCGGTGGTGTTCGACGGTACTGTGTCCGACTCGTTCTTTGTGCGTCGGGGGGTTCGGCAGGGCTGCGTGTTGGCGCCTACCCTGTTTGGTATATTCTTCTCGTTACTGCTAAAAACCGCGTTCGGTGACGACCAGCAGGGTATCCATCTTCATACGAGGGCTGACGGAAGACTTTACAATTTGGCTCTCCTAAAGGCTAAGCAAAAGCGTGACGATATATTTGTTGACAGTTTGTTGTTTGCCGACGACGCAGCTTTCATCGCTACATCGCAGCTTGAACTTCAAACCATTTTGGACAAGTTTTCGCGTGCCTGTGGTTTGTTCTCTATGTCGATTAATCCCCAGAAGACTGTTGTGCTGGCTCAAGGGTGTGCGGAAATACCAACAATCCTGTTGGATGGTGCCCTGCTCGTGTCAGTCGAAAAGTTTTGTTACCTCGGCTCAACGGTAACTAATAGTCTTTCACCGGACGCGGAGATTGACGTTCGGATCGGAAAAGCGGCGTCGATGTTTGGGAGGCTAAGTACAAGAGTATGGCAAAACAAGCATCTTACGAGGAAAACCAAGATGGTGGTTTATCAAACCTGTGTCCTGAGCATACTTTTGTATGGAGCCGAGACCTGGACGTCGTATGCGAAGCATGAGCGACGTCTGAACGCATTTCATATGCGCTGCATCCGAAATATTTTGGGCATCCACTGGAAGGATAAAGTTACGAATGAGAGGGTGCTTGAGATTGCACAGATGCCCAGTCTCTTTGCGCTACTAAAGCAAAGACGATTACGCTGGTTGGGGCATGTGCGTCGAATGCAGCCGTCTCGTTTGCCGCGGCGTGTTTTGCTTGGCGCCATAGCTGATGCAAAGAGAAGTGTGGGTCGGCCAATGCTTCGCTATAAAGATTGCGCGAAGCGGGACATGCACGCCTTCAACATCCCGGTCCATAAGTGGGAGGAGCTCGCCGATGACAGAATTGGGTGGCGCAAGCTGCTGTCTGACGGACGTAAGGTTCACGATGACGCCTGGTTTGGGTCACTCGCTAATGAGAGAGCCAAGCGTCGGCAGCGCGATGACTGCTCGACGGGCACACGTTACGCTTGCCGGGCTTGTGGTCGTATTTGCCGCTCCCGAATTGGCTTACACAGTCATGAAACACATTGTCGCCCTGCCTGACACTGCTTATATGGTCTGTAATAGACTGGAAGGCCTATAGTAGTAGTATGACACGTCATAACCATCCCGCATAACCGTTTAATGAAACGTAAATATTTTCTAATAAAGTACCATACCACTTTCGCGCGCCCTAATATATCTTTATGGCGGTCATATAGCCTTAATATGCGAGCGGAAATATGATTATCATCTTCTACAAACACTTGGTTATTAAGCTCGCCCATTTTAGGGTTAATTTCATACGTTTGCATAGGATCTTCTTTATTAACGCTGATATAATTAAAAACATTTTATGTCACGCGAAAATGTTAATTTTCAGTTAATATTACAATAGCACGTCCCGGATAATTTATATTGCCAACATTCCGTTAAAACGATTTACTTGGTAGATGAAAAGTAATGATGAAAACCGGATGTAAGTAGATTTTGAGGTATTATTTTATTTACGGAATTGACTAAGAGTCTGAACAGAAGCTTTGAGGGCGTGTTATAAAAATAGAATGGTATTGTTTAGACAGGTTTTCAATCGCGGGGTTTTTTGTTTCTTAAAGCAACAAAGCTAATTTGTATTTTTCTAACAGTTCAAACAAAAAGTTGGTATAGCTATTTTTAGCCTGTTTTTACCTTAATTTCAGTTCGGATGTAACTAACTAACTTATATTGTTTACAAACTTAGAAGTCAATTTCAACCTACATCCAAGTCTGTCGTCTTGAAATTAGGGTTTGTAGGTGTTTCCTGTTTGCGACATTTCAAGTTCGATAAGTATAGTATAGAGTTTGTACTTAAGTTAACATAATATGTCTTGGGTTATTTATATTTATGTATTTGGGTATTTATTTATTAGGTATAGCTTCGGTGCAGTGACGGAAAAGAATACAAATCACCGGATGGTGCTATTCCAAGAGTTCCAATGAGCAAGAGTTCTATCTTCAATGGCACGATACAAGTAAAAGTTACCAAACTTTTTAGTACGCGAAGAAATATTTTTTTCCGTGATTGTTTATTGCCCATCTTGATCAATGAAAGACAACGAACAAAAACACAAACGACAAAAGAACAAAAAAACACGTTGATCTGGGTGCTACAAACAGATATGTCATGCACACAAATGTTGTACGGATGCAGATTTCAGTACCACTGAACCAAACCTGTAGTCAAGAAACAACAGTTATTATTTTAATATACCGAGTTACATTTACTTACCGAGACGAACAAACACGTAACTACCAAAACCGCAAAATTCCAACGGGTTACCATATTTACGTAGATAGCGAGCGGTTATTTAGCTGTTAAACCGACAACATTTCCGTGAAACATGTGTTAAGATGTATCAGTATGGCGATGCGGCTGTCTACGCGTACTTAAGCGTACCGATTGTGTGGTCCAAGAGAAATTTAAATTAAATTAAATCTAAATATCATGGGATGAGGAGCTCGGTGGCGCCGCGGTCTTGTTCGTTTAACAATGATCGCAAATGTTGTGCAACCATTGGCGCGGTCAATCCGATGATGGGTGACCAAAATTTGACACCGATTTCCTCCGTGCTTCGGAAGGCACGTTAAGCTGTTGGTCCCGGGTGCTATCTTTACCAACTCAGATAGCAGTCGTTACATCATATCAGAGATGATGATAACTCTGACGCCTAAACTGGGAATGGGTATAGCTTACCCTAAGTGTTGCGGAGGTCTGATGGCAGTCGCTCTGTGTAAAAGCTTAGCCCTCGCCAAATCTCTCAGTTTGGGAAGCCGACCCTGAGACAATCGGGAAAAAGGCTAGGATGATGATGATCATGGGATGTAAGGGAGCGGCCCATCTTTTCGCTCCAAGCCAACCTCACCTGCCCGCGGTGCATCCTGCCGAATAACAAACGAGGCGCTGGCAACCGACTGGTGGCGGTAACCATCACAATTGAAGGCGTAGCTAAATACTAAAGAACGGTGACGGGCAGCGTCACCGGAGCAAGAAGCTACGCCCTGCGATCGCCAACCCGTCTGCCCAGCGTGGCGATTATGAGTAAAGCCTCCAGAATGTTTGCCCAAAGTAGCGAACAACTGAAATGGCCTATGAACATGCGGGCGGCCCATCTGATGTTAAACTGTTACGCTTAAATATACTCTGCCTTCGGCAACGCCTAGCTGCCTACCGCGAGAAACGAACCTTTTTAGACCACGTTTGATAAAGGAAAAGTCTATCAAAAAACACTGCGGCCATCATTCCAGAGGTTGCACGTAGGTATGATTACTGGGTTATGCCACGGGGCAATTCCCAGAACACTGAGACCCCCAATTTAGAAATTTTATGATTACTACGTGTAAATATTTGTTAATACACAAATATTTACACGAAGTAATCATAAACTTAATAAAGAACTTTCAAAGCTTATTTTTTTAACCTACACTAAAGAACACTGAAATTTAAGAGCAAAACAATAAGCCTGAGATCGTGAGATGGTTTCTCATGTTTTCGAGCCACTTCTACGTGCCAAATAGATCAACGATAAACGAATGACGCAAACAAAATCATATTTCATCATTCGCATTTCTGCAAATCATTGAATTTGGCATTATCAGACAGCTCTTTTATTATGAAAATTTCTTACCCGCCGCGATCTGTCGATTGATCCAATGACGTACACTGTCAGGAGTAAGCACCCAAGATTTTGATCGTCTAAAACAATTTTTCCCCTAACATTATCACGGGAAATTGGACCATCGCGCGGCGTATTAAATTAATGATACCTGTCAGAATTTGTTGAGAGCGCTCCTCGAGACGTGAACGTTGTACACAAAAGCGGGCGCTGGTAAAACGGCCATCATTCACTTGTAGCAACAATGGGGCAATAAAATGTACAAGAAATAAAGGGGAGCCGCCGGCCGTAGCAATGCGTCGGGAGATAGCGCCCGCGTTTACGGTGCGATACATTCGTCATTTGCTGTACGTTTTTCGATATTGCCGACAATCTGGTGCGTTGATCGCGACGGCAGACGTGTGACAAAAGATTGGCGTTTTGTAGTTTTTGTTTTGTTCTTTTGTTTTCTGTGTATGCCGGAATAAAAAAAATATTGGAAATATCCGGTTGCATTGCTGCAAACAAACGTATTCGTATTTGTGATATATTTATGATCTACATAAGGTCAATCAAAACTAGAAGGCAGGAGAGGAAGTAGAATGGCTAATGAACGTAAACACAACAGTTAAAAGAGCAAGTTTTGCTCATGACGTACTTGAAGAAAAGAAGATGAAAGTGCTGGCACAGACCAGGGAATATAAATGGAACTTCCTTCATCTCATTGCCTATCGCAGTCTGCGTCCACTGCTGGACATAGACTGCTGCCTCTCAGTCGATCGCCACCTTGTGCAAATATCTGGAGGCTACTTGGGCTTCTCTTTCGCTGTCCATGAGGTAAAAAAAAAATCTGGTAAGTCACCATTTTACTTCTGATGATAAAATATATGGTTTGGTATAAATTTAAGTTTTGGGTTGCAAATATTTGTGAAATATGTTTGTTATAAAATGCTTATAGGCAAACAACATTTTCATGCAGCCACTGAAATTCAATCTAAATGGTTATTTTGTACATTTATTGCAATTCTGTTAAAAATATTTAGATTTCCGATATCTGTGTAACGTAACGTTACTATAAGCCGGCTTTTCGCAAAAAACCTTTCACACAAATACTGCTAGCGTTAGTTTTTAAAATACGAGTATGTTAGAATAATGAAAGTGGCAGTGAAGTATTTTGTAATACAAAGGTATTAGTTTTTTTTTACTTATTTTTTTTTATTTAGAAAACAATATTTTTTTGTAGGTACATAAAACAATCAAACTACCTGTAAATAAATATATTTTACTCGCGCCAATGGTCTGGTGGTTTGCGCAGGGTGGCTGGCAAGTGCTGGATGAGAGAAGCCTTAGGTCGATCAAAATGGTGCAACTTATGAGGCATATGTCCAGCTGTGTACTGAAATTCAAAAATGTATCTCAGTAAGTTTATCAGCTGTCTACTACCCGTAGTACAAGCTTCGGTTTAGTTTGGGGCTAAATGATGCTGTTTGGCCCTGCGTGGCATGTCTTGGATTATAAAAAAAAATATAGGCTGATGATGACTGGTATCAAATTAAGGCTTTCCCTTCTGCTATGATTGAATAAATGATGACACCGAACTCAGAACTCAGATGACTCAGAACACCCAGTACCGAGATAATTTGGAACAGTCCATTTTCCAAATCGACCCGACCGGGAATCGAGTCTGGAACCCGGATTGCCATTGACGAGGTCCTATCCATCAGTGTACTCGCCTGCGATTGTGGTGCTCCTCTCCAGAGTATGTGTCACCTGGCCTGCTGCTGTGTCACTTGTGGAGAGACCTGCTCACTAGCTGAGCTTATGTCCGTGACCGGGGGTGCGGTTGGCGTGGCGGAGCACTGGGCACACCGGGTTTGATTTCGGTTTTGCCATCGAAACGCAAAGAAGAAGAAGATTGACGAGAACACTTATCCATTCCGCCACCAAGCTCGTCGAAGTTGGTCCAAACATCCAATCTTGAGCTCTCAAACACATTCATTAAAATTAAGTACAACGCCCATTATCAAATGAGCACCATCAGTTAAACAAGCGTTCGAACCCTTTATCTCAGACCAAAATACACGTCTTTCGGTAGCCATTTGACAGGCACCATTAATTCACGCTATAACCGCGATGACGGTACAGTGCGTATGATAAAGTGGAGTGGTGTCTCAAATGAAGTGCTCTTACGCAACCATCTGATGCTTAATAACAGCCACCTTAATGTGTGAGCCGGAGAAATGTGTCAAGGATAGAACGGCCTTGCACGTACTATTTTATTTTACATTTGAAATAACAACAGCCTTAAAAATATTGTTATACATAGAAAAAAGACAAGAGCAGTGTTTTAGGCCAAAAAGATTATCTACAAACTAAATTCCATATGACATGCAGTAAAAGAAAAAGACCGGCCAAGTGCGAGTCGGACTCGCGCACGTAGGGTTCCGTACCACTGATTGAATGAAAAAGATTTGGTAATTTGATTCATGACGTTTAAAAAAATACTACTGTCTAGATTTCATTCAAACCAATTTTCGTTAGTAGTTTGCATAGTAATACACATCATATATGTTTTTTTCAGTTTTATCATGCCCATATTTTAGAAGTTACGGGACGACGACGACACACATTTTACCACTTTAGAAGAGTCTCTCGCGCAAACTATTCAGTTTAAAAAAAAATATGTTAGAAACCTCAACATCATTTTAAAATTCCTATCTATAGATACCCCACACGTATAGGTTTGATGAAAATATTTTTTTTGAGTTTCAGTTTTATGTATGGGGAAACCCCAAAAATTTTAGATTTTTTACTGATTTTATTTTAAAATCATAATGCGGTTAACAGAATACATCTACGCACCAAATTTCAATAATGTAGCTCTTATAGTTTCGAAATAAACTGGCTGTGAAATACGGACGGACAGACAGACAGAACATGACGAATCTATAAGGGTCCCGTTTTTGCCATTTTGGCTACGGAGCCCTAAAAACGGATTCAAAGACCAGACTTGTCAAAAACAATATGCTACTTGTACTGGTTGTACTCTATTTGACATGACCTCACAACCGCTTACCATCAAGTGGAGTGACGCTATCCTGAACGTTCTTTTTATAAAAAAAATCGCCGCTCTATCTAGGCATATTCCTGTATGAGGTGTTTGTGATATCTCTTTAGGGATAATGTGGGAGTTTCATTGCCCGTATGAATGGGTAAGTTTAGCAGGGTCTTGTGTAATTCGTTTTCGGGAAACTTGCCAACTACTTATTTTGAAGCGGGCACCGTGTTCAACGTTTGCCATTTGTATTCGCTAACTAGGTGATGGGATTATGTTAATTAAATGCATGTAGTATTTTATGCAACGGCCGTATGTCTTCTGGTGGTTTACAATTAATAATTAAGTCAGTTTTACGAGCAGCGACGTTGTAGTCTTCTGTACAGAATAGGTTTTCCCTGGAAATTGCGCCCTACTGTATTGAGTGTTAGAGTTCTGACGAGGTATCCCTGATTGTCGTTAAAGGCGAGACAAGGCAGCTAAAAGAACCTTCGGTGGTCTCTTTAAAAGAAAACTAAAATGACTTCACTTTAATAAGTTATGATTTAAATATTTTGGGTAGGTATTAAATTTTTTTATATCGTGTAAGATTTAAAGGAAATTACTTTTATAAATAATATAAAACAATTAAAATATGCTATTTTAATTGTTTTGTATCACACTTAATATTATAAAAGCGAAATTATTTATAAAAAGTTATTTCCTGAGATTCAGTAAAAACAACTACCTTCATTCTACTTAAATTTTAAAAACTTAGAAGCGAGTCGACAATTTTTTCTAGACCAGCGTGCGTTGCTGGCTCTGACGTTGGTGCTATGACTCCCTTAGAGTTGTAGTGCCTATGAGCTGAAATTATCACTTACCATCAAATGACCTTCAAGCTAGCTCACTATGACATAAGAAACTGCTTTACTATTAATCGAGCAAAATATTTCCTACCAAACGTTTTAAATTAAAAGTTTCATTTTCAGAAATTGAAAAAAAAGTTTCGAAGCTTGAAAAAATTAATTACCAATACAATGACAAGTATGACAACCTGTAATAACATTTTTCCGAATAAGTGAGAATTTAACATTCTAGTTAGGAACAAAATTAATTATTACTTAAAAACATTACTTGGTACGGATAAAGGCTTCACTGAACAAAAATTAATTACAAGTATCCATTAATTTTCGTAAACAAAGTAGCAATTTCGGCCTAAAATTTGTTTCTGCACAATATATTTATTAATTATTGTTATATTGAATAAGAAAATGGTGTTTTCGGTAACAATTAATTATACCTTACTATCAAAGCAAAGCTTTTGGATAATAAAGATATTTGCGGGAATAAAAGGAACTATTTATGACGTGGGAACGAACATTATTATTTTGTTACAAAGAACAATAGGATACTACTCGTTCCGTTAGGGTAGAACCAATAACCTTCGGATTACCAGGTAAAGAGGGCCAAAATTTGCCATCCAATGAGCTATCAACAGTTTTCCTTTCTTTGTCCCCGACGGGGGACTACTTCTTTCAGGCGGCGCAGTGCTACTGATCTGAGGAGGGGTTGAGACGAATCCCGACCCTCCTTAGATGAGCGCTCGTAGCCGACCACCGTCAGGTATAGTGGGTATTCTCCGTGTTAGGAGTGAGTCCCACATAACCCAGGTGCACCGTACCTAGGGCCCGGATGTACTTATGCGTAAAGGCAAAAAAAGTACGTGACGTAAAAAAAGCCTTCAAGCTAGCTAAGGCAATAAATTAACCATAATCTGACAATTTTATTACAGAGGTGCAGGTTCCCTCACTATGCTTTCAAACACCATTAGTGCGTCGAATGAACGTACCAAAACGTTTGAATTCCAAATTTGAAAACACATTGGTAGGTACGTGGCGGTTTGAACCTCTGCCTCCCGTATGAAAGTCAATTATCTTAACTACTAAGCCACCGACGCTTTTAAATTAGTAATCACTTTATTTTGCTTTCGTCATCGTCATCAGCCTATCTTAGTCCACTTCTGGACATAAGCCTCTTCAGTTGTTCGTCACCTTAGGCAAACATCTGGAGGCTGTACCCATAATCGCCACGCTAGGCAGACGGGTTGGCGATCGCAGAGCGTAGCTCCTTGCCCCAGTGACGCTGCTGCCCGTCATCGCCCTGTGCTATTTATCTACGGGTATTAAATCGATGGTTATACCGCCACCCGTCGGTTGCCAGAGGCTCGTTTGTTATTCAGCAGGATGCATCACGGACAAGCGAGGTTGGTTTGGAGCGAAAAGATGATGGGTCTCTCCCTTACATCCCCAAAAGAACCAAACGCTTTTTTCTATTCCGCCCCAATTACAAAACTTTCTCTCGTACCTACATAATATCGCGAAGGTTTAATTTTCTTTTTTCTTAATCGCCGTCGTAACTGCCTTATAAAATATGATTATCTTTATTCACAAGAGGATTTCCCAGACAAACACGCGGAGCAATTGGAAATCTTATAATGTTAGTAGGAAAAGATTATGTGGAGCAAACATTCGCTACTCTCCTACCATAATCTGAGCCATTACCACTCCCTTTGTTTGCGCTCAAATTAATCTCGAAATAACATAGACATTTCTTTCTTTTTGTTTTCTAATGTACTGTGAAATATGTATGTTTTCCTTTGGTGATATTAATACATATCGTCGCATAAGTTCTAACACCGCGTACCTAAGTCCGAAAATAGTCAATATGACTTTTTTCATGTCATTTGAGAATCTAAAGACGCATCTATAGACAGGGTCCTAATCAATTAAAGCGTTATTATTTTGATATCAAAAACATAAAGTATGTAGGTACTAGTACGTGAAGAGCCACGGTTTTTATGCGATGTTAGAACTTAAGCCGCGATATGTGAATGATTTGGAATGCTATTGTTATTTCATCAGTAACTAGTG
Source organism: Conogethes punctiferalis (assembly GCA_031163375.1). Classification (NCBI taxonomy): domain Eukaryota; kingdom Metazoa; phylum Arthropoda; class Insecta; order Lepidoptera; family Crambidae; genus Conogethes; species Conogethes punctiferalis. The sequence goes on along the minus strand of CM062092.1, from coordinate 13,632,727 downwards.
TTTCATTTTGACTGGCTCAGTGGCTCAATTGCCCCCCCCCCCCCCCACTTCCTGTCTTCTGCCTCGCCCCTGCCTTCTGAACCAAGGGTTAGACCCCCACCAGGGACAAACATTCGTGTGATGAACGCTTGTGTTGTTCCGTGTCTGGGTGTTTATATTTGTATGTATTTAAGTATATATTTATTTGTGGGACCTTCGTTGTTCCGAAACCCATGACACAAGTGCTTTAGCTACATAATTTGGGATCGGAGCAATGTAAGTATGTGATGTTTTCTGATGTTTATATATTTAATAATACAAATTATGCCAAAAACATTTAGATGACTGTACATATCGAGCCAAGGTTCTTCACTAATGAACTACAGCTGCTTTCATCAATATCCTCAATACCCAATTCAATTACAGTAGTTAGTGATGTTTCCAATTGTATATACCTTTAATAATAATTCGTATATCTGAGACGAAAGCGCTGAGCCATATATTCGTATTTTCCTCTCCGCTATTTATCGTAACTTATAATGATTCTTGGAATATTTTTCCTCCATACTATGCGTTATACTACTTTTAAAGCTGATCAGTAATATAGCAAGTACAAGTTCTGGCGACCTATAGGAAAACTAGGTCACAGAAGTTCGATAAAATCTTTAACAAAGGACATGTTATTTTTCCGTTCAATGTGATGAGTTTCTAAAGTAATACGAGTAAGACGAAGCTTCGAAGTTCTAAATTTAATTTCATCAGTATGATATTTTTATAAAGGTTTTTCTTTCAACATTTCAAAGCCAATGACGGAGGAATCTTTTGTGGTATTAAGGTTGTCTCTTTGTTTCCGCTTTTGTTGAGGTTTTTCATTAATTATGATTACGGTACCAACTGATTATAATGTTTTGTATAGCCAAGTGAAAAGAGTTGATTAATTTAGTGAAAATTAAAGCTGTTTCCTTATGCCGCAGAGAAACATGGCTGCGGTAAATTATTACCATTTTTTGTTCAGGAGACTACTAACTAGTAAAGCCAGCTTGTTGAAAAATAGAAGGTGAAGAGAAGGCGTTATGAAGGATTAACTCCTCCTCCTCACGTCGTATTCCTCATTACTGAGAGTCGTGCATCCCCCGATAAGACGACAGTTTGTGCTTAATGATGCCCATCCATTGGCATCTGTCCTTGGCATCATGGAGTGCATCATGCAGCCTTGTGTTGAGCGTAGCGCGGACCTGGTCAGACCATCTAGTGGGGCTACGACCTCTTGGACGTCTTCCGTCGATCTTGCCTGTCACCATAAGCTGCTCCAAATTGTGTCCATCTTTGCGGCCTATGTGCCCGAAAAACTCTAATATCCTTCGTAGGCAGGTAGTGGATAGCCTCGTCTTTATATTCAACTCACGAAGAATAGATACATTTGTGCGGAAAGCAGTCCAGGGAATCTGAAGGATCTTCCTCCAGCACCACATCTCGAAGGCGTCAATGCGATCACGGTCGGCCTTTTTTATAGTCCACGTTTCTGAGCCGTAACTAAATATGGAGAACACTAGAGATGTTACGAGTCTCGTCTTCGTTTTCCGAGAAATATTGCGGTCTTTCCAGATTCTCTGTAGCTGGGACATCGCGCTTTTGGCCATCCCGATACGTCGCCTACCGGCGTATCGCCGTCGGAGGATTAACTAAGGAGTGGTAAAAAGGATTATAATGACGATGACAAGGACAGGTGGACTATAATAAGGCGAAGATGAGTAGTTCACATTCACACCTTGTCAGCAGAAACACAAATGCAGAATGGTAAACAGACATGACGGAAATGTTATTTTGCCTTCGACACAACATGAAAATGGTTGTTTCACGGCCGGATTTGCCTTTAAATAAATAAATATCAGACAACATCACATACATTGCTCTAATCCCAAAGTAAGTAGCTTAAGCACTTTTGTTATGGGTATCAGAACAACGAAGGTACCACAAATAAATACTTAAATACAAATTATAAACACCCAGACACGAAACAAACACAAGTATTCATCACACGAATGTTTGTCCTGGGTGGGAATTGAACCCACGACCCTTGGTTCAGAAGGCAGGGGTCACTACCAATTGAGCCACCGAGCCAGCCTTTAAAGCCGTTTAGAGGATACATCCACGAAACTTTAAGTAGAATTGGCACCGGTTCTTCCCACTTATGTCAGTATGCTGTTACTGTCCCGACTTTTTCCTAACTGCTGCAGCATTTGCATCTCCCGCGGGACTTAGCAAGTCCGTATTTAATTTGGCCCGCGCTGTGTTCAGGGGCTGAATGTTAAACAGCGTGAATTAACGGCGCTGCATCGCTTGAAACGATAGGTTCCACTGGTTGGCTTTCGACTGATAATGCTTAAGTAGTTGGATATTGGAAAGTTCCGTTTTTAAGCAATGTATGACAATGATGATTGCTGAAAGATCCAATGATAGTATTGCTAATCCTGTGTCGTAGTCTACATTGAAGAATTTTTATTACAGACAAAGATTAAAGAAGTAGTCAAACGAGTTTAAATAACTTAGTCAAATTAGTACAAAATGTCGAATATTTTCAATACTAGCATTTTGTAAGAAAGTTCCACTACAAATAAAGTACATAATTTAAAAAAACAATAATGCGAAAGGAGATATTCTTAATGTATGGAGCCTAGACAAGGTAGTCGTATAGTGAAATCAAAAATAGGCAAAATCGCGCGTGGTAAACGGTTTTCATTCAAGTATTAAATTCCATGTTTTTGGTTTATTACGTTCGGCGCATTACAGAATAAAAATTCAATTATTGCAACACACATTAGAATATGGCGGCTTACATCCATCTCCATAGACAACATTTTGACAGTTGATGTATGAGCGACACTTCACTTATTCTGAAATATAAAACACACCACTCACTGAATTATAAATAGGTTCAACAGCAAACCTCGACACTTTCATTGATTCCCATGTTTATTCGCAGGTTGGCTGGCTCCGAGCGGAAGACCAAACTGTCCTCTCGCTGCACGACCGCGTGGTCCTCAGTCCTCGGTACTCCGTGAGCCTGGACTCCCCCAGCACGTGGCAGCTGAGGATACGCCCTCTCAGAGCAGACGACCGGGGCTGCTACATGTGCCAGATCAATACCCAGCCCAGTATGATGTATCAGATCGGGTGCATAGATGTTTATGGTAAGTTATGGTCAACTTCTCTTTATAAATCCTGTCACAACATCTACCTGCATGTCAAACAGCCCGATCCACCCAGTGGCTTGGGCTGTCCGTTGATAGATCACTATGTCAGTCAGTCAGTCAGTCAGATGGGTAGCGCTACCAGTATCTACGATGTTGTGGTTTTTCAAATAACCCTGCATCCTTATATTTTGTTATCTATGTCACTTTTACATTTTAGAAAAGAAGAAAGAAAAGAAAGAAATTAGCTTATTCGTCGCACACAAATTACATAATAAAGAACAAACATAATTATTACATTACATACAATATTTCATTACCATTAGGTACTGATTTAACAAGAAGATTATAAATAAGTAAATAAATATTGGAATACATATTTATTTAACAAGAAGATTAATAATAAAATAAACGGAGTGAGTTAAATAAAACCGTTTAAAAAAGAAACTCTAACTAATGCAGTTTTCAATTTTTAAGCTATTATGGAATTCTTTGCCAGAGACCGTATTCTTGATAGGTATAATCTGTAGATTTTCAAGACAAGAGTAAATTTGTTTTTTTTTTTGTAGTGAGCACGCTCTTATGAAGGCTCTAACATCAAGCGATGGCAGGCTATTCTGTACTACTATAAAAAAAAAACTTGCTAATACTACAAAATTTTACTTCATCCACCAAAAGATATAACCAAACCCTACAAGGCCAAATCGCTTAAGCATCGAGTAGGCTCCGGCTGAGTCAGGCTTGGTTAACGACTCGTGTGTAGCGCTTTTGTTAGAGTCTGCTATTTACATATACGAAGGGCACTTATCCGCTGCCTTATATTGGCATTTAACTTTGAGATCTTTTTACGCCCGCCCTCTGAGTAACTTGGCTTTGAATCGTGGTGTTCAAGAATAAATTCGATCAGTTGTTTTGAAATAGATCAGTTGTTTTGAAGTGTTGACTAATGAAACAGGAGAACCATGTGGTGTATGGTTTCCTGGCTTAGAATAGTATCGTGGTGATAGGTGATGGTCTTCATCTCGTGGGTAACGTAGAAGACGGCTAAGGGAATCAGGAAACGGACAGCAGCGTTTACCTACTGCGATAACCAACCCGCCTAACAAGCGTGGCGAATTTGTCTTTTCGACATAACCCCCCACAGCGCGGTAGTGCTGCGCTGCCTAGCGTGAACGGCACACACGGAGGACGGTGTGGTGTCGTCCCTGCATCTTGCGATGCACGACGCCCTGACCACTATGTCCGAAAGCACGTGTCATCGTCTTCCTCGGGGCCGCCAACCGGAGCGTAAGAGCCCCCAAACGTGCCACAGCCCAAAAGACCCTTTTAGTTGCCTCCTACGACAAGCAGGGATACCTTGCTAGTATTCTTCGCCCCATACCGCAGAGCGCGACTAAAACAAGTTTCCCCAAGTGATAATTGCCTCATCATCTGCCTATTGTAGTCCACTGCTGGACATAGGCCTCTCCAGCTGCTCGCCACCTAGGGAAAACCTCTGGAGGATATACCCATCATCGCTACGCTGGGCAGGCGGGTTGGCGATTGCAGGGCGTAGCTTCTGGTTCCGGTGACGTTGCTGCCCGTCATCGGCCTCAGGTATTTAGCTACACCTCTCGTGATGGTTTTACCGCCACCAGTCGGTTTGCCAGAGCCTCGTTTGTTGTTCGGCAGGATGCACCACGGGCAGGTGAGGATGGCTTGGAGCGGAAAGGTGATAGGCCGCTCCCTTACATCCCATTAATTGTCATAGGGTTAGGCCTATGTCCAGCAGAGGACATTTGCGGCAAATGATGTTGACTTTTATTCTCATGTTCTGCTTCCGTCTCCTCTTTTCCTCTTATTCACTTCCCCCATCATGCCTCTAATGTTTGCACATCAACCGATCCTGGATACAATACTTACATTATCCGGTCGCGGTTCTACGAAGCGTCACAATTGTTTCGACGACACCCGAGCTACTCAGACTACCGTAAAAGATCACAAAGTTAAGAGCTAATAAAAGGCAGCACCCCTCTCTATGTATGTAAATATGAGTCGAACAAACGAGGCGACGCATTCAGCGATCGTAAAACGGAGCTGACTCGTATAAGGCCTATTTGACGCTGTTTTAAACAGTTTCTCTGCTGTAATTTTGTTAAAAGACTAAAAAAAATCATTTGATAAGGTTAGAAGAATAAAAGTACTCGTCTTTATAATAGGCGTTGATTTTCTTCTATATAATTAACAGTGCACTGAAGGGGTCTAAGGGAGCGGCCTAACATCTTTTCGCTCCAAGCCAACCTAACCTGCCCGAGGTGTGTCCTGCCTAACAAAACGAGGCGCTGGCAACTGACTGGTGGCGGTATAACTATAACAATTATAGGCCTAGCTGAATACCACAGATCGATGACGGGCAGCAGCGTCACAGGAGCGAAAAGCTACCCCCTGCGATCGCCAACCCACCTGCCCGGCGTGGCGATTATGGGTATGTCCTCCAGATGTTTGCCCTTAGTATTGAATAACCGGAGAGGCCTATGTTTAGCAGTGGACTGCAAGGCTGATGAAGATGAATTAACAGTGTCAGGATAATTACAAATTTCAACTTAAAAACAATAGTTACCTACACCAAGAATGTCCATTTGTGATCACTATTCTCATCCTGTAGTACACTTGCTGATAAGTCATTTATAATATATAAATAGTTCAAGTCAGTATCTACCAAATAACTATCAGACTTCATTAGTAAATGATTATCCCTAATTTTAGAGTAGGTGTAAGTTTATAGCGTATATGTGGTTAATTTATCCCCGTACGCACTTCAAAGTGCTGTAATCACAAATCTCAGCATTCGCCTCCCTAATTCTGTCACCCACACAGTAAAATCGTTTCCCTACTCCGTCGCCAGCCCTCCATCTCCCCTCAAATTATCCGCAGCAATTTTGTCAATTCCATCTCACGTCAAATAACGATTGCACAAGTCCGCAATGTTTCTTCGTATTAAATTTCCCCAGCACGGAAAGTTACGGCAACGTGCCTCGGAGACATAGTAAAAATTCAATATTGAAATCCATACTTCAAAACTTCAGAAGTGAAGGAAAAAAAAAAGAATAACCTCCCGAACTAATTTGAACCGTGAGCGATAAAAGTTGGCAGCCTCGAACACAGAGTTTCCTTAGGTGATTTATTTTTCCGAGGGCAATACTTTTCCACCGTTCCCATTCGAGACATTTCATTGATATTGAGTTTTGTTCTAAGTTCGCCGTAAGTACTTTGAAATGTTGCGAATGCAGCCCCTATCCTTAATAAGCTTAAAGACTTCTGCCCTCCCACTTTTTACGTTCCTATTATGCGTTTAACGAAATCTCTAGGGAATTTCTTTTGAAAACATTCACGGCTGAGTTACCTTCGGAAAAGTTTTGCATTTCGGTTTGTTGGCATAATATACTTAGTTCTTAACGGTTACACCTTTTCAATATAACCTGCAGATTTTCGTTCACGCTACTTTGAACTTTAATAAATGTCCTTAGAGTTTCTTATTTGTTTGAAACATCTGGCTTTGTTCCGGCGAGATTAAAATCCTTTTACAGCAGGACCGAATATTGTTACCGTTTATTAACAATTAAATAATGGAATTTAATAACAGAAAGTTCAGATAATTAAATTATACTCGCATTATTATGTCACAGTATGGCTGTCGCACGGTAGCTTGTTAATTAAGAATTGTGGAACTTAAAGCGAATGTTTATTATGTTGTTGGGCAAGTAACGTGATGAAGTAAGGTGTTGAAGGTAACTCAAGCCATGCCACGCATGTCAGTACTCATCTTTTTAACCGACTTCAAAAAAGGAGGAGGTCAGTCGAATCTTTCGCAGAGTCGACTAAGGTCAAAATAATTACATTATATTTAGATTTTGACCTGTATTTTAGATTATCAAAATATATTGGACACGTATTTTTCTTTCTTCATTTTAACAAAAAATAACAAAGATGGCATCAAAATTTTGGATCCGGTAACCACAGGAACGAACCTATCTTACAGACCAAGGTTACCTTGTGTATTGTCAGTTGCCGTTGGATCTCTCTTTGGCTTTCCACCAAGTGACCAGAAGCAACTATGCTGTACCTACCTACTACTATCTATACTAAACTATGGAACTCTTTGCCGGGCTCCTTGTTCCCAAAAAGATATACGGCCGTATTCACAAACGTTACTATGCGACGCGCAGACGCACAGTGCCCAAAATACTGTACGTTTTTGGGTACCTGTGCGTTCGTGGGACGTTTGTGAATACGGCCGATAATCTTCCGATGTTCAAGGCGAGAGTGAACCGGTTTTAGCTGGGTGAGCGCGTTCCATCGTAAACTAGGATATTGCTTACCAACAGGCGATTTGCAGCTCAAAACGCATTTTGAATAAAAAAAAAAACTATAAAAAAATCTATTTGCAAACATAACACTCCTATTGGTAATTAATAAACTAGTTCACTAATTAAGCTTTACAAATTATGAACTTATAAATACATTGAAACGTTACGTCATCTTCCTTTGTTCCATATTTAATTAACTAAAACAATATTGTGATATGACTTCGCCAGTTTTATCTTAGCAGACAACCAGGAGCTTCAATTCTATTAAAATAATTACATTAACTTTTCAAAGAACAGTATTATTAGCCCGTATAACTAGTAACAGAAGAATGTAGGTATTTTATGAGCAGTGTATAATAGCTGGCGGTGGCAACTGACCAGTTACTTGCTCGTTGTCACAGCGACTTGTTGACTTTTTCGCTTTCCATCAGGCGTAGAGAAGCCATTAGGTCTAGCTACTTTAAAAAAAACTGAGCCGAAGCTTGTAATGTGTACCCACATACTAGACAACTGATACTTTTGACTTTTTTTGTAAATAAATACATTATTATTTATAGTAATAAACACCCAGACCAATACAAACAGTCATGTTCATAAACACAAATGTTTGTATTGTGCGGGAATCGACTCTTGGCTCAGAGGGCAGAGGTCGCTACCAAATGAGCTATCGAGCCAATCATGTACGTTATATTATTATTAATTAAATATGATAATTTATAGAGTTTATTGCGGCACTTTTTCTCACATTGCACGTCGAAAGCTTGTAAATATTTGTTTGACTTGTGAAAGTATTAGGTACATGAGACTCTTTTTGCAGCAGTAGTTTAATTTTAATGTTTTCTGATACATATTACATTTTTTTATATCTCTATATACCTACCTATACGATGTAAGGGAGCGACCCATCATCTTTTCGCTCCAAGCCAACCTCACCTGCCGTGGTGCATCCTGCCGAATAACAAACGAGGCGCTGGCAACCGACTGGTGGCGGTATAACCATCACAATTGAAGGCGAAGCTAAATACCACAGACCGATGAAGGGCAGCAGCGTCACCGGAGCGAGAAGCTACGCCCTGCGATCGCCAACCCGCCTGCCCTGCGTGGCGATTATGGGTATATCCTCCAGATGTTTTCCCTAAGTGGCGAACAACTGGAGAGGCCTATGTCCGGCAGTGGACTGCAATAGGCTGATGATGATGATAATACCTATACGTACCTTATAAATCCTATCTTCCACAGTACCACCAGACATCATAAACGAAGAGACGACGACGGACGTGTCTGCCCAGGAGCTGGACAACGTCACTCTGAGCTGCAAGGCCACCGGCCACCCCCCTCCGAAGATCAAATGGCTGAGGGAGGATCATGAGCAGATGTTGTTGAAGAAGGTTGGCGGCCGGGATTTTTATAAAAGTAAGTAAAGAAAAGTGTTTATAGTATAAAATATGTACGTAGTATATTTAGTAAATGGTATATATTTATCTACGAGATGTATATGTCTCTTATATTATACTTTATTTAGCATCATCATCATCATCCTAGCCTTTTTCCCGATTGTCTCAGGGTCGGCTTCCCAAACTGAGAGATTTGGCGAGGGCTAAGCTTTTACACAGAGCGACTGCCATCAGACCTCCGCAACACTTAGGGTAAGCTATACCCATTCCCAGCTTAGGCGTCAGAGTTATCATCATCTCTGATATGATGTAACGACTGCTATCTGAGTTGGTAAAGATAGCACCCGGGACCAACAGCTTAACGTGCCTTCCGAAGCACGGAGGAAATCGGTGTCAAATTTTGGTCACCCATCATCGGATTGACCGCGCCAATGGTTGCACAACATTTGCGATCATTGTTAAACGAACAAGACCGCGGCGCCACCGAGCTCCTCTTTCGAGTATTTTATTTAGCATATTTCCACATATTACTTTATTTATAAAAATGATTTATTTATTTATGAGGAGGGATGAGAGACATGTGACCAAGACCGTGATGAAGATGAGTGTGAATGGGGGGAGAGGGCGAGGCCGCCCGAAGAAAAGATGGATGGACTGTGTGAATGATGACATGGCTGAGAAAGGAGTGAATGGGACGATGACGGGTGATAGGGATGAATGGAAGAAGAAAACATATTGCGCCGACCCCAGATAATGGGAACAGGGCAGGCAAATGATGACTTTATTTATAAAAATAAAGTATCTCGACATAATGGCTTCCCTACGCCTGATGGAAAGCGAAAGAGAAGCCCGAGTCGCTGTGACAACGGGCAAGAAATGATCAGTTACCACCGCCCTGTCGGCCCATCCCTGACCTCCCACGAGCTCCAGAAATCCTACTTACCGGCAGAAACAGGAACACGGAAGTCTTTTGGCTGCGGTATTCTATAGGGTGGAGGTCCTTCTCCGGACGGACGGCTCAAATCGAGCGAAGATTCGCTATGCCCTACCTCTCTTAGTAAAGGCTGATGATGACTACGATACTTGCTTACTAACAATTAAAAACAAAACACTTTTTTTTATAGTGGCTCGACATAATGGCTTCCCTACGCCTGATGGAAAGCGAAAAAGAAGCCCAAGTCGCAGTGACAACGGGCAAGTAACTGGTCAGTTACCTGTCAGTTGCCACCGCCATGCCGGCCCAACCCTAACCCCCCACGAGCTCCGGAAACCCTACTCACCGGCAGAAACACGACCCAGAGGTCATTTGACTGCGGTATTCTATAGGGTGGAGGTCCTTCCCCGGACGGGCGGCTCATTTCTTCCCTTTGTTCCCAGTTGAGAGCTACTCTGGCAGCTCCCTGCCCCTGTGGAGGGTAGACCGACGGCAGATGGGCGCGTTCCTCTGCATCGCGTACAACGACGTACCTCCAGCTGTCAGCAAGAGGATTATCCTTAATGTCAATTGTAAGTACGAGTACATACATTAAATGATTAAGGTTTTTTATATACGACACGACAAAATGAGTTCTGCTCGATTCTAAGTAGCCGACGAGGTCTAAGTCAAAACATAAGCTATCCGCATCACGCCTAGCTAGAGCTAGTGCAATACGATTTATATCGATCACACTATGACTCCCTGTCGTTTAAAAGACCCATGATATGTTTAATTCCGACATGAAGTGTAAAAATATACAAGTTCAATGTGACAAAGCTTTTTTTTATTAGTGAATGGGTAGCGCTTGACCTCAACTAGCCTGATGTTAAGCGATGTTGACGCCTAAGATGAAGCGCGCTTACCCAACAAAAACCTATTCACTCTAGCCTTAAAAATCTGAAGATTATATTCGTCGGGGAACACTGACTCCGGTAAAGAGTTCCACAGTTTAGCCGTTCGCACTATGAATGAAGAGGCAAAGCGCTTTGTGCGAGTTTTTGGAACCTGCACCATAAATCGGTGTCTCCTCGTCGTGTCCCTGCTCGTACGATGGTAAAAAGGGGCAGATGGAATTAAATTGAATAATTCCGTAGCACACTCTCCAAAATGCAACCGATAGAAGACCTACCAGACAATTGATAAAACATAGATATTTTTTTATAAATAAATACTTACGTTAATATTATACATAGCGTTTGCTACGCCTTGTGGATACGTGGATGTTTATTTAGACCAATACAAACTAACATGTTCATGCAAATAGATGTTTATACTGGTCGCTAATCGAATCTGCAATCACTGTGTTAAAGAAATTTAGGCAACGTTCACTAACAATGACCAAACTGGTTGAATATCTCTATTTGGCATAAAAAATGCTCTCCGCTATCATTCACATAAATACACACTCAAACATTCACTGTATTCACTGTATCTTTTACATTACGGGCTCAGATATTGACAAATAATATACTCCGAGCGTACTTCCCTAACGCAACAGCTGACGGTTATGAAGAGACGGCTCCACAATCGATGGGGGAAAAGATACTCGAACGGAACCACAGAGAAACGGGGGCGCCACCCTCGGTACCTATCGGAACAATGACCCGGTATATGGGAATAACTGTTGCGTGGAACTATTGTAAACATTAGCCTTTACTGGTATCTTTTCTGTTATGGTAAACCATGTGAGGACACTATAGCTAATAGTATAGACAATGTATGTAAAGGTGAGCCATGATTTAGTAAAATCGTCATCATCAGTCTATCGCAGTCCAGTGCTGGGCATAGGCCTCTCCAGTTGATCGCCACTTTGGGCAAACATCTAGAGGTTTTGCCCGTACTCTCCACGCTGGGCAAGCGAGTACGCGATTGCAGGGCGAAGCTTCTCGCTCCGGTGACGCTGCTGCCCGTCATCGGTCTGCGGTATTTAGCTACGCCTTCAATGGTGATGGTTTATACCACCACCAGTCTGTTGCCAAAGTTCGTTAGTTATTCGGCAGGATGCACCACGAGGATGTAAGGGTAGCCTGATGCGAAAAGTGCGAAAATCTCCCTTACATCCTATTTGCTCAACTCTCAACTTTACTATAGGTACAAAGAGTTTATGTGAAATTCTCGTAACTCCGGCATTCTATAGACTTATTATGAAAATTATTATTGGAAACCGAATCATCACTTACAATTAATAATAATAAATAATAAACGTTTATTTCTCACCATAAATACAGAGTAGAATGTACAGTAGTTTATACTTAATTAATAAAAAATAAGGCACATGTAATTATGGCGGTTTGATATCTGAACTAGGATAATTCCTGTATCTCAGATTATCAACCCTCCACCCCAATAACGTGACCTTAAAATTATATGACTACCAAGACAGCACACAAATTAAAAAATAAATAAATAAAAAATAACAAATTCATAATATAAATTTTGTTCGGGTAGGTTGCAAATATTTGGAACATGTTCGCTAGCGCGCATTCGCCAAGTGAAAATTGATTTGGTTCCTTCTCCGTTGCCGTAGAGACTTGGGCTTCATGAACAAAGTAACTCGTATCGTTGACAGTTTCCTATCGACATTCTACACTAAACTACAAAGCGAGTGTTATCTGCAAATAAAGGCTGGAATCGAATAAACTAGGCGTCTCACCTTTGACGCCAATACAATTAGACGATTATTCCTCTTACCTGGCTACGTATACCTCGGTGTGTGGTGTAAGTCACGAAACACAAACATTTGGGGAATCATGGCTGATGTGGGGATGTGGGGCTGAACCTCACCTGCCCGTGGTGCATCCTGCCGAATAACAAACGAGGCGCTGGCAACCGACTGGTGGCGGTATAACCATCAAAATGGAAGGCGTAGCTAAATCCCACTGACCGATGACGGGCAGCAGCGTCACCGAAGCGGTCGGTTGCCAGCGTCGTGGTTTGTTATTCGGCAGGATGCACCACGGGCAGGTGAGGTTGGTTTGGAGCGAATAATGGATCGCTTTATTGAACCATTAAAAAGTGATTGCAATAAAATTTACTTTTCGTCGCAACATTTCTGGCTTCAGCTCTCGCGCTCTCGAATATTTTTCCCAAGTTCGTCGCTTGTTCCGTTCCCCAAAGTCGTGATAAAGCTGAATTGATCTCCCTCTTGTAAGCCGCCCTTGCGTATAATTGACTCTTCCCTGTCATTGGCTGCCGTATCCCGAATAGCTGATATAGAGATCTCATATACTAGAAATACTTCGCTGATATGTACGGTGATTCACGTGAAATTTCCTTTGTTTACGGTTATTGATGTTGTATTAAGGTTTTATGGTGGTTTTATCTTCTAGAGGTAAGAGTTTTAATGGTAGTTTTGTTGGTACTTATGTGTACAGGATTCTACGAGTATGAAAGAACAAAGGAAAACTAGCTATGTTGTACTTCTTGGGCCGTGCTAGAGGAATTAATGTACCAATCACGAAATATACGAGCATTTCAGTCGGCCTTTGATGGGCTATATGGTACGTCTAGTTTCCGGATTTAGAATAAGGCCACCCATTTTATCCCGTTCGTGTCGTAGCAGACGATTATGGGAATAATCAGGAAACGGCCAGGTTACCTGGGGGTACAAATAAAATCTTATGCGGCGTCCAACCCGCCTACCAAGCGTGGTGGATAAGGCTAACTATTGATTGTAGTCCATATTCAGTTTTTAGTGGCTCGTTATAATGGATTCCCTACGCCCGAGAGAAGCCCAAGCTGCTATAACAACTGGCAAGTAACTGATCACTTAACTGTCAGTTGCCACCGCCATGCCGGCCCAACCCCCCCATGAGCTCCGGAAACCATACTCACCGGCAGAAACACGAGCCAGAGGACTTTTGGCTGCGGTATTCTATAGGGTGGAGGTCCTTCCCCGGACGGGAGGCTCAATTCGAGCGAAGATTCGCTATGCCCTACCTCTCAGTTACGAGATTGTTATTATTAACTGGAATAGACTGTACCAAATGTAGCTAGTACATTTATTAGTTATCGTAAGCCTTTATAGTACCTACCTTAGTAAGTATTATTTCATTCTGATACTATACTGTACAACGATATTAATAAAATTTAATGAACCAACAAACTAAATAAATCTCCAACTGAAAATACCAGAAGTTTTAACAATGGTCGTTGCAAATTTGACAATGCATAACTTTATTTGATTTAACTTTCATTGTAATTGCGAATACTGGACAATACAATAATGAAATAGCAATGTTAAATGGACAATAACAATGCTTGCGTAAGAGGAATAAAATATTTAATTATATGTATTTTTGTTTCGCATTGTTTGGTTGAAGAGACGAAGGGAATATCTGTAAACGGACAGCAAAGTAACCTGGGTACAAATAACACCTACTGCGGTTACAAACCCATGATAAATCAGCCAAAATAATAAAAACTATCATTAGGGGAAGCCTATGTCCAACAGTGGATGTTAGCAGGCTGATGATAATGATGATGATAATGTAACTGTTGATGTTTCGAACGTTCGAAAAGTGATTCGCAATCATCATCAGCTCATCGCAGTTCACTGCTGGACATAGGCCTCTCCAGTTGTTCGTCACTTAGGGCAAACATCTGGAAAATATACCCATAATCACCACGCTGGGCAGGCGGGTTGGCGATCGCAGGGTATAGCTCCTCGCTTCGGTGACGCTGCTGCCCGTGATCGGCCTATGGTATTTAGCTACGCCTTCAATTATAGTCGTTATACCGCCACCCGTCGGTTGCCAGCGCCTCGTTTATTATTCGGCAGGATGCACCACGGGCAGGTGAGGTTGGCTTGGATCGAATGATAGTTCGCTCCCTTACATCCCGACCCGACTCGCAATGATTCTTGGAAAATAAGACGTGGCCGCCGTTCTATCTGGTTATATTTTCAGGTCAGAAAGGCTTTTCGTAACAAACGCATTCGCTAGCAACGTCACTGCTATTACACTTAAAAGCTATATTGATTGAAAAATCCACAAATCGAAACGACCCCATTCACTTGCAAAACCGGAGCCGGTAAAAACTTTCGATTACCAAAATCCCAATTCGGCTAAATATTCATTCCGTCCAATTTAACTGAACGCTTTCCTAAAATGCGAAAACTGCGCAACAATTTTTAACTTAAACCAACAGATCACGATTATAGGAGCATCGGATGCATTAAAATGAGACTTTCAGTTGAAATGATCCGAAGATTTCTGGGGAAATCGGGCAATTCGGTGAGTGGGATTCGCTTAGTGGTTAGTGTGATAAAAGAAATGTACCTACTGATGAAAATGGGAATGATCCCGCAGACGGAACTCCGAATTGGAGATTCGGCATCCGATGATCCGTGAAATTCACTTCACACTCTTCGGCGAGTTCCGTTTGTGGAATTGGTATTCCAAATTTCGCCTTTTGATTTTGGATGTAAGTGGTGTAAAAGTCATAACGTGATTGTGCTCACTTGGAACGCGTTTGCTGGAGTATTTGCTGGAATTCGGAATAATATTCGAACCAAATATGTAATATGTGAAAGTCACAATATTATCTTTTTGAGAAATATAAAACCTTTCTAACCTAAGCCGAAGCTTGTCCAACATATGTCAGTCAATAAAATATCTACATATGTACATAATTCAAGCTTATTCATGTGCATTCTTTGTCCACAGTTCCACCAACGGTGATAGTGCCAAATCAGCTTTTAGGAGCTCCTCTAAGCACCGACGTGGTCCTGGAGTGCACTGTGGAGGCGTATCCGAACACCATCAATTACTGGTTAAAGAATCGAGGAGAAATGCTTTTGGATGGGTAAGACCTCTCCTCTAAAGTCACTTTTTTTCGCCATCAAAATATAGGGTAAATTCGCCATGTGGCCCGTCATCGGCCTGTGGTATTTATTTACGGCTTCAATCGTCGTGGCTATACCGCCACCAGACGCTTGCCAAAGCCTTTTCTGTTATGCAGCAGGATGCACGACGGGCAGGAGAGGGTGGCTTGGAGCGAAAAGAGGATGGGTCACTGCCTTGTACCCCTTGATAGTGTACCTACTTATGCTTTAGGGGTATCTCATTGTAAAAGGCATTTCAAATTATTGCTATTATCAATATACTCGTACCCGTAAAAGACATAAGTCGATCAAATGAGTTTTGAATTCAAATAAAATCAAGATATTGCTGTTCAATACGACCGACTTTATGAAATGGTAATTTGATACATAAAGATCTAACGTTAGTCTTTATGGCGGAAGTCGTTCCAATAATACTGAATGCTGCTTTTAATATTAACAAAGAGTTTTCTTTTCTCATATTTTCACGGGGATTTTTATTTTTATTTTACTATTTTATGTAGTAGAGTATATACGTGGACAACACACTGGGGACTGGTTAACATCACGGGTGTTTTTTTTCCTAAATATATGGTTAATTTCAGTAACTTGGAAATTACAGTATTCTTAGTTAACGTAACTATCAATTTAGTTTAGAAGTAACCAAAGACCTACAAACCATTTTTTTTAGCTCAAACATTGCTTTAATTTGGTCTTGATAAATTATTCAAAGAATAGAAGGTATTATACTCCAGTAAATTACAATTACCGGAAAAGAAGCTATTGATCAATCAAAATATGATACTTTAAGACACTTTCACTCAATAATTATTGGTTCCGACAATTAGAACACTTCGATGAATAATTGTTTTCGCAAATATCAAATTTTCGATAGGTTAGGTACACTGAGCACTGGATTGGCTCTTTGATTTAAATATTATTGTTTATATGTAACCATTATAAACAATAATATTTCATCAGCATTAGGTATATTTTAGGTTAGGAATGTAAAGGAGCGGCCTATCATTTTTCGCTCCAAGCCAACCTCACCCGCTCGTGGTGCATCCTGCTGAACAACAAACGAGGCGCTAGCAACCGACTGGTGGCGGTATAACCATCACAATGGAAGACGTAGCTTACGTAACACTACAGACCGATGCCGGCAGCAGCGTCACCGGATCGAGAAGCTATGCCTCCTGCAATCGCCAACCCGCTTGCCCAGCATGGCGATTATGGGTATATCCTCCAGATGTTTGTCCTAAGTGATGAACTACTGGAGTGGCTTATGTCCAGCAGTGGACTACAATAGGCAGGTGATGATGATGACGATAGGTATATAATTTTTGGATCAATTATTTAAGGTTACAATTAAGTCTACCTAATCTATGTTTGGATGTACGCCCTGCGATCGCCAATCCGCCTGCCCAGCCTGGCGATTATGGGTATATTCTCCAGATGTTTGCCCTAGGTGGCGAACAACTGGAGAGGCCTATATCCAGCAGTGGACTGCAATAGGCTGATGATGATGATGAATCTTCGTTATTATTGCCTTTTATTACTTTCTTAAATGTTTTATTAAGTCAATGTTTGCAGATTCCATTATTTTGTTTCAGGCCTAAGTACACAATAAGCGAAGAAAGGTCGTCCTACAAGGTCCTAATGAAACTAACAATTAGGCAGTTCGCTAGAAACGACATTGGGACATACAACTGTGTCAGCACCAACTCCCTAGGGAAGAGCGAAGGGACTCTTAGGCTTTATGGTAAGTGACTGTAATACTAAGGGCTAAGTACATAGTTGCAAATGTTTGCTTTTAAGTCGTAAAGTGGATTATACCATTCGTTTATTTTGAGTTGCTTTGAGTTTCACCACGGGCGGTGTCGACTGCTTACCATCAGGCATCACATTTGTTCGTCCGCCGCCTCTTGTATAAAAAAAAATCTTCTTGACAAGCTAGGAATCACAGTTTTTTTCGAAATAATAGATAGATAGAATGTATGTACTTTATTTTACATATTTAATACAGTACAGCTTAGGCAGCCTTATCGCTAGTGGCGATCTCTTCTATACTTCCATTTAAATTTCCATGAAGAGATAGCTAAAGTCCTTGGCTGTTTTCATTAGTGAGCCGCGGTTATCATTTGTTATAATTATTTATACTTACGTCTTACATTTAAAGAAAAAATAAACAAAATTATTTCGTTAAGGTTGAAAATTATCCCATCCCACTAATATTATAAACGCGAAAGTTTGTTTGGATAGATAGATGGATGGATGTTTGTTCCCTTTTCACGCAAAAACTACTGAACAGATTTTAGTGAAACTTTACACGAATATTGTTTATGCATCAGATTAACATATAGGCTATAAATTACAACGATTTATTAATTTTTTCATTTAGAATTTCGGAAAAATATGTTACGTAATGATTAAGAACTTTTTGAATACACCATAGATACTGTCATTTCTTGACTTTGTCAGCGAAATTATCAATTTGACATGACAGGAACTGATATCGAGATTCGAGGTAAATACGGCAATAATCGAAATAAATTCGCCACTAATAAGTACACATAAATAATTGTGAATTAAAATTGTGCGGCTTATTTTCGGACTGAAATTCTTCGGAAAATATTATAAGTGAAAAGACGACCAACGTAAAAGGACAACCACCGGCGTTGTCTACCAGAATATTGCTCAGTTTCAGAGGCACCTCATTCATCAACAAATTGGAACAAAATTTAGGAATTGTGTACGGTCAAAACAGACCTTCTGCATCTGATAATGAATCACAGTTTAATGAAGATCCAAAAACCAAAAACCTAACTGCATTCTCAGAAGGCTCACAACGGGCCACATGTCTAGATTGGATGCGACGAAACTGCTATCAGTGTATGTTTAATAAACATTTTTCTAATCCAAATTGTTATTTCTGTCCTCACTACTAATATTATGATATTACGTACGTACGTACGTACGTAATCGTTTTAATTACGTATAGCGGAAGAAAATACCGCTTTGAAGTATGTTAATATTCATTCATACACCGGCCAAGTGGTCGCTTTTTGGTCGGCGTGATACTTAAAATGTATTAACATGTACATAGTTAGGTACCATTATAGACAAAAAAAATCTTAATCACTTTATCGGTAAATAAATTTTAGGTGATTTCATGTAGGCAGATGAAAATTACCCTTCACAGCATATTCTTAGGGATGCTCAGTATGAAATAATGAAAAGCCAAAAAATTTAAGATAGTATTTTTAGCATGGCTTTTCAATATTTGTTGATACACAGGAAATCCAGATCCTGCTTTAGATAGTTCGAATAATTTATGTTCAGGGAGTGTATGTCGCTCTAGATAAGTCGTCACCAAAACGTACAACTATGTGAACCATAGCTTAAGACAAGGTGGTTCTTGAAGAATGGGCCGCGGCTTTCAATGGCCAACAAGATGTACCTACATTGTGTTTGTCCTTTTTTTTACGGCGGGAATGCTTTTACGCAAACACCAGGGCCCTGGGTACGGGATACCTGGGTTTTGTGGGGCCCACTCCTATTTAGCGGAGAATACCTACTATACCCGACGGTGGTCGGCTACGAGCACTCAGTCTGAGGAGGGTCGCGATGCCCGGAGGGATTGGACTCAACCCCCCACAGCGCTATCGGCGCTGCGCCGCCCAGCAAGAACGGCACACCAGCAAGAACGTGCCCGGAGGCACGTGTCGTTGTCTTCCTCGAGGCCGCTAACTGGAGCGCAAGCCACAACCCCGAAGGCCCTTTTAGTCGACAGGCAGGGATACCTCGGTAGTATTCTACGCCCCATACCGCAGGGCGCACATTGTGTTTGTCCTGTGTCAACCTATGTTCAGATTTCTCAGTACTCGAATCGAATACCTATATATTCATCATCTTTTGAGCATTCATTCGTAAGCCCGTGTAATAAAATAAGAGACAAAGACGCGTACATGATAAATGACACAGTAAGCTCTTTATGACAAACCGATGTTTACGCAGGCAAAGCCGCGGGCAGCAGCTAGTTTTTAAATAAAATCGGCCTAAATTCGGTCAAGAAAGGGTGTTAAATATTACGTGAAACAACATAGTTATTGTTGAAACATGTATGAATTTTGAGGAGGAAAGGAACACATAGGGACGTGTGTTTGCGCACACGCTTGATTACTTTTACATTTCTTGTATGATTTCTTGAAAAACACCCGTTTATAGCTTTAATTCTATCAGGAGAATTTGGTATGTAACTTTTTTATGCTACACAGACTTTATTGCTAAGCCGCCATCTTAAGCCGTCCGGTCCATCGCAGATGTGACAAAACCATTAATCCAAACATGGTTATGGTATAAAATGACAAATGATATTTGCTAATCCATTTTTACAGAAATAAAGCTGTACCCCAGTTCCCAGTCCGCAGTGGAAGTAAATGTAGGCGGTAAGTAATTAAGATTTAAGCGCACGGTAGTGAGCCAAGTATGTTTTATTTGTAACTAGCTGGACCAACGCGACTACGGTCACGCTACACATTTATCCTACCTGTAACCTACTTATCCCTACCCTAAACCTATCCTATTTTCTCGTGCCTGCCTGGTGCCTCAAAGAATATTCTAATAAAAAAAGAATGAAAGAAATCAGTTCAGCTTCTTACGAATTATGCACTTAGTGATTCATTTTAATATGTCATAAGATGGCCCTGATTTTCAATGTAACGTTCACCTAAATCCAAAGGTTATAGAAGATTATTAATTCAAGAGTTCCAGAATCTTGCTATATAGCCTAAATCTGTGGATGCTCCTAGTGCAACAGCTTTGTAATATTAACGTGCAATTCTGTTTTTTCAAAAATCTTTTATTTATAACCCAAAAGAGCAACTTGGCCCTTTCTTACATTTGTGTCTGTAGTTGGATTAAGATCTTACCCTTCGTGGGGTTACTTGTAAGTTAATTATAAATGTGCCCAAACGGAACCGTAGAATCTTGAAACTATGCCATTACTTGAGTTAGCGAGCACAATGGAATAGTTATAGTTTTAATAGGTGGTAACGCACACATAACTGCAAAGTTATTTTATTAAATCCTTCCCTAACCATGGCACGACTATGTGAAATGACCCTATTAAGATTGTCTTACAACTTGAGCATTGTTGTAAGGAAAGTTTGCATTTCATAAAATATGAACGAATGAAGTTAGAAATATATTTGATTGCTTCTTTAATTCAGATTTCTGTACCAGAAAAAGCTTTGAGGATAAATACTGATTAATAATGAACCTACCACGATATAAAAACCGCTAATAGGCAAACTGATATTACTAATTTGGAAACAAAGAAATCCTAAATTAAGAAAAACAATTCTTGAAATAATGGCAGTGAATTGAGAGATGTATTGTAGAATAGTCGTTTTTGTTTTTGTCGTTTTATTATATTTCTTCAGTTTTTTATTTAATATAACCAGTGTCAAGCTTAAATCCATCAAGTAGTTCAAGCAATCATACCTACATACATACATTTGGAAAAATAACCCTCACTCTGGCGCAGTGGAATAATAAGAACATAATATAGGTTTTTTCTATTTCTTGATCATCATAATATCGAAAACATTCTTAGCAATAAAACAGAATTAAAACTACTTTTCCTTGTCTAATTATTGGCGGCAAAAGCGACCAAGTCCAATAATAAGGACTTGTTTCAGTTTCAGGAGATCCCAACGGACTGAACTTCAGGAGTGACTGACTCAAGTTTCAGGCGATTTTCTTTCTTTTACCCTTCAGGGAGAAATATCAAGTATGCTTTGTGACACTTCAGTTTTACTAACATTATGTTGCTAATTTTTTGCGCCTGGACGAGTAAAGTAAAAAAGAAAAAGTAGCCAAGTTTGACTCGGACTCGCGCAACATGGATTCCGTAGGTTCCATTGTCTATAATTTTGTTGTATTGGACCCCACTTTCGTGTTTATTTTATAGTATTTTTTTAACTAAATATTTTGCGAATATTGGAAGCGTCTATTAGTTATTAATACCGAGCAAAAATAAATCAGTTTGTTGTATCCTCCCTTAAATTGACAAATGTGTAGCTTCAACTGACTCCAAGTTTGTTTACATTAGATGTACGAGAGCATGCTGACAATGATTTATAATTTACATGCAGAAAATATTCAAATGTTTAACTTTGTAAACCCTTTTTTTTAATCTGGTAGAAAAAAGAGAACAAATTCGTTCTCAAAGGATTAACAGTTTTTGCGGTTGCCAGGGCTAAATTACTTTTCGTTGCAGAAATTTATGCGGTCTAAACACTCAAAAATGTTTGTAGTATCACAATTTAATGTTCTTTATTTCTTTTAAGTATGTAAAATATGTGTTTTTTAAATAGATAACTAATTGTAAGAAGTAGGTAGGCGTTTCAAGTAGTATTAAATTTGTTTGGTATTGAATCGATCTTGTCGCTGAAAATCTAGCGACCCACCCCGGCTTTGCACGGGTGCTATATTATATGCATATTTATAAACATAAACCTTCCTCTTGAACCACTTTATATACTAAAAAATCAACAGAAAACAAAAGGGACTTTGTTTTATATTAAGTAGTGATAATGTGGCCCCATATAGGAGAAAAGGAAACATATGAATAATATTTTAAGTTCACAATCTACGTAAAATGATACATTCTCCAACAAAAATATGATTAGGTATGATGAATTCAATTCTCAACTCAATAATGAGGAAATTTGACAGTAGCTGTCAACAGAAACCTCACATGTACAGGTCCATTATGGAGTTCCTGTCCTGTACGACACATAAAAACAATGGTTTTCTTACTTCATTATTTTTGTTCACAGATTTCACCGAAGGAGCAGTGAAGCAGAAAACGGCATACAGTGATTCGAACATAGTTATTTCGAGGACACTTTTAGTATTAACTATTGTTATTGTAGTGATTGTGTTAGGGAGTAATAATTAAGGAGAAAACATGGCTTATGTTTAAAATGAAACAAGACTGTACATAGAACCCTGTAAAATTAAAATAATAAATAATAACCCTATTAAACATAAATAATGATTTTGTACTTGTCGTTTTTGTAAAAGAAAACAACGCATTATCTAAACAAAAAGATGAAGCCATGTTATGTGAAAACAGGTTTACTATCTGAGCCATTTTGTGCATAATAAGATTAGGCAACCACTTTGTATCAATTGTAAAAATATATAAGAATCAATAGGACCAGGAAAATGCCGTAATTTTAATCATATTAAAAAATATATTGTTTTAAATTTGCTAAATATGTCTCACTTTTTGATTCTTAGACAACTTTTGTAAGAAAAACTGTAAAGATAGTTTTATCAGAACGTTTAAATATTGAAACAGAGATATTGACGATAACTTCAAGAAATGTGTCAATTAATACGTCAGTATAACAACCAAAATCAATTGTACTACCTCCATAATTTATATTACTTTTAAAATTAGATAAAAAATAAAATAATAACTTTTAAAATTGTCCAACATTCCTAGTTTTATTAATTTGTACAATTGCTCAAAATCTCAATTCAGTTTTACTAAAAAAAGGTTTAAGTAAGTTTGTATGGTATTTAAAATACTGTAAATAATGCCTAGCAACATAATTGTAATCTTGTTACGTAGACTTGTCAATAAAATATTAATTACTACAAAATAATTTTATTACCCATGCTTCCTTACCCTTTATGATGAAAAAAATTAATCACTTGAATAAAGCACTCATAGTAAGTAGGATAGTAGGAGGAGCTCGGTGGCGCCGCGGTCTTGTACGCTTAACAATGATTGCAATGTTGTGCAACCATTGGCGCGGTCAATCCGATGATGGGTGACCAAAATTTGACACCGATTTCCTCGTTAAGCTGTTGGTTCCAGGTGCTATCTTTACCAACTCAGATAGCAGTCGTCACATCATATCAGAGATTATGATAACTCTGACGCCCAACTGGGAATGGGTATAGCTTACTCTAAGTGTTGCGGAGGTCTGATGGCAGTCGCTCTGTGTAAAAGCTTAGCCCTCGCCAAATCTCTCAGTTTGGGAAGTCGACCCTGAGACAATCGGGAAAAAGGCTAGGATGATGATGAGTAAGTAGGATCATCAAAGGTACTGCTGTTGAGTGCTGTTTACTGTGTTGCCAGATCTAGATCTAGAATCTCACAAGCAACTCTACTTATTATTACTTAGCCATCTCAGCCTGTCGTGCGCCACTTCCTGAAGCTCTACAGCTATGTACTAAATTTTTTTTATAGTAGCTCGACATAATGGCTTCCCTACGCCTGATGGAAAGCGAAAGAGAAGCCTAAATCGCTGGGACAACGGGCAAGTAGCTGGTCAGTTACTTGTCTGTTGTCACCGCCATGCATTAAAAAAACCGTTGCACGTAGTAGAAAATTATCTAAAAAAGTAAAAACAATTTACATGTAAAATAAAGAGAAACATGGGAAGTATGCGACGACACGATCAAAAACTGAACAAAATATTATATTTATTTTAATTATATTATTCAAAAATAACACGAGTTGGAGATTCTCACTGAAATTCGAGGAAAACTTTAAAATAATATAAGAAATGTAAGCAATATTTTATTTTTAAAAGAAACGGCTATGAAAAATATTAAATTTATTCAGTTGTTATTTTAATCTGACAACGAATAACATGCAACTAACAGAATTCTTTTGAAAGAAAAAAAAGAGGTACATATTTGAAGTTATTTTAGTGCCAGATGCTTTTCAAACTGAATTTTGCATGAACAGAAACTGCATCTACCATTTCTAAAGTTTTTTTTTCATCTAGTAACATATAAATGCGATTATTTTCATATTATTTCGAAGCCATATTATCAAGAAAATTCTGCTCTTCAAGTTCAATAGATGTGTACTCGTAATTGTCTAATTTTTTTTTCTGCAGATTCCAATATTTTCAAGTTACAAAAGAGAAGTTATTTTGAAAAATAAAACCGGCCAAGTGCGAGTCGGACTCGCGCACTTACGGTTCCGTATTCCGTACACTTATAGTTTAGGTTCTGCGTTGGAAATGCTATACTCGTAGAAATTTATATTAGGTTACTTTCAAGCTCTTACAATACAGAATAATAGGTATAGGCGTGTCGTTCGGGTAGTTGAATAATATTTCAGGGCTTCAGGCACTTAATTCATAAATAGGGAACTGAATCGAATTCGATAATTATGCTGAACACAATATTGAAGTTTATCAGTTAGCCACTAACCAAAGTACAAGCTTCGGCTTAGTTTGAGACTAGATGGCGCTGTGTGGCCCAGACTGTCATGTGTTGGGTTATTTATTTCACTAAAATAAATTTAAAAGCCCAACTACAATTTCACATACGTGCATTACACCTATTATTACACTTCATGAACATGACTGTATGTTTTTATTAGTCAGGGTGTTTTGCTTACTATGTATTTTAAGTATTCATTTACAAAAAAGTATCTTAGTGAGTTTGTTAGTTGTCTAGTACCCACAGTACATGCTTAGCTTTGCACTACCAAATGAGCCACCGACAGGCTCGGTGGCTCATTTGGTAGTGACCTCTGCCCTCTGAGCTAAGGGTCGTGGGTTCGATTCCCGCACAGTACAAACATTTGTGTGCATGAACATGTCTGTTTGTATTGGTCTGGGTGTTTTCTATGTATAATATGTATTTATTTACAAAAAAAAAAAAAGTATATAAGTAAGTTTATCAGTTGTCTAGTACCCATAGTACAAGCTTCGGCTTAGTTTGGGGCTAGGTGGCGCCGTGTGGCCCAGCGTGGCATGTCTTGGGTTATTTATTTATTTATTTATTTATTTGGCTTAGTTTGCGGCTAGATGGCGATGTGTGGCGCTACGTAGCATGTCTTGGGTTATTTATTTATGTCTATGTAGTAACATAGTTATTGATACGTTTAGTAGTACATTACTACTTGGGTTATCTATTTATACATATATGTAGTTACATAGTTATTGATAGGTTTAGTAGTTACTACAACTAAACATTTAATTTCTATTTATTTCAAACTTGCACTTAATAAACTTTGTTGCTTTTACGTTATGATAAAATATTCTAATTGAACTGTCAACCAAATTGAAATAGGTTTATTATAGAACACTGAACATCTGGCTCTAAATGAGATTGCCTTAACAACGTGAAAACCAGACAACTAAACTGTAGGTGTCTAATAAAGTCTAGATTCTAGCCAATTAAGAATTCATTGACCCGACATTATCAAGTGGTTCTCAGGAATTTATAGAATCCATTTAAGGGAGCAATCGTTTTGCAATTTCTGTGGGTGTCCTCGTAACTTTCCTCTAGTCTCGTTAGTTTACGGATTCAAATCTTGTTCCGGCCATAATTGTTACTCAGTTTTTCTGATAAGAAATTACTTAGTAAAGCCGGAGTCAGTAAGTTGGAGGTGATTTTATGCTCGTGTATAAAATAATACTAAATAATTAAACAATAATATTGTAGAAACTTGGGCTCTCTAGCATCAGATGGAGGTGTGTACAACTACAGGCTACTTGCCTATGTGAGTTGAGTTCACATGTCAACAAAATAATGTATTGCTCAGGTAAAGCTTACATAAATTTTATTGTTAGTATGTGAAAATATCCCAATTTATATCAACTTTGGATTGGTCACTAATATATGAGCCACGTAATATTATATGAGTCAATTATAATGGGGACGTAATGTACAGACAGAGGCAATAAAAGTATACAATTTAGAACTTTTTCACGTTGAACGTGTTGTTTTTTCCCGCTACATATTATAATGTTCACATGTCATTTATAACAAGATTCTCAAGTGTAGGACATAATTCATCATCATCATCAGCCTATTGAAGTCCACTGCTGGTCATAGGCCTCTCCAGTTGTTCGCCACGGGCAAACTTCTGGAGGATATACCCATAATCGCCACGCTGGGCAGGCGGGTTGACGATCGCAGGGCGTAACTCCTCGCTCCGGTGATGCTGCTGCCCGTCATCGGTCTGTGGTATTTAGCTACGCCTTTTATCGTGATGGTTTACCCGCCACCAGTCGGTTTGCCAGAGCCTCGTTTGTTGTTCGGCAGGATGCACCACGGGCAGGTGAGGATGACTTGGAGCGAAAATGTGATAGGTCGCTCCCTTACATCCCATAGGACATAATTATTTATTATAAATTACGAGTATATTACATGCCTATGACTCATTATATTTTCGACGTATATTTTCCGGAGTCCCATTTAAAATTAGGGTAGAACCTTTATCAGAACGTTAATTGTTAATTAAAATTGAGTTTCGGAACCGGAGTTACAACTAGTTATCTGGTTGTTAGCTTATTTGTCTATCGAGGTACAAATAAACGAGTTATGAAGCTAAAATGATTTATAACCCATTCTATTTCGGTATTCATTACCCAAAGGTTGGTAAGAAAGAAGTGACTGATATTAGAACAAAGATGTTAGGTCATATGTACGTGCCCCCCGAGATTTAAACATGGTTACTGTAAATTCAAACGCTGTGGAACGACATCGTAAAACTAGTTTGTAGGCTTTTAATATCGCCTACGTAGTTTCACGTCCCCTCGGGATGCCTGGAAGGCTGTTTTAGTGGCTTACTCAAAGATGATGCAATTTATAAGCAGATCTGTTAGGTTTATTTATTTGAAATTGCACAAGAGTTACATTCTAGATCAAAATTTGTTGTTAGAGGTATACTTTGATATTGGCTGCTATCGAAGTTATAATAATTAATCATAATTACCTATATGTTGTTACATTCACACATACCTAGGTATATGTTCATCACTTGTTGTCCACAAAATAATTTATTTTTATGACCGAGAGGGCAAATGGATTTAATTTAAAGGTCACCTGATGTCAAAAAATCATTTCTAATTTAAAAACGGCAATAACAAATCAGCATAAAAATGTTCTCTCCCCTTTAATCTTTTAATGTATCTAACATTGAAGAGAAAAAATGTCAGTAGACGATAAAAATTCTTTAGCAAACACTTGCAAAGGCATTGTTTCAAAACGCCGCCTCCAGTTAGCGCCGAGACAAAATAATGAAGGCAAATGAGCCACCCCTGATGACTTAATAGTGATTTCGTTGTTCGGCATCTTGTTACGGGCTCAGGGTAGGGGGATGTAACAAGATTTTTTTTTATTTGATAAAGATATTCGATATTTTGTGATTAGATTTCGTACGGGACTCCGTTAAGGCATTTGGAACGCTTTAGAGGCGATGCTGACGTCCTGCTAACAGTACTAACACGCTACTACTAAATTGTAAAACCAGTGTCTGTAATACTTAGTTTTCCTATATATTTTTTTTATTTATAAATATGAACCACAAACAAGTTTACAATAAATTATTAAATTTAAACATCGTCATTGTAAATCAGCATCAATGGTCTCTTAATTAATAGTCAGTACTTAAACACATGAAGCCTGAGTGTATCCGACTATCTACATATTAAATTTTAATAGCACAACTTAACATGAAGAGCGACAATAAAAGTAACATTAAACAGTCTTAGAAGTTACAATTGCAGTGATGAGATCTTTGTATGGTGCGCAATAAAGAATATCTATCTTTAAATATAATGTAGCTCTTATAGTTTCGGAATAAACTGGCTTTGACATACGGACGGACGGTGTTAGATGTGGGAAATGATTATTGTAAATACCCGAAGCGATGCGAAGGCGGGATAAATTAAAACAGGAAGTTATTTTGAGGACATGTAAAATAGAATTACTTAAGACTATTGATATTCCAATAACATTATACTTACGACTTGAAATTTCAGTAGTTAATGTCATTAAGATAACCGAGCGTACAGAGAAACATGAGTAAAATATAGGTCACGTTAATATGAAACTCTGAGAGCGAGTTGAATAAACACAAGTTTCAAACATCAACAGCAAATCCAATATGTCTCGAGTAGACTAAGATATCATTCGCACGGGAGATAAATAACCGCTGCATTAAAACACGCGTTTTTTAGAACGTAATAGAAAAAAATATCTCTTCATATAGATTAAAACAAGATTATGAATCAAGTACACAATTAAAAAAATATTCTACAGTTCAGATTGTGGGTTCTACCAAGAAGAACTTTTATTGCTAAAGTTTCTTTTTATTATAATTTTTTTTTTCAATAATGCTCGTTCTATTATGTAAGTCAATTGTTAATTAAAATCGGGCTTAGCCAACGAAATACACTAAAAATATTTACTTTAAAACACTTAAACATAAAGCAATCACAAATGTTTTTCACGACCCTCAGTTCAAAGGCTAAGCTGCCAAATAAACCATCGGTCCAGTTAAGGATGGCAGTCATCAGACGCATTTGTTTATTAAATAAAAACGCGTTTAAAAGCATTTTGGAAAATCATATTATCTGTCTTGTTGTTTTGGAACGCTTTTTGGATGAACGTTAAAAAAGCTCCCGTGAGAATGGAGGCTTACTCTTCTCAAACTCTCTTACCGTAGAGAATTTTGTCGCAATGTTTTCGAAACTCGAAAACCAGAAAGTAAACAAATGCATAGGAGTTAGGAGGGTGCATACATCGATCATTCTGAGTATGTACGATGTTATACCTTAGTACCGTAGTATAAGAACTGTTCGTTTCCAACGATCGTTCTTTCCGCGTACGTGTAAGCTCTGGAATGAGCTCCCAGCCGCGGTGTTTCCCAATCGCTACGACTTGTCCTTCTTCAAACGTGGTCTAAAGAGAACTCTTTCCTCACGGTAGGCAGCGGCTTAGCTGTGCCCCTGGCATTGCAGAGTCTATGAGCGGCGGTAACCGTTTAACATCAGATGGACCGCTTACTCGTCTGCCACCCAAAGTAATAAAAAAAAATGCCTCAGTATTGCACTTCGTAGATCATAGAAATATTGTCACGACAGCACGGTGCTTACGTATTATTTCTTTTAACAACTAGTGAAGCGTTTTAGTTTGACAATGCATACGAATAGCTTATTTTCGATTATATTAGTTGTTTTCCTTGAAACAAGCGCTAGATGTTTGAGGGCATGTATTTGATGTGAACCGCTCAGATGAGTTCTGTTACCTGAGCGCGGACTCAAATTAAGATGGAGTCACATTTTTATCGAAAATATCCGTTCTATCTCGATACATTTTGTGCTGCCTTTGATATTTTCATGAACTTTAGGTTTTTTATTAAATTACTGCTATGTGAATTTAGGTACAATATAAAAATTTATAACTTAAGAAATCTATAGAGCGTAACGGTGAAATGGAGAAATAACAGTATTTCATTCGGAAAATAAGAAGTTAACGAACCAATTTCTGTGTAAAACTGAATCTATGGTGAACACGGCCATTAAAAGCCAGTCTTAAAATAATAACGGTATCATGTTAACATATCCTTTTGTAGTTTCGTATTTTGTGCTTTTGTATCTGCTTCCTCAATTTGTTTTAGATAATGTTAATTACGAATATAGGTAAAATTCGTTTACTAAAAATTAAATATGTACATAAAATGAGAATGTCATGATTTTTTAAAAAAGCTTTTTTTATTTATATTTTACTACACACCGGGTTTTAATTGAATTCGAACTGAAATACTAATGCCTATTATTATTTATTATAAATAAAATAGAAAACTGTGGACATAGTTTTCTTACTTACGCTATAAAAGTCAGAGCCAATAAAAGTAACAAAATTTATAATAGACACCAAGCAAAACATTTATAGGATTTGCTCAAGTGGCCGCTGACAGGTAACTGACCAGTTATTTGCCAGTTGTCACAGCGAGGGCCCGTGGGCTTCTCTTTCGCTTTCCATCAGGCGTAGGGAAGCCATTATGTCGAGCTACTATAAAACAAAGAAAGTAATAAGTACTAACATTGGAACGATGTAGGCAGATTCAACATCAAATTGTACAACAAAGTATCTAGATGTGATCTGCAATAAAGAAAATTTATCTATCTACGCTACGGTTCAAACAGCAGGATCATTAGATTCTCTTTTTCGTGATTCAATTTGATGCCAATTTAAATGATATGAAGAATAGAAAATACCAAATCATCGGATTACCGTTTAAAAGTAATATTTCACAGCGTCACCAAAGACGATCGGTGCCGAGCAGAACGGTACGTACCGTCACAACAACTCGGTATTTACCGTCGTGCGCGTGAGATTGATGACGCGTCCCGTGAATATGTCTCCGCACAATTGGGATGATGACTAAAAAATAATTTAATGTCCATCAGATAGATTAATGAAAAATATTAGATACGTATTTTTTATTTTGCCTCTTGTTCAAAAACTTACGAAGATACATTGATTTTAAATGTCACATGACGTCACGTTAGAGTACAAAATATACTCTAACGTGACGTAGTTAGCCCCCACTCCGTAACTTTAATGCGCTATATCTAAGTATTTTCTTGTTATTTCGACAAAACAAAAAATACGGGTCTTATATTTTTTTATTATCTAAGAGACGGACTAATTATTTTCTTCATTTTCATACCTTGTCATCATCCGTATTAGCGCTGGGATTACAGCGGGGAGACGGAATTGATGGAGATAGGTGATGTATTCAAGATCGGTGCGGATAATATTTTCTTTTTTGAATAATTTTATGATTTATCGTTTGACGAATGAAAATAGGAAGATATCTGACATCAACAGAGCATTAATCTGATTTTAAGGTAGGTAGATAAAATAAGTATGTTTTTTTCATCACAGATAGAAAATAGCTTGACACAGGTACAACTAGTACATCAACAGCTCATTCCTATTGAGTAAATTCTATTTTTTTACATCAGTAATATTTTAAATGTCGCTAATCGTTATTGGTGAAGTGCCGCCAGTATTTGCTTTTTCCAATAGTCATGGCCATTATTTAAAGGAAGACGCAAATGAAATTGTATATTAACTAATATTATCAACTAAACTTGATATAAAAAAAAATGTTTTATCTGCACTTAATTTTATTATCTGATACTTATTGTTGAGAGCCACGTTGCAAAATAATTTACATATTCATACAGTCTAAATATCGGTTTATCTTGTTAATGGCCATATAATTTTGTGAAGTTACCTGAAACCCAAATTAAGTAAGTATGTAGATTAGAGAGCTTAATTAATATGCTCAATTAGACTATACCGGTAATTCTGCTCGCATGGTAATAATAGGGTGTCGCGAAATATAACATTTAGTAGTTATGTATGGAATTATATCATCAGATTCCAATGTGACTATTTGCTAAGGTTTAAAGGTCCCACCCCATGTCTCGTACACTGGGGATTTTTCTGTACAGAATGTACTCAGTAGCAGATCCATAGTAGTCTGGAATTTGGAGGTCATAAACCCCATGTCATGAAGGTACACAGTAATACCCCGTCAATAAATAAAACAGTGAATTTTGAACATGATAATGTTTTTTTTTATTTTCAATAAAATCAACAGGGCTTCCTGTCTGAATATCATATTTACTCTTTATAAACGAATAACAAATTTATTTATGCAGCAAAAATAGCAAAGACTCATCCCTTCTGTGAAAATAATAAGAAACATATATCAAACATGTTATGGTTATTTTGCAATCGTATTCCCAATGACATAGCAAGCCCCTCCAATATGGTTACACGGATAGACGAATCTATGAAAATATGAAGAATATTGTTGAACAAAATAAAGGGCCGGGTCAAAGTAACTTACGCGAAGAAAGTTTATTTTTATCAGGGTCCAGACCCTTGGAAAACAAATTTCATGAATAAATTTTTCCTTTGTAAACAAATCGAGCAGACCATATTAAATTAAGGCTCTCCTGTGACGGGGAATGCAATAAAAAAGAGAATTTTAGACGCTATACGTGCGCCATAGTAAAATAGGGAAGTAGTGGTTTGAGATGCAGGCTTTTTCCTTAATTTACGCGCGTTAGGTAGATCGATACTCGTACCTTTTCTTTATTTGCACACCATAAAGTTGACTTAAAGCTAGGTACAAACATTTGGTAGGTGATAGGTAGTGGAAGTTAAACACTGGTTGAAATAAGCTGTTAACTGAATCAGAATTGCCTATAAATTAATTAAAATACCTAAAATATACAAAATAGTGACTAACGAAAATTGATTATAAAGCCATAACAGTAATTTTAAAACGTGCAATTTATTATGTTTGCGTATTGAGTACATAATATTAGTAAAAACGTTTTACTCGTCATAGCTAATTTTAATACTTTATTTAAATCAAATTATTCCAAAAAAGATTGATTTATTTTATTTGTTATCAACGGCTCACGTTTGTCCCCATCGATGGTTCGCCTAAGAGAGCCTTTCCTAATCTAGGGCAATCAGGCCGGCCGACTTGTATTCACGATGTCTTTTCTAATATTACTATTTACTACGATATATAAAACAATTAAGAGAAAGATAAAATATTTTTGTTACTAACTTGGACTACTTTTTATCTCGTACATACTTGGTTTCGGCCTTTATATGGGATGTGAAATTGCTTATTTGAATCAGTGACATGAGGATTTTAATTTAGGTTTCAACGTGAAGTCTTATTTATTTATTTTATGAAATCTGATTCTGAAGCCTAAAGGTGCAAATCAGATTTGGATTTCTAATGAAATTGCTATGCTCTACTGTTTATGCTATTGTACATTTTTAAGGGTTTATTGGCTTAGATAATAATATACATATTTTTTTAAAAAGCGATGAAATAATGAGAAAATGAAAGCTACATACCATGAGGAGAGAGCAAAATGTGCAATACATTAACACAGAACCACCAATGGTGTTTTTAGGGTTCCGTAGCCAAAATGGCAAAAACGGGACCCTTATAGATTCGTCATGTCTGTCTGTCTGTCTGTCTGTCTGTCTGTCTGTCTGTCCGTCCGTATGTCACAGCCAGTTTACTCCGAAACTATTAGAGCTACGTTATTGAAATTTGGTACGTAGATGTATTCTGTGAACCGCATTAAGATTTTAAAATAAAATCAGAAAAAAATCCAAAATTTTTGGGGTTCCCCATACATAGAACTGAAACTGAAAAATTTTTTTTTCATCGAACCTATACGTGTGGGGTATCTATGGATAGGTATTTGAAAATGATGTTGAGGTTACTAACATTATTTTTTTCTAAACTGAATAGTTTGCGCGAGAGACTCTTCCAAAGTGGTAAAATGAGTGTCCCCCCCCCCCCCCCGTAACTTCTAAGATATGGGCATGATAAAACTGAAAAAAATATATCATGTGTATCACTATGAAAACTACTAACGAAATTTGGTTTGAATGAAATCTGGACAGTAGTTTTTTTTTAAACGTCATAAATCAAATTACCTAATTTTTTCATTTAATTAACTCCAATATAATAAAACGTAAAGAAAAACATTTATTTAGCTGTATAGTGGTACGGAATCCTACGTGCGAGAGTCCGACTCGCACTTGGCCGGTTTTTTTTATATTACACGTCAAAATAACTGCGTTCTGCCTACTGCGTCTTCCCTCTCGCGGTAGACACTCGAGTATCTTTAGTTACTTTTCGGTTCTGCAAGCGATGTGGCTTGCTCATTGCCATTTCAATTTGCTGATTCTTTAATGCTACATCAGTTACTTTGGAACTTCGCAAATTTTATACAAAATAAATAGAAAATATAAAAAATGTCAAGAGAACAAATGAATATGACCGTTACGAGCTCCCAAGGTCGAACAAATATCACTTGCCCTTTCATTTACTTTGAAGATTGCATGCTTTTTGCTAGAAAGTAAAACCGGTTTTACAGCCACAACGGTTAGGCTTTACAAGGCAGTAAACCGTAGCTGGATGGTGTACTTAAGAATTATCTCTAAAGATAAAGAACTTAGTGGCATGTTATGTCCGGTTTTACTACCAGCGGAGTTTAAGGCGGAGTAACAATCTCCGGGAAAGGATTACGGTATGTTTTGTGATGGCAACATTTTACTTTATGGTGCTCTTTGGGTGATATAATTAGAATGGAGGTGGTCTACTTTCAATTATTTATTTCTTTACATATTTATATTAAGATTGAAATTGGGGTCTCCTTTACTACCGTACGCTTTCCTTTTTATACACAATTAGGGGACTTGCCATAAATATCATCCTGCGGTGTCATGTGTACAATGTACTTTATCTGAACAACATCTATCTTTAACCATGTGACATGCAAGTAAATAAATAAATAGTCAATTTAAGTTAAATCTGCTGCGATCACCAACCCGAATATCAAGCGTGGTGACTATGGCAAATCCCCCCCAAATAATAACTGTTATTGCCTGCCCCGCGTGGCGATTATGGTTAAAGCCTCCGGATATTTGAACAAGTGTTGAAAAACTGGAGAGGCCTACGTCAGTGGACTGTAATAGGCTGATGATGATAACCAAAACTTAGATGTGGTCCGATAACAAGGTTTAATATATTATGTAGGTACCTTCAACTATACAAGAAGTAGTACGAGTATATAGCCGTTTTTCAGCGTTTGATTGTTACCTACTTATAAGTAATAGTTCTATAAATGGTAACTAACCTTATGCTTAAACCTTTCTTAAAAGTGTATCAGAAAACCAAATCGTAAGTAAAAGCCAATAAAAATGATTCTCGCTTTAAAATAATAGGGCAACAATACAAAATGAAATATGGCAAAGTCAAGTCGCTCTTATTGAATTTCATTATTAAACACGACCAACGGAGACCCGGTAACTCAAACATTTTACGGTCACATTAAGGGAGCGGGTAAATATTGTAACATGAAAGTTAACTTGTTTGCTTTAGATGTTTTATAATTATTTTGTGTAATTAACTCGGTTTGGTGACGAGGGCGTTTTTATAGGTTAGGTACTCTTTGTTGTTAGAAAAATTGCCAGAGATTATTTTGAGTTTGGGTTGGAAACAGTAAATTATGTGTAGGTAACGTTCCCCCGATGATATTTGTCATTTTGGGGCATTTAACATAGTTACAAAGATCTTCATCTAAATCCAAAATCCGTACGGATTATATTAAGAAAAAAGAATAATTTATTATGAATATTTTGGGTACATTATCTGTTGACTAGACTAAATTTGTATTCTGTTCTATTCTATTCTAGACTGTAAGTGGTGGATTTGGAAATCGCCAAATTCTACTTTGGCAATGGCAGGCGGTGGCGCGGCGTGCGTAGTAGGTAGTTCGCAGGTAAAAATTAAATAGTTTTTCTATGTACAGGAATGTATAATTAAACAATAAAATATTTACAATAAAATATAAAAACAGAAAACCTAAAAACAAACATGAGATGCGGAAAAATTCTTAATGTTGTTAAATTGTATTGCCATAGCAACCATCTATACAAATTTACTTTTCACATATTTACAAAGAACCTGTAAGGAGGTTCTGCTACACTACCAACCCTTTCAAATGTAATCACATTTTAAACTATTATAAGATAATTACAAAAGTAAACTTAATTATTAAGGTATCATATCATTTTACAATTACTTAATATTTATATTTCATAAACACTTATACAAAGTTCAAACAGAAAGGTTTATGTATGACCAGGATAGGGAACTAGCCGACTTAGCTACTATGGTTCATAACATGTCACTACCAAAACCACTAAAATAAACTTCATCGTTCTAAAAGCTACAAGGAAAATATTTTCTTCATTTATTTAAGTGTATTTTCGAAACACGATTCTCTTTTATAAATATTTTAACGCCGTTCAGTCTGAATCAAAAGTGTCATATTCGTAAAATACTTAGTAAGGAAATAGTGCATTTTCCAAATGCAACCGTTGAATGAAACAAAATTTCACTCCATATAGCATTCGTCGATTCGCGTTAGAGTACATTGTCTGTCAATATTTGTATTTCGCATCGAGTATTAGGAAAAATGGTGTGAAAAATTGTGCAAGGAAAGGATTTATGATTTCCGATAGCGGGGATGTTATAGATTATGGTGGTTTTGTGTAGATAAATAGATGTTCTTAAATAAAAGTGTAAAATGTATTATTAACAAAGAAAAGTATACGAGTATATGTAAGTTTATCAGTTGTCTAGTACCCATAGTACGAGCTTCGCCTTAGTTTGGGGCTATATGGCGCTGTGTGCCCAGCGCGGCATATCTTGGATTGTTTATTTATTTGCATATTGGATGTCTACATTTAGATTAAAAATGAGATTAGTTTCCTAACGACACTTAGCAAGCATGCGGCCGCTCTGTCTCTCAGACCGAATGCAGGCAATAAATTGAGCGGAATGTAGGTCACCCCGCTAAATCTTAGTAATGAAAACGTTTGCGCAAATATTTGCACTCTGTACGTTATGTGTGATGTGTTAAAGCAGTTCTATTCCACTAGTGATGTTCTCGTAATATTCACGTATATTATTTGTACAACTCGCACCCTGGAAGCTGGGGGTAGGGGTATTTGCTTTCCCCAGACCTTGTCATCTGGCTCTGGATAGGGTAGGCAGGAAAGCGGCCGAATGCTTTACGCTACCCGTATACCTGCAATTTGTTGCCCACTGGCAACACAGGGGGGCTTTGTGGGTATACACTCCCGTCACCAGATGGAATGCCTAAGTCGCTACATTAAAAGACAAGTAAATAAATAAACCATTTCTAGATCATCATCATCAGCTATCACGATGTAAGGCGTAGCTAAATACCACAAGCCGATGATGGGCAGCAGCGTCACCGGATCAAGAAGCTACGCCCAGCGATCGCCAACCCGCCTGCCCAGCGTGGCGATTATGGGTATATCCTCCAGAAGTTTGCCCTAGGTGGCGAACAACTGGAGAGGCCTATGTCCAGCAGTGGACTGTAATAGGTTGATGGTGATGATCATACAAAAAAAAATATTAACACCAACCAACCAAAACCTGTATCAAACGCAGACATATCGCAAGCACACGGCTAAGTCGCCTAACCCTGCGAGCGCCGCTTAGACATTCCTATAGCACTATTTCCTGAGAGCGAACTAGAGAGAAGTTATTATTTAAGTCGACGCTTGCCGTTGACGGGTTTAGGTGTGGAACAAGACACAAGATTCGGGCTGTCGCCGGAGTCGTAGCTAACAGTGTCAATGAAGAAGCCCGAAACTGGCAAGTAACTGTTTAGTTACCTGTCAGTTGCCACTGCCATGCCGCCCAACCCTAACCCCCCACGAGCTCCGGATACCCTATTCAAAAGCAGAAACACGACCCGGACGTCATTCGGCTGCGGTACTCGTATTCTATAGGGTGGAGGTCCTTCCCCGGACGGGCAGCTCAATTCGAGCGAAGATTCGCTATGCCCTACCTCTCTTAAATTCTACAACTTACACCAAACACAGAGGACAGGATGACAAATCCCTTCAAAAAGCTACAGTATGACAAAATGTGCAATTTACTGTGCACATGGTAGATGTAGGTAATTTTTACTTCGCACGCCACTTTGATGTACCTACATTACGCGGCAAGATTTAAGATGCTCTCAACAACAGGTGTAGTGTTGAAAACAGTTGTTTTTTATTTGTTTGACGGTCGGGTGAAATGCTAAATTTTTGGCTTTTTATTTCAAATGTTTGCTGTGAACTAAGTACGCTTGTTTTCCTTTTTACAAATTAAGAGATGATGCTGAAAGAGCAAAGGTGATTTGTCCAAGGGAGATCTTTGTAAAGTTAGTTTTCATGCTGTGGCCTTACGATCGAGAATTTCAAGCAATGATCGCACTTTATGACTAATTTTTACCAGATCAAGTAAAGTACCCACATTGAATTAGTTCAAAACTCTTTTTATTTTATAGGTACTTTCACTCTGTATTTTTCATGACTTGTATAATTTTTATCGTAAAGTCTATTATTTACATTTTCTTTCTAATATTTATTATATCAAACTTCACTTTTTCACTGCAAGAAACAACATAATATGTTAATAGTGGCTGCCATATTGATAAACACAGCATTTCTATACAATCGCTCACGGCAATTAATGAAACTATTCGACTAAATAATATTAAGTCTTGACCATATTTTCATCAAGTAGCGTTTTAGATAAGTCGACAAATAATTGTCATCATCATTGATTTGGCCCAGGCAAATCAGAATATGGTCTGAGCACTGTAGTATTTTTTGAAATAAAACTAGTTCTTGAAATTCTCAAGCATTTCATTATGTGGTCAATTCTTAGGCCATGAAATTCATATGTTTAGATTCCCTCAGTTTATTTTGCCTTTTTGCACATTTCATAAGATATAACAAGACTACTTAAAGGATGTCTTCTGGCCTTACTACATCTGGGTCATGGTTACAAGAGTATTACAACCATTAAACTAACAAGGCAGTAGAAAAAAGGTATTTTTTGCCTAAATAAATAAACTCAATTCGCGTGGCGTGTTACGTCAAAATGACATTAGAAAATTGCCTATACCTTATGCAGTGAGATGATCGATGGAACCCGGCTCATGTATGGGCGAAGGAAAGACAAAGAAATAAACATGCACCGTACTTCCATTAGCTGTGGAGCGGGAGCTGGGATTGTTGAAAATACGAGGTTTTGTACAGGATAAATAATAATAACCAAAGAC
The DNA here is from genome assembly GCA_031163375.1 of Conogethes punctiferalis. Lineage (NCBI taxonomy): Eukaryota > Metazoa > Arthropoda > Insecta > Lepidoptera > Crambidae > Conogethes > Conogethes punctiferalis. Next base: position 13,593,465 of record CM062092.1, on the reverse strand, counting down.
ATGCCACGCTGGGCCACTCAGTGCCATCTAGCCCCAAAATAAGCCGAAGCTTGTACTATGGGTACTAGACAACTGATAAACTTACTTAGATATTTATTTAGAAATACAAAGAAGTAAAAGTACAAAGTAACTTAAGCCTACAATAAATAAATAAAACCTAAACTAAACTAATATGTACAAACTTACTTAGATAATTTTTTTTTCGTAAATAAATACTTAATATACATAGAAAACACCCAGACCAATACAAACAGCCATGTTCATGCACACAAATGTTTGTACTGTGTGGGGATCGAACCCACGACCCTTGGCTCAGAAGAAGGCAGAAGGCAGAGGTCATTACCAATTGAGCCACCGAGCCAGTCAAATAGATATTCTATATTGCACGTTGATACACATTCATAATTATCATCATCACCCTCTATCAGTTTACTGATGTACATAGGCTTCTCCGAATGCTCACACTTTGATCGATCCTGGACTTCTCGCATCTAGCACTTGCCAGCCGTCCTGCGCAAATCGTCACTCCACGTCCTGACCTGGGGGCGTCCTACACTATGTTTGCCGAGACGCCGTCTTCACTACAGGACTCGTTTACCCCAGCAACGGTTATCGGTTCTGCGGATATGTGGACGTACAATTCACACGGTCTTATCACTTTGAACGGTCTCTGCGAGACAATGTCTGTGGATAGTTAAAAAATACCCTACATTTTTTAACTGAACTGATTCAGAATTGATGATAAATGAATAGGTATAAAAATATTTATATAAGAAGTATCTGCAATTATGGTTATTATCTAGTATTCACATTACTAGGTAAAATCCTTTTATCAATTTTATTTGGAACTAGGTGGTTGGTTGTGATAATGAAACCTATTTCGGTTCTGTATGAACAATACCCTCTTGACCTAATTTAAAATACGACAGCCTGTTAAAGAGACTTGTTAATTTTGCAGGAAATAATTTAATGCTCCATCAGTTATTCTCATAGTGCAGACGTGCATTTTAATGCAAGTGAATGCATCGCAGTAAATTTTGATATTTTGAGTGATGACTCGTAAAATTCAACGCAGAAATAACTAACAATTTGTGAATAATCATAAGACCAAGATTTTTGTACTGTTCCATAGATCAAAATTACTAACTTATTGGCTTTAAGTTATTTTTATAGCTAATACAGGATGGCCGAAAGATTTACGACAAAAATGTAAGTACCTACCTCGTGCCGTGGGGTATCCGAATCACCCCCATGTAAGTATTATTCATAGTTCCACAATTATTGCACTAACAACATAATAATTATTGAAACAGGGTTGTGATTTAATAGAAAATTAGTTTATTTGGTAACACATGTCGCTGTGACAACGGGCAAGTAGCTGGTCAGTTACTTGTCAGTTGCCACCGCCATGCTGGCCCAACCCTAACCCCCCACGAGCTCCGAAAACCCTACTCACCGACAGAAACACGACTCGGAGGTTATTTGGCTGCGGTATTTTATAGGGTGGAGATCCTTCCCCGGACGGGCGGCTCAATTCGAACGAAGAATCGCTTTGCCCTACCTCTCTTAAATACATCTATTTCTCCAACATAACGTAGCCTATTTGAACCAAGCTCCCGTTCCATCGTATTACGGTACGTACAGTTGAGGCCAAAGTAAGCTGCACATAACAAGAGAAACAAGAGTCTTTATGCTTTACGACTTAGAGCTGCACAATGTTCAAAGTGTTTAACTTTATATGGTGCTTATTGTACAGGCAAGAGCGAAAATACGAATGCATTTTTCTAGAAAATGGAACAAAACAATTCCATTTGCACTATCTAATTACAACGCTAATGATGGGAAATTCTAGTAGTAACTTTGTTTTACTTAAGAAAGCACTTTTGTCCAAGTGGTTTCATCATCATCATCAGCCTAGCGTAGTGCACTGCTGGACATAGGCTTTTCCAGGTGTACCTACGCCATTTTGGGCAAACACCTGGAGGTTAAACATCTATAATTATAATCGCTACGCTAGGCACGCGGGATGGCGATCACAGGGCGTAGCTTCTTGCTCCAGTGACGCTGCTGCCCGTCATCGGCCTGTAGTATTCAGCTGTGCTTTCATTTGTGATATACCGCCACCTGTCGGTTGCCAGAGCCTCGTTCGTTATTCTGCAGGATGCACCACGTGCAGGTAATAGGTTGCTCCCTTACATCCTAGTCCATGTGGTTTCTGAATTTAAAATAGGACCGGAACCACCCCATCTTATCCTAAGTGTCGGAGAAGACGATAAGGGAAATATCAGACAACGGGCAGCAGCGTTTACCTGGGTACAAATAATACCTACTGCGGTCACCAACCCGCTTGCCAAGCGTGGTGACTATGGTTTTGACTGGCTCGATGGCTCATTTGGTAGTGACCTCTGCCCTCTAAGCCAAGGGTCGTGGGTTCGATTCTCGCACAGTTCAAACATTTGTGTTAATGAATATGTCACTACCAAATGAGCCACCGAGCCTGTCACTGTTTGTATTAGTCTGGGTGTTTACTATGTATAATATGTATTTATTTACAAAAAAAAAGTATCTAAGTAAGGTCATCAGTTGTCTAGCACCAACATAGTATAAGCTTCGGCTTAGTTTGGGGCTAGATGGCGATGTGTGGCCCAGCGTGGCATGTCTTGGGTTGGGTTATTTATTTAAATCATGGTTATTGTCATTGGGATTATGGCCAGCAGTGGACGTTTGCAGGCTGATGATGATGATGAGAACGATCTTATAAAATGACAATTCAGTCGGCACGCACGTACGAAAAAATCGGATTCACATTCAATACGCGTTCCGAATGTATTTTCTAGCGCTCGTTTCAAGGAAAAAGTGCAATTTAATTTAGTTGCATTGAGCATTTGAGTTCCGACTCTTTAAAAAGTGACATGCTGAGATTCTTTGAATATAAATAAAACAATGGCGGTTCTATTCTTGATACAGTTCTGTGCTAAAAACGGTTTCCTATGATGTCATTTAATAATAATGAATCACCTTTTTGATACCCATTCTTGGTTGCTGTACCCATTTGGGAACACTTAGTTATTGATGGTAGAAAAAAACAGTATTGACACCAGGGGAAATATGATTGCGTTTTTGAGTAGTTAAGACTACAGCGATTTAATATGTTATAAATAAATTTTAGAGAACATTCGTAATTTTGTGATAATTACTTGTTGAATTTCCTTATCAAGATTGGCATGGAGGTATGTTTAGTTTTTTAAATATTATAATATGTAGACAAATGTAAACACCATATTTGCTTCTAATTATACGAAATTTAGTAAATAATTATTGATTTGTACTATATTGCAGTAACGTAAGATGAGAATATAAGTTTCAGCAACATTCGAAATATCGCTGTGCCAATTCGGGTACAGTGGCCACAAGTGGAATAATATTATTTATATTTTTTTCAGAGTTTTAGGGAGTCGTAGGCTTAGATATAGTACAAGTAACAGCTTTGAAGGTTAGGAAGAGGCTATATATTCCATCCTTGAAGATAGTGACGATTTAGAGTATGATTTAGGTCAACCACCACTGAAACACAGTGTCGTTACTGATGAAAAAGAGGGTTTCAATTTCGATTCTCCACCTAATTTTCAGATTGAAGTTTCTGAAAATGTTGAATATTAGTTCTCAATTTCTTCTTTCTTCTCAGTTTTCTTTCGGATTCACTTCCTTAGGGAAGAAAGAGTCAAGTGGAGAATTTGATAACAGTTTCGATAAAAATACTAAGTTTACTGGTTCACTGGATAGACAACAGCATTTGCCCAATGGCATCGAATTACGATTTTCAGACTCCGGCAGGGACTGAAAAGATGGTCTGCAGAAAAGAACCATAAGGTTGACATGAAGATGTTCTAAAGAATATAATATGACTGGAGTTGATGAAATAAATCAATCCATTTCACTATACAGAATCGGCATTCATGGTAAAAATGGTGGTGGGTTTTACTTACCTCCATGATTGATATGGTCTATCAAATGCTTTTTGGTTGCACATACAATCCTGAGAGGAAGCTATGGACCAACTACTATTTCAATGAAACATGATCAGAATAATTATATCAAAAACAATCGCCTCAACGACACTCTGCTTGAACTTCGATATCTAAAGTAGATGGTTTGAAACTGAAAGGTACTGACCACGTTCCTGAAAAGCTACCAAAACAAGTATGCTGTGTATTTAGCACAGTCAAAGCCATAGTGGCTACAAAAAACGCAAGTGACATTGCGCATTTAAAAAAAACTTCTTACAAAAATTAACACCCTAAAGTGGCCACTGTGCCAATTTGGGTACACCCATATAAAAATCTAAATAAATAAATTTTCGATTTTTTTTCATGTTCTAATAACTTTTTGTAACCCTTATTATAATTAAATAAGAAAAAATCGAAATAAATCCTTGTACTTTTCCTTTGGCCATTAATGGGTTAATGATTAAGCGCAGTGACTAGGTGAAAATGTCACTTTAAAAGTAATAATTTTCTGTATAATTAGTTTTAGAGTGGTGACTGCGAAATCGTAAAGGTAGCACAATATACAGGCCAAGTATTTTTATCACTGCACAATTTTTTCCTGTGATTGAATTCATAGAATGTAAACGGGTAATAAATGCTTTGTTTGTTTAAATCTACACTAATATTCTATAGAGGAAAGATTTGTACCTATTATTGTATGTTTGTAATGAATAGGCTCAAAAAGTACTGGGCTGATTTAAAAAGTTCTTTCACCAATAGATTGTTACATTCTTCCAATTTGACATAGGCTACGTCATTTCATTTTGAAAAAAATTAGGAATCCTTGGTAAAATTTGAACAATGTAACCGAAGGTGTAGAAAAATGAGTCTCCCGTGCGAAGCCGGGACGGGCTGCTAGTTAAATATAAATACAATATCAGTAATTCGTAGAGCATATTCGAGTTAAAGCAGATTCAATGAAAAATCTGTATGATGAGATGACTGTAAAAATAAAATAAAATTATGAAACTACTGAGTGGACGGCAAGCTTGTGCCCCCAGATAGGAATATTATCCGATTAGCACATATGCTATTTTTTATAAGGAATACTAGCGATACGCCCCTTTACGAGGAGCTCGGTGGCGCCGCGATCTTGTTCGTTTAACAATGATCGCAAATGTTGTGCAACCATTGGCGCGGTCAATCCGATGATGGGTGACCAAAATTTGACACCGATTTCCTCCGTGCTTCGGAAGGCACGTTAAGCTGTTGGTCCCGGGTGCTATCTTTACCAACTCAGATAGCAGTCGTTACATCATATCAGAGATGATGATAACTCTGACGCCTAAACTGGGAATGGGTATAGCTTACCCTAAGTGTTGCGGAGGTCTGATGGCAGTCGCTCTGTGTAAAAGCTTAGCCCTCGCCAAATCTCTCAGTTTGGGAAGCCGACCCTGAGACAATCGGGAAAAAAGGCTAGGATGATGATGATGACTAGCGATACGCCCCTTTGCACGGGTTCGACTGCAGCGCCATCTGCCGGGCTGATTTGTCAATCTAAACCATCCAGGGCGCCACTCAAACGCATACTGAAAAATTCATTTAAATCGGTCAAGACGTTTAGGAGGAGTTCAATGACATACACACGTACAGCAGCATTATCTAAACTAATATTATAAAGCTGAAGAGTTTGTTTGTTTGTTTGAACGCGCTAATCTCAGGAACTACTGGTCCGAATTGAAAAATTATTTTTGTGTTGAATAGACCATTTATCGAGGAAGGCTTTAGGCTATATCTATCTATAACATAACATCACGCTGCAACTATTAGGAGCGAAGAAATAATGGAAAATGTAAAAAAAAACGGGGAAAAATAACTATTCCAAGCGGACGAAGTCGCGAGCACAGCTAGTATATTATAAAGATTTGGTTGTATTTGGAACTCTGTCTAGCCTCTTAGAGGTGGGCGTTACTAGCTGCGCCACAGTTACTATCGCTGCTATTATCGTGCATACTTCATCTGCTGAAACCATATTATTGTTCCAATAAAAACATTTTTATTTATTTATTTATCAATTCACATATTAAGGATATTCACGCGAGTGTGTCCGCGGACAGCAGCTAGTTAATAAAAATTCATGCATGTTACCAATTTTTAGCCTTAACTTACTCTCATAATTTTACTTTAGCTTCTTGCTCCCATACATTTAACAGCTAAGAAAAACCCAACAGGCTCGTCGTCATAAAGAAATCTGGCACGCATGTTGTCCAGTAAAGAAGATATCAGTGAAATAGCTTTACCATTTCTGTCTAGTATGACTTCGGTCGAGTCATATCAGTTTTATCAGTTTGTATAAGTAAAACTATCTTACTGGCCAGTGGAGGTAGCAGTTAGCCTTTCAGTTGCCATCACCATGCTGACCAGTAATGATCTTAAAGAAGACTCATCATCCTCCTAGCCTTTTTCCCGATTGTCTTAGGGTCGGCTTCCCAAACTGAGAGATTTGGTGAGGGCTAAGCTTTTACACAGAGCGACTGCCATCAGACCTCCGCAACACTTAGGGTAAGCTATACCCATTCCCAGTTTAGGCGGCAGAGTTATCATCATCTCTGATATGATGTAACGACTGCTATCTGAGTTGGTAGAGATAGCACCCGGGACCAACAGCTTAACGTGCCTTCCGAAGCACGGAGGAAATCGGTGTCAAATTTTGGTCACCCATCATCGGATTGACTGCACCAATAGTTGCACAACGTTGCGATCATTGTTAAGCGAACAAGACCGCGGAGCCACCGAGCTCCTCCTATTTAAAATCATATAGAAGACTGATCATAACAATAAAAAAGACATTTCCTATTGTTATTAGTTAAGCTGTGCCGGCTCGTTCCGGCCTGCGCTCACCTCGTCACATAAATCTTAGCATACGACGTGCTTTTAGGCGATCGTTACGCATACTACGTCTGAGGATTCGGCTACGGTAATGCCTAATAATAAATATTGTGTAGCTATTGTATGCGGCTATGTTGGGCAGTTGTTGTCCTGTTGGTTGCGAGGCTCGGATAAATCTTTGGATGATGGGCACATAAGGAATCTCGGCTAAGATTATTTTATTACTGGCGACCCGCCCTAGCTTTGCTTTGGTGTTATACTAGTAATTAACCATCCTATTTAATCACCTACCTGGTAGCTTCGACGATTTGTAAGTGTTTTTTTTAAAAACCTATACAAATAAAGATTATTTTGACTTTGACTTTGACTTTATCTACTCGTATTAAAAATAACCACATAAAAATCCGTTGCGTAGTTTTAAAAATCTATGCATATTTTGTTATATACTGTGTAGTGAAGATATCATCATCAGCCTATTGCAGTCCACTGCTGGACATAGGCCTCTCCAGTTGTTCGCCACTTAGGGCAAAAGTCTGGAGGATATACCCATAATCGCCACGCTGGGCAGGCGGGTTGGCGATCGCAGGGCGTAGCTTCTCGCTCCGGTGACGCTGCTGCCCGTCATCGGTTTGTGGTATTTTGTTACGCCTTCAATTGTGATGGTTATACCGCCACCTGTCGGTTGCCAGAGCCTCGTTTGTTGTTCGGCAGGATGCACCACGGGCAGGTGAGGTTGGCTTGGAACGAAAAGGTGATAGGCCGCTCCCTTACATCCCAGTGAAGATATAGGTTATGTAATACATCTAACGCAATTATACAAAAAAATTAAAAAGAAATAGGGCCATCCTCAATCAAACATAGTCAACAACATAGAAACAACATCAAAACATCAATACGAGACAAATACTCCCTACAGTTTTCCTACAAATTTTACGCGTTATTTTACCAGTCCTTCTTTCATCAGTACCATTCACCAGTAAAGAGGAAACTTGTATTGTGGTGCTGAATAAAAAAATTCTTCTTTTTTTCTTTCTACATACCATCGGGTTATCGTATGTACGCGTTAAATCCCGAATCGTACTTCATGTCTTAATTTAGGTAAGTGTAATTGTGCCATGCTTTTAAATTCCGTGAAAAAAATCCACATAATTTCATAACCCATATTTCCTGCAACTCTTTCAAATGCCCTAACCACATTTCCGGCAAAAATTAGGCGCATGTCGCCTCAACCCACTGTCCAACGGCACCTCACAGTAAAAAAAAATTAAAAGCGCATATTCCTGCACTCAATGAACTTTCACAAAAAGCAAATAAAACTGGGTCAGTTTGAATACAGTGCAAATGAACCCGGCGTGTTTGCGAATGTAAAACATCAACGGAACCCACTACGCTTAGTTTTGCAGAACGGGGGCAAAAAAATTAAAGCCATAATAAAAAGTTTTAAGGTAAATAGCTCGCATGGGAGCGGATGCTGGCTTTTTGCCGCAGACTGAAAAAAAAACACTTCTTGTTTTCCTTGCGGGGCTAAGCGGTGTTTCTTTTAGGGAAAATTTTGGTGTAACCAAAAAAAGGGATTTTTATTGCCACCTTCGTTTGAGCTTACATTCACTTTTGAGACGAGATTTAGATGTTTGTGATAATAAGTAAATAATAAATATCAGACAACATCACATACATTGCTCCGATCCCAAAGTAAGTAACTTGAGCACTTGTGTAATGAAGGGACCACAAATAAATACTTAAATACTAATATTATCACCCAGACACGGAACAAACACAAGTGTTCATCACACGAATGTTTGTCCCGGGTGGGAATCGAACCCACGACTCTTGGTTCAGAAGGCAGGGGTCACTACCAATTGAGCCACCGAGCCTGTCAAATAAGTAATTCAATTCAATTCAAATTATTTATTTCAGAAAAAGTATTCCATAATATAAAAGAAAGTACAATTTTGGTCAGCGTTTAGACATAAATAATCAAATTTACATACACATCACATAAAACAAATAGACAAAACGACAAAAAAATATAATTATTAAGGGACATGCAGCCGAACCCACCGCGTCACAAAAGGGCAGTCTACTCGACTGGCTACAACACGCAGAATGCTGTTGGGACTGGCGCGGACACGGCTTAGCATTGAGGCTGCTCTTTTACGAAGGATGGCATGAAAGCCATCAGTATGAGCATCTGCAAACATGCCTGACGCACTGCAGTACCTCGGCAGCCCCAGCAGCACCCTGAACGCGTTGTTGTATTGCACACGAAGGGCGTTCATGGTCTTCTGCGTAAAGCTGGCCCATAGGTTACACGTATAAAAGGACTGGCAAAATACGTCCGTGTGGTTTCCGGATTTAGAATGGGATCAAATCTCATCCTATGGGTGTAGAAGACTACTATGGGAATATCAGGATATAAGCAACAGCGTTTACCTACAAACAAAAACTACTGCCGTTATCAACCGCCTGTCCAGTTTGGTAATTAAGGCAAATCCCCAATGACTGTTGTCATTGGCCTATGTCCATCTGTGGGCTGATGATGATAATTATCATCGTATTCATCAGCCTATATCAGTCCACTGCTAGAGATAGGTCTCTCCCAAAGTTCGCCACTGTGCTCGATTTTGGGCTTCTGGATGCCCAAAATCGAGCACAGTGGCGAACTTTGGGAGAGGCCTATGTCCAGGTGATGATAAAGATGAATAATAATAGAATTGACCAAACCTGCGATCAGATCTTTAATGTATTTTCATTATAACAGCCTAAATTCTTGGTTAGGTTACAAGGGTCGTTCAGTGAGATATATAATAACATCTACAACACTAACTATTTAGGAGTATTATACACAGCTCATCTGTTATAGTACGATGGTAGTGCTGCATTACTAACTCATAATATTTTTGATACCAGAAAACAAATGAATCCCGCTCCTGAACCAAAACTCCTATGAGCTTGAACTTAGCTACAACGCCAACCATTTATTGAACACTAGCTTTTGCCCGCGACTTCGTCCGCGTGTTTAAATTTATACATACAAAAGTTTTTTCCCGCTAACTCCCGTTCCCGTGGGAATTTCTCAAAATACAGCCATAACTAAACTTTATATTTACTAAGGTACCTGCATGCCAAATTTCAAGCGTCTAACTTAAGCGGTTTAGATTTTTCATACAAAAGGATTTTCCCGCTAATTCCCGTTCCCGTGGGAATTTCGGGAATTCCTTTCTTAGTGCACCCCTACGGTACCTAAGCTACGTCCCTTCCAAATTTCAAGTGCCTACGTTTAGCCGTTTGGGCTGTGCGTTGATATGTCAGTCAGTCAGTCAGTCAGTCAGTCAGTCAGTCAGTTTCTCCTTTTATATATATAGATATAAACAGCACATCTTTAGTACAGTGCAGTGGTAGTGCTGCATTAATACTGGCTCATCGGGCTGTTTACGGCGACGGATGGCGGTCGCCCCGGATATTGCCGCCCGCTCCGGGACATAAGATGCCGTGCCCTGATGAATTTTGCTCTCATTTGCTCTCTTTGTCTCGTACTTCGGGAATCGCGTTGGCAATTATTGCAGTTCTTTATTAGTGTTTGTTTCAATTTCAACTCCGTATGTACCTAAAGGAGAAAACAAACACGAATAGATACTTTTTATTGCAAAAAAAAAAAATTGTCTCGTACCAATTCAAGATTAATTCATCCTCACCATCTTCATAGTAGTAACTATAACTATTCCAACTCTAGGAAGTCTTTCTGTGAGTGATCTCAGCCTGTACCTGTATTGTAAACCATTTCACCCATTTTCCTATTGCCTTTCTTAAAGTATTTGTATTTTCTCCGTCGTACCCCTGTATCTACCTATCTGACGCCTTGCATATGCTACCTATTTGTCCTATAGTCAATGTGTCTATGTTCTATTCAGCTAAAATATCCGTTCTATTAGGAGATGCAGACCCGTTTCTTCTTTGTTCTTTTCTAAATCCAGACACATTTGGTTTTCTCTTTGTTCTGGTACAAATTTAGTCAGTCATAGAGGTAACAACAGGACATAGTTCCTGTTGTCACCTCTATGAGTAATTGTATATTATTGGTCTTAGTTAGTTGTCAGTAGGAATAGTCCTTTCCTTTTAAAACTTTGGTCACCTGTCACAAAAAATCCTCCTTTTTTATGCAAAAGGCAGAAGGCGAACATGTGTGATGTCTGATGGTAAGCATTTGACACCTTCCATGGACACCCGCAATTCAAATTGAGTTCTGGGGTCGCTGCAGGCTTTTAAATAGGAAGACTCTCGTTTCTCGAAAGTTCACAAATCGTAGCTGCTCAAAAAGACTGTCGCAGGAACTTGATTCCTGTTTCTCCTTACAATGTTCTGACTCTGTAATAACTCTTGCCTACCTGGAGGTTGCATGAAAGATATCGCTCTCAGCAATAAGACTGCCTACTTTCAACTACAATATATCTGATTTTTTTTTATTCTTTGTACAATAAAGATCATCTTGATAGTTGGAAGACTTTCACAGTGCGTTTTGCGCGCGATTTTCTGCCTCGTTCAGCATCCGGCTGCAATTTTCCCGAATGGATATGACTGAGGGACCTTCAAAAAGCGAGTATGGATTTCTCAAATCCATTTTCCCTGGTGTTGCGGTGTCCATGGGCTGAAATGATCACTCACACGCCATCATCAGGTGGCCTTCAAGCCCGTTTGCCCGCTGTCATAAAAAAATCAATGTATCTCTTATTAACCACTTTCAGAACTACTTATATTACAATAATTCTCCGCATGAATCACACCACATTCCACCATACATCAGCGGCTGGCTACTCCTAATCCACTCCTAAGTACACGTGACAGATATGACGTCATTCGTCTCGCTCGCTGCCCCGCGTGATACGACCCGTGACGATTCCTGTTATAGGTGTCATTTGGCGGCATCTTATATTTCATAGGGCAGTTAATTCGTTCACTCTTACGTCCTCTTAATGGTCGTAATCTGAGGTAACATTATGGGGAGATATGAGGACCATGAGAGGTTTAATTGTATTATTAAGTAGTTACATTATTCGTTACTGTGGTGACTTAACAATAAAGCAACTCCAGTCAAAACGTTAGAGCTTTGTTTTTTATTCAGCAGGATGCACAGTGAGCAGGTGAAGGTGGCTTGGAGCGAAAAGATGATGGCTCCCTCACCATTTGATGAATTAATATTTATACAAAAAAAAGTTACGAAAATAATCTTGAAGTAAAAATTTACTTCGTATAGCAACGGGATTTTGACATGACCGGACAGATACTAGGCGCAGAACCAACGAATTAACCACGTCTAGATTAATTAAGGGTAAATTTCCTCGGGAGCGGAGAAGCACGAAGCTAACAAAAACTTACCACTGATGTTTTTTTCTTTAGCTACGCGAAATCCCATTCTGTGGAAACGCACTCTTATGTGCGTTCCAATGTAATTATTTTACAGAAACACTCTGTGACAGTTTCCGATATTCGAAGCTTAGGTTTCTAGGCATTTACGATTACCAGATTAACGAGCCAGCCAACAAAACACTGTTCACTGGTCCATTAAACACATAGCATAAACAGCGAAGGTTGTACGGAAACAATGTTTGTTCGTTACGACATCTTTATGCAAATGTATTCAAATATAAATCAAGCGATCCGATCCGATGCAATTTGCAACGAATTTTATCTATTTGGTTGGGCATAATCGCAATTTGGTGTTATTATGGCGATGCGTTCGTGGGGAGTTTTAAACGACTGTTTTAATGTACGCCATTGGTGATTAACTGTTGATGCGGCTCAAAATATGTGTAGATTGAATGTGCGATGTAATTTTGATGTTTAAATTATGATCTGCTTATATTATACCTATGAAAGTTTACATAATTGGATATTTAATGACTTTTCAATATAGAAAGGTTTAGTTAAGTAAATGTTCAGAATATTGTTGAACTAACAATACAAACCTGTAAGATGAGTCTTACTGTTATGTAAATAAGTAGGTAGATTTTCTTTACTTCACACCATACAATTAGATGTTTGTAGACTAGGTACAAGATATAAATTGTTGTTCAATTTAGTCGATCTTATATGAAAAAAGCCATTGCTTTCGTACCCGAACGGAGGCATTAACCCACCCTGAGTTGATAGCTACCGCTAGGAATGCCACGTGCACAAGCCGCATAAGCGAAAGCGTTCTTCCATGAGGTAACGGAAAAGAATAAAAATCACCGCTCCATTTTTTCCGTGGTATCGTAAGAGTCGACTAAGGAGACTCAGAAGAAAAAGCCGCACATTTACATTCACGTGCTTACAATTTAGGCTTATTTAAGCGTATCATAAGCTAATCTAAAACCACTTAACATCAAAACGTTTGCATTACATCATTATATCAACTGCATTATCTGCACCATGCCAAAATCCAAAATAAGCTAAATAGTATCATAAAGTACTAAACCTAGCAATTACGCCGTAATCAAGTACCGTACATATTCAAAATTAATGCATAATTAGTATCATAGGCCTACGGCGCAACTCGTAAATTCGACGCGAACAAGCAAACTTTATTAGCAAGATATCTCGCAGTTCACAACACTATCTAACTAATGGGTTTTGATAAATGACTGTTGTAGATATTAACGATTCGAAACATTAATTATTTCCTTTGATACGCCGCTCGTTACATAGCTTGATATATGAGATGAGTTATTACTGGAACGCTTTCCGGATTTATGTTATGTTGCAGTCTGTGTAATGGAATCGGTAATTGTAAGGTGTTTGTACCTCCCGGAATAGCCGGGGGAGGGTTGCCACTTTGAATGTGCGAATGAGGGTTGAAATTTGGGTAACCGCTCCACTACTAAGACTAGTACTTGTTTACATAAAATGTCGTCTTGTGTATTTGTTTTTGTCTTAATTTTCTGTGTATTCTTGTCTTCTTTTTTTTATTCTTCTTCTTCTCTTCTCAAAAATCTCTAAAATCTTCTTTGTATTTTGTCTATGCTTGTCCATCTTAATAAATTTCTCTTATTTCTTATTTTCTCCCATTTTGTGTTCGCATTCAACATCTGATAGTTATTGGGCTCCCGATGCTATACTAATCCTATACGCAGTTGCGGTTTTTCCTCAAGTTTGAATCCCGAATGAGAATCCAGTAAACCAAAATCATCAAAAAAGCTGACTCGCTTAGCAAACAAAAGTGGCAGTTGGCTGGCCATCTGTTAAAGTTAAAGTAAAAACTATATTATTATTGTATGACACCTCCAGATCAGGTGCAGTATGAAAATAGTTCTTCTATGAATTAAAGAAATATACCTATACGATTATGATAATATGACTCCCTTATTTATCTTATTAATCAAGATCGCGTCTGTGTACACCGTGCCATATAAATGTTTAAAAAGTGCCAAATGAAGTTTGTAAGCGTAATTGCTCAATACGAAACAGCAAATCTTCATTATTTATGTGGGTTGTTGATAAACAATCAAAATTGATTAATCAAACCGTCATGGTCCCCATTAATGTTTCTTCAAGTAAACGAATACCTAATTAACTTTAATAAATAAATTTATTACGCAGTAAGCAGTGGACATTCCGAAATATAAATTATTGCAGAAAAAAATTCCGATTTTTAACCGACTTCGAAAAAAGGAGGAGGTTCTCAATTCGTCTCTATGTATAATTTTTTTTTTTTTTTATGTATGTTCAGCGATATTTCCGTCAATTATGGATGGATTTCAAAAATTTTTCAACAGTTCGACAGAAGACACTTCCGAGGTGGTCCCATTATCACCAAGTAAGGATCTGATGATGGGATCCTGGAGAAATTGAGGGCAACAACCGAAAATTGTATGCTCATATGGTGTTTTTGTTACGTAATCATATTTTACTCAGGTATATGCTTCCGGGCGACAACATCTGGTGCTGATGATGAAGCCACAGAACTCCTTAACGGTTAGGAGTTAGGGGACAGTACTGACATTGGTCGATATTAAACTAGGTAGTAGTATGTACTTATGCAGGGCTAATAGGGCAGGTGATTTGGTAAGTGATATGCTTGATTCTAGATCGCAAAGTCTTCACTTGACTTAAAGCAAAATTTTTCATTCCTAAATAAAACTCTTAAGGACATTAATTAGCCTTTATTCAAGGTCACAGCACATTAACGCAACTAAAAACAGAGAAATAAAATTATTTTTAAAAAAAAAATTAAACCGACTTCAAAAAAAACGCAAACGACCAAAACTAAAAAGCGATAAATAACGTAAGTAATTCTATCCATAATACATAATCATTTAATTTTTTTTTTTTTTTTTTATAGTGGCTCGACATAATGGCTTCCCTACACCTGATGGAAAGCGAAAGAGAAGCCCAAGTCGCTGTGACAACGGGCAAGTAACTGGTCAGTTACCTGTCAGTTGCCACCGCCATGCCGGCCCAACCCTAACCCCCCACGAGCTCCGGAAACCCTACTCACCGGCAGAAACACGACCCAGAGGTCATTTGACTGCGGTATTCTATAGGGTGGAGGTCCTTCCCCTGACGGGCGGCTCAATTCGAGCGAAGATTCGCTATGCCCTACCTCTCTTAAATATAAATATTACAATTATCACTTATTTTTGAAGTCGGTGCCAGCCAAACATATCTAGGTATATTGTCGCGTGGATATGCCGGCCGCGCGCGTCATACAACAAGTCTACGTTAGGTACCGTTTTTAGTAAAGAGTGAAAACACGAATAATTTATTTTGGAAAAAAATATATTGACAGTCGATTATATCTAATATACGAATTTACCTCTGTCACAAGCGCATTCTTTGGGCGGCCGGATTAAAAAAGTACCAAAAGTTCTGGGTCAAATCACACTAAAACTGTAGGTACAGTTACCTACCCAGAGTTGTTTCTATTTTTGTACCACATAGCCGTGAACAAAGTAGCAATAGCCTGAGTAGCGATAATTACACACGTACATTGCCTACGTATAAGTTTACGATGCCTCATACCGCCAGGTCCCGGTAATATGTGACGGCAAATAAAACCTAGTGCTCCTCCTGTTTCCGCCTCTCCTCCCGAGGGAATTTCTAGCTTGGTCCAAGTTATTAGCTGAGATGTATGATGAAGTATATTTAAAAAGTAGCTGTACAATAAAACAAAAGTATTGGATTTAAGAAAAAAAATCCTAAACATAATGATCAACAAAGTTTACGTCCAAATAATATCAGGATTCAACCCTTTAAAAACCTTTAAAAGATCTATTTTGAGTATTTTATTTGAGTTCCCTCCTAGTTCCCACGAATGGGAACGGTATCTTTGGTATATCATTTTATTGATAAAAATCATGATCATTTAATTGTATTCATGTACTTTAATATGATTTTGAAAAATAGCAATAATGCCGACTGACATGTCACTTGCTTTGTAACAAATAATGTCTTCAAGACATTTTAAATGTAGGTAGTTCTACGTCTTATCTCCAACATATTCTCAAAAGCAATCGCTCTTCATATTCTTGACTAGCTGTGCTCGCGACTTCGTCCGCGTGGAATAGTTATTTTCTCCCCGTTTTTTTTTTACATTATCCATTATTTCTTCGCTCCTAATAGTTGCAACGTGATGTTATATAACCTAAAGCCTTCCTCGATAAATGGTCTATTCAACACAAAAATAATTTTTCAATTCGGACCAGTAGTTCCTGAGATTAGCGCGTTCAAACAAACAAACTCTTCAGCTTTATAATATTGGTTACGATAACAAAGTTGATAAAACTAAATTACTATCACGCTCAACATTAGCCCAAACAGACCTGACTGATTGCAAATGTCATGAGTTTTGTAATCAGTCGTAAGTACAACCTTATTTCCGTCCGCTAAATCCCATCTAAATGACTTCCCACCTAAGTCACTTTTACACTCAACATTGGCTGTAATAGACCTCACAAAGAGAGGTTGCCATTAGGTACCAAAAAAACGTCTTCGAATCTCTCACCGCTTACGTCGTCCCAAATTCCCGGAGTTGGCGTGAATTGTTAGTTCAGAAATCGTAGCTAACTACCGGCGATAAGTCTGCAAGTCACCACCGTGACTGAACACTCCTTTAAAGACACGCTACTTGACTCCCTAATGTATGGACTGTTTTGGCATGGAACCCTCTGCCCTCCTCTTTCTTGGAAGTCGGAGATTTACAACACGAACAATTATTAGGAAACGGGCGCGTTAGTGCGGTAATGTGAAAAAGTTTTGGCAGACGTAGGGGCTTGACGGGCTCATTCATTTGGTAGTGACCTCTGCCTTCTGATCCAAAGGTCGTGGGTTCGATTCTAGCACAGTACAAGCATTTGTGTCCATAAACATGTCTGTTTGTATTGGTCTGGGTGTTTACTATGTAATATGCATTTGCTTACAAAAAGAGTATCGAAGTAAGTTTATCAGTAGTCTAGTATCCATAGTACAAGTTTCGGCTTAGTTTGGGGCTAGATGGCGAAGTGTGGGGAGTATTGGGTTTATATTTGTTCATTAAATAAGAATTATTTTCTTAATGGGTTCACGATCGACCTTAACTCAGTCTGATGTTAAGAGATGTTTAGGTGTACGACGGAGCGCGCTCGAAGAGTTTGTTTGTTTGTTTGTTTGTTTGAACACGCTAATCTCAGGAACTACTGGTCCGATTTGAATAATTCTTTTTGTGTTGAAGAGACCATTTACCGAGGAAGGCTTTAGGCTATATAACATCACGCTGCAACTATTAGGAGCGAAGAAATAATGGAAAATGTAAAAAAAAAACGGGGAAAAAATAACTATTCCACGCGGACGAAGTCGCGAGCACAGCTAGTTATATATATGTTAAGCGGTTACCGCAGCCTATGGAAGTCTGCTAGTCTGAAGGTAGAGATAGTGGGGGTTATGGAAAGCCTTCGAGGCAAAATAAGATTTTAGTTAGATCTATTGATAAGACCACCCCGTGTAAAAATGAAAACCTTCCAATTTAAAATATAAACTACTTCAATTTTAATACATAATTCTAAAGTTATTATAAAATATTTCTAAAATAATGGCATTGTTTTTGAGAAAAAATAAATACTTCGCGATTATTTTGATATTAATGACGAGTTGAACTAAGCCGAAACAAATTTTATGTAAATTTATACCTTTGATAAATTATACCAAGTTTTTAAATCTGTAGGCGTATTTTAATTTTATTGCTCTAGACAACCTTATTAATTTTCAATGCTTACCTCAATATAGAACTGAGTGGGTAGGTATAAGTGGATATGCTGAATTACAGGAATGTATAATCTACTAGCAGCCCGGTCCTCCCTTCGCTACGGATAAATCAATTATTACAGCTAAACATTTCATAAATTTTTAGTGTCTCAATCTCTCATATTTTCTATATGTGTGGCGGGTCGTTACATTCCCTCAAATATGGTTGAATGAAGCGATGGCGGGTACACACGTCATACTTGTGAACAGGTGCTGCCTTGGAGGCTGGTCTACTCCTGATTGCCATATATAGAGTATGTTAAGGTAAATTTTTTTTTTAATCTAATTTATAATAAATTTTGTAAGGCCCCAGACTGTATGACGTGGTCGTAGTTAAAAGTATGAATGTGATAATAATATTGTAAACACCATTTTGAAAAGAGCAACAACACGAGTTTCTTTCCAGTATCTTCTCGGTAGAATGCTGTTTTCCGAACCGGTGGTAGCTTCGACGATTTGTTTTTCATAAAAACCTATACAAATAAAGATTATTTTGACTTTGACTTGACTTGACTTTGACTATCAACATCTTGTATGGAAGGACGTAGTCGCTGCCTACCCCTCTGGGAAAAAGGCGTGACGTTATGTATGTGTCGTGGCCATCGTAGAATTTGCCCATTTCATGAAATGTTCACTGTCTATTGGCCATATCATAATGTGCCCAGGCCAGATCAATGATAAGAAATCGTTCGACGATAGGGCCAGCTAGACTGCTATTTCATGAAACGGTCAAACTCAATCGATCATATCGTGGAATTATTTCGTTGACTACTGGTAAAGGCGCTGTAAGCACCAGTGTTGCCATATTAGCATATTATTTTATCTCTTAGCATATCAAAAATTTGGGTGAAACAACGAGATTTTTATAAAATCCATGTAATTTTTAAAGCGGGGAGCAACCAAAAATACACTCTTTATCACAAATCTGACACAGTTGGTTAGGTTAGGTTAGACTTGTGATCCTTGAGGTGTGAGTCCCACACACCATGCCGCCTCCCCCCGGAAACGGCATGAAGGTGCCTAATGCATTCCCCTCTTGAAAAAAAAAAAACACTTGTTATCCTTTTTTACATTATGGTCAAACGTGAGTGACCAAATCGCTAAACGTTTATCGTTTAATGATTTGGTTACCATTAGTTGGCCACTTCATAAAATGATCAATTCGTCGATTTGGTCACGACATATGTATGTTAAAGTTTAGAATGTACTTCTCCGAGAAGCATTACAAAATACTATAGGTTTTTTTTTATAGTAGCTCGACATAATGGCTTCATCATCAGATCATCATCAGCTAAGGCTACTCACAGCCCATTGCTGGATATAGGCCTCTCCTTTTGCTTTGACCAATCTTGTGCTTCCTGCCTGCGAATTATCAATCATCACTCAACCCAAAGGTCTTACTCCCATCAAAATCAGACAGAACAGTTGCGCGTCTAATATCCGAGTCTCGAGTCCCGAGTCAGGTTCCGCACCTGCATCGCCTTGTGAATTATTATCGCGCAATCCGTAACGCGGGCATGCAAATAAAATATCTAGATAAATCGTCAAAGAAGCAAGCGGGCGGAGTCGCGACGCGGCGTGAAATATGGCCGGTCGTGGGGCGCCTGCCGAATGGTTGTTTGGCCAGAATCCTCCTTTGTAGCGATGGTCTTGAGAAATTCTCAGGTACGTTTTGTTGTCATATTGATTTCGGGAGTGTTTCGCCGTCGGCGAGAGGATTGAAAGAAAAGAAAGAAAAAACGTTCATAAGAGTCACATACAAAATATGAACAAAGGAATAGAAAAACAAACTAAATTACAGTTGGTTACTCTAAACGGTGTCCACTCAGAATGGGCCGAGGCATCTTGGTATGAAATTTGCTGACGGACTTGTACCAATTAGAGAATAATAGTCATAAACGTACTTTAACGGAAGTTAAGTACCCTAATAAGATTCGTATATTCTCTCATAAAGTTATTTAAAATAGGAACTCTGACGTACAAGGTCCTTAGAACATGGTGTAAGACAATAGTTAGACAGGACTGGAGATAAATAAAGCGAAATTCCAAACGACTTAACGTGTTTCCGATCACCGCCAAATTTGCTCTGCTTCCGGGTAGTTTCTTGAGTAATTTCTTGACAATAATAGCTGCTGAGCCAACCCGGGATTCAAATTTGAGACCTAGGCTGCTATTATTATAACTAGACCAATGAGCTGCTCATGTTATATTTTAACGATAAAAAAAATAACAAAAAAACCGTTGTTTCGAAAGATAAATTCAAATTATTATTTAATAAGTAATACATTTTGGTCTTAATATATCACATCAATTTACCAAAGGTTCTAACAAAATAACTCTTTGGTAGTAAATTGCGATCAAAAGACCTGAAATTATGAGTCGAAAGACAAAGTATTGACGCTTCCTGCTCATAAGAGTTCAAAATGCAAACTGCGAAAATTATACAAAACTGAATTTAGGTCAACAGGAACGTTCGACATTACATGTTGGACCGGCCAACCCCTAGAGGGTAGAGATAGCCGGTTCTATTCTCCGTTTTACACAGACCACTGTAGTTGGAGATATACTGTTTTACCGACAAAAACTTTCATTAACTAGGACAAAAGTATTGCTCGAATCGAAATGAAAATTCAAAGAAACAGTGCATTAATTTAGACTTTTGCTTGTGATGGAATAGCATGCCGGAGGAAAATGATTATGGATGATACTGTAATCAATGTTTTTCTACGGAAATATAGCGTCTTGTTGAGATGCGACCCTGTATTTTCTGTTTGTATGCTTTTCGCTGTATTTCTTAGGCTTATACACTAGGTATATGAGACTATAGAGATGTTCTTCTATTGGTTTGTGTTACACAATGCCTGTCTATATTATTTTAATTTTTATACCGATTCCACTTTTGAACATATTTTTGACCCGTTTTACTATTTTCGTGTAAACAAAAAAATAAGTAGTATATAAATGAAGTAGTATGATAATTATGTCTAAGCTAGACAGACTTGGACAGAGCTTTCCGTTAACGTAAACTACCATAGGACTCCCCGTTGACCATTATCATAGTTATATCATCGGTTTGCTGACGTCCACTGCTGGACATTGGCCTTTCCCATTGACAATTGTCCTTTGGGGGATTTGTTTTAGTCACCACGTAAACGTAGGCGGTTTGATGACCGTCAAACAATACTTTTCCATTGTTTGTTTCCACGACATTTAAAGGCTTAATGTTGACTTAGCGAATGCAAGCTAAAACTCAACATTACGTTTGCTAATTCTACTTTTCGCCTGCTGGTCAAATAAAAACTAGATCTTTTATTGCTTCAGTGAGCGTTGAACGTAGTAAAACGTTATCTCGTTCCTGTACTCCCTAGAGACCTGCATCTGAACACTAGACTAGAGGACGACCTAAATCCACTGTCGTAGTCTACTTACCTAGAATATCATAGCTTACATATAGATATAAACCCGTATAAACGTATAGAATACACTAAGAATAGAAACGGTCATGGGTTCGATCCTCACCAGGGAGAAATATTCGTGAGATGAACAAATAAGGGAGCGGCCTATCATCTTTTCGTTCCAAGCCAACCTCACCTGCCCGTGATGCATCCGCCCGCCCAGTGTGGCGAGTATGGGTATGTCCTCCAGATGTTTGCCCTAAGTGGCTAACAACTGGAGAGGCCTATGTTCAGCAGTGGACTGCAATAGGCTGATGATTATGATCAACACTCAGGCAAGATCCAATCAGATCTCATCCAGACAAATTTGGCTAGATTTGGTAATTTTATTATTCTCTACCTAAAATAGTATCTCAAACAGTGCTAAGTAAGTAATTTTAGCTTGTTACCTTATTTCAAATCAAAATCTTTAATTTACACAAATCATATAAGTGAATATTTTTATAAGTCAGGGCCTAGTTGTTAATCAAATGTATAAGGTATATTACTGTAAAGTTTGATTGAAATCCGTTCAAGAGCTTTTGCGTGGATGTGTAACAAACATTCAAATATACTTTCGCATTTATTATATTAGTAGGATTTACTTCAATTTAAAATCAAAATCAGGGCCCGTACCACCAAAATCGAAAACGATCGTTCGTTGAACGGATCGCGTACTTTTGTAAAATAAATCCCTCCCGTTTGTCCCTTCCGTGTTCGAATATATGAATTAAACTAGCTGTGCTCGCGACTTCGTCCGCGTGGAATAGTTATTTTTTCCCCATTTTTGTTTACATTTTCCTTTTATTTCTTCGCTCCTTATAGTTACAACGTGATGTTATATAGCCTAAAGCCTTCCTCGATAAATGGTCTATTCAACACGAAAAGAATTTTTCAATTCAGACCGGTAGTTCCTGAGATTAGCGCGTTTAAATAAACAAACTCTTCAGCTTTATAATATTAGTTAAGACTAGCTATGCTCGCGACTTCGTCCGCGTGGAATAGTTATTTTTTCTCCGTTTTTTTTTACATTTTCCATTATTTCTTCGCTCCTAATAGTTGCAACGTGATGTTATATAGCCTAAAGCCTTCAAAGATAAATAGTCTATTCAACACAAAAAGAATTTTTCAATTCGGACCGGTAGTTCCTGAGATTAGCGCGTTCAAACAAAAAAACAAACAAACAAACTCTTCAGCTTTATAATATTAGTTAAGATTAATTAAAACCGACTTTGACGAATTTTAGTTCGTATATTCGAACACGGGAGGGACAAATGTAAGGGATTTATTGTGCAAAAGTACGCGATCCGTTCAACGAACGATCGTTTTCGATTTTGGTGGTAGGGGCTCGGTGCTATCTTGCAACACGACACACCAATAAACAAACTATATTTGAATCAGTGGAAACAAATCGGTTGTGAATTGGCTTTATTGATTCTATCTTTTTCAATTTGCCCATATTCCGGCTACGTTATTGCCATATTACGTTTTTACACCAAAATGCACTTTGAATGGAATGTGGAAATAGTTTGTAGGATTGTGAAATTATATAATGCAATTTTTGGTATAAATAAAGGACTGCAATCGACCGGGTAAAAATATGGCTTCGTTAGCACATTCATTATGACGAATATTTGTATTACGTGAGCATTTGTTTGTGTCTGTGTAATAAAGTAATATAATTATTATGTGGTAGGTACTTGGGAAAATGTATCAGTCAGTAGGGTTCCTGAAATAATGGAATACATGTCAGGACATGTATTCCAGTACACCAGTATTACCTTCATCAACCTATGATTATGACTGGTCTGGACAGAAGGCTCACCTTGGAAAAGTACTTATGGATTGAACAGTTACCCAAAAACCTATAGGGTTTTGGGCACTGTGCATCCGCGCGTCGCATAGTAACGTTTGTGAATACGGCCGATAGCTCGGGCGTCGGCTTAGAGCGTTCCTTTGAGAAGAGGGGCAACCGGTTGCGGAACAGTTTCGCGATAAAGTCGTCTGTCAGACAGTGTCCCTGTAAGACAACATTCAAAACATTCCCACAATGTTTCGCAGTACACCCATTAACTCGCTTTTTATCCCAATAGCAAACTTTGACATTCCTTTCGTAATCGCCGCTTAAACTACCTACTTTTAAACGAGTCCCGCAAATCTACTAAATTGAAAAATAACTTCGCGTCCGGCGTCCTTGCGATAAATTCGAGCTCAAAACTTTGCTTGTAATCGTTCGCGAAACGGAATTTCGGTCGTTCTAAGCACTGTTTTATACTCTCAGTTATTATGGGCGAATGAAGCGGGGGCTGCGTAAATCTTTTGAGGATTTACTTCTGGCGAAACATGAGTAGGATCGCCTTTCGCAAACATCGCGATTGTGATTCTGAGTGTTAAATATTTAGAGGAGGCTTTTATTTTTCAAGTAAGTTGTATGTTTTTTGAAAATCTATAAAACCTAAAAGAATTCAAATTCATTCCGGTAACTGTTGGGGTAAACAGTTCAAGAATGGAAACCTCTTCCCCGCAGACGTAATGTAGGACGCCCTCAGGCTGTGTGGATAGACTATTTGCATAAGATGGCTGGCAAGAGAATTGATGCGAAAGGCCCAGGATCGAGCAAAATGACGAACAAGAGGTCCTTGTCCAGCGGTGGACTGTGAGAGGCTGATGATGATAATAATGACTTGGGTTGACTAACGGTTGAACTGGCAGTGGTAACTGACAAATTATTTACTTGGCTACTTGTCAGGCGAGATGAGAGGCCACTATGCTACTATGCAGTACCAATACATAAAAAAGTATATAATTTTCGTGCCTTCAATATTTCTAGTAAATAATATCGAAATAACTCTGCAAATGACGACATCCTATTGAAATAGGAACCTCCCCTGACAATTGAAATAACGTTTTTCATTACAGTGAGTGGTACAAAAACTAGTTCCACTAAGAGGATATTGGGAAAAAATAATACAGATCCAATCTATTGTGTATTCTGAGAAAATATTAAGGAAAGAACTGTTTTGACAGACCCATTACAGTTCTTGGAATGTATTTCGTCGATTCTGTTTGTTTTAGCTTGGTTTTGTTATGTATCTTTTGTTGTCAAAAATATTAAGAAAAAAAAAGAACATTGTCAACTGTCCTAACATTATATCACGTTCGTATGCCGAGTAAGGCCAAAAACGTCAAAAAGGAATTGCCTGTAGGGAAACAAAACAATAATTTTATTTTAATTATTTGAAAATGAAAAATAAAAAATATTTATTCAGTATCTTAAGTTTAACAATATTGATACAATGACTGGGATCTCCATTTAAGTATAATACTTGTGTTTGGAGACCCCGCTCTTTCTTACAAGATGTGATTTAAAGATACCTACGTAACAAAATTATAGTATTAGGTAATTATTATATGATAAAATTGATTTATTGATTATTTGATTGTTGACTTGCAGGCCCGTTCTAACTAATAGAACAAAGACTAATAAAATTATTAGTAACAAATCACAACCTGGAAGCACCTATCTCCTGCTATTCGAAACGAACGGTAATTGGTAGGTTTCACATACCCAGTAATTATTGTCCTAGCTACCGTATCATTTCCATGAAACAGAATGCTTGTACAATTCCATTTTGCGGACAAACTAATACAGCAATGGTACCTGACTCGACATTTCCTTGGATACCATTTCATAAGAAACATAGGCACGCTTAAAGTCATACGGTCCAGATTTCTAGACACAATAGAGATTGGATCATATGAGGACATTGGGACCCATCATCTTTTCGCTCCAAACCACCTTCACTTGCTCGTCGTGAATCCTGCTGGATAACGAACGAGGCTCTGGCAACCTACTGGTGGTATAACCTTCACGATTGGAGGCGCAGCTAAATCTCACAGGCCGATGACGGGCAGCAGCGTCATCGGAGCGAGATGCTACTTCCTGCTATCGCCAATCCGCCTGCCCAGAGTGGCGATTATGGGTATAACAGGTAAAAAAAGGTATAACCTTCAGGTGTTTGCCCAAAGTGGCTAACACCTGGAGAGGGCAATGTCCAGCAGGGAACTGCGATAGGCTGATGATGATGGGCTTCTCACATTCAGAACTTAAAACTGTACCTATATATTTTAATTTTTTTTATGAAAATCAGGAAATTATACAGGGTATTTCTTACATAGTATCAAGCTGGCGCGGGGTGATAGCATTGATCTAACCCCCATATAATACATATAACATATTATTATGTTCTACGATTTTTTGTTGTTTTCTAGAAAAAAAATGGTTTTGTTATTTTTTATGATCTTTTGACGGCTTTAATTATAACTGGTTTTTGGTTTGACTTTTATTGGATATTTTGGTATGGAAGAAACACCCTGTATATCTATCCACAGTAGGTACCGAAAACCAGCGCCGTGGTTTGCTACGCGGGCCACGGTTCAATGCTGGGTGAGGCTCTTTTACATAGACCACGTTCGATCTATTTAATATCCTTGTTGTTTACGTAATTTTTTTGCCCATATTGAAATGCATATTATGTGTCTTAAGTGTTTTTGTTGTGTTGCGATGTGCAACAGTCATAAATGTTTCTATTCTATTCAAAATAAACACTTAATAGGTACTACGTTATACGTTACGCAAGTTCTCCCACAGTATTATTCCACATTAATACCGATATTCCTATGCAAACACTACGAAGGCGCATATATCATCCAGGGGTAATAAATAACAAATTTTATACCCTGTAAAACTGACCCTGTCTGAGCGTCCCCACCCCCCACTTTTAGAAAGGTGTAAAACTTTTACGTGCTATAAAAATCCGACACCTACATTTAGAATGTGATTCGGATTATTTTATTGGATGCACCTTTTTAATCTGTTGTAAAAAGTATATTGTTGAACGTATAAATTGGAAACGATTTTCCGTACCGCGTATTTTTATTGTCGAATTTTGATGTTGGCTATAATTTGAATCGATGTGAATGGGATATGTGGCGTAAAAAACTTTTTAAGCGTTGTAGGTTGCCAGTTTTCTATAATTTCCAAAATGTTGTTAGTATATACATGTGCCGGCACATATAGATACAACACATAGCATGGTAATCGCAGGGAGTAGCTTCTCGTTCCGGTGATGCTGTTCTGTCATGGGCCTGTTGTATTTAGCCTTCAACGTGATATATGAAAAAATAGGCTATTTTCAGAATTTTTAGTAAAAACTTTGATGTAAAGCTTCCAGGTGGTGTTAGTTTAATTTAGTTACCTGTCAGTTGTCACTGCCATGCCGGCCCAACCCTAACCCCCCACGAGCTCTGGAATCCCTACTCACTCTCTATCAATACAATATTATTATAATATGTTAGGTCAACAGGCACAATGTAACAAACCCACCGCGCCTGTCGCTACCACCCTGAAGCTTTACTGAAATTCCGTTTCATGCCCCGCCTAAAGAATCTAGAATTGTAAGAAGAAGGAAACACATGAGTTGGAAGGGCAACTAAACCTCTTGTCTACACCACTATTAACACGCTGACAACGCTGTCCAGCACTTTATTATCTCATAACATCGAAAGATGCGATAATTAGCTTCATAATCCATCTCAGGATGACAACCTGGACATAGGTATAGTTGGTCAGTATGGTCGGTCTGGAGGTCTATTATTGGGATCATGTGTCATCATCAGCCCACATTAGTCCACTGCTGGACTTAGGCCTCTCCCAATACTCGCCACTTCGATCGGTCCCGGGCCTCTCGCATCCAGCTCTTGCCAGCCGTCCTGCGCAAATCGTCACTCCACCTGGTCTGAGGGCGTCATGAAGGATCATGTGTGGGGCAGCCCAATGAATCATGATGACCGGTTAAAGCCACTTGCATCCAGGGTGATGCGAAGCACTAAATAGCTATGGCCAGGTCATCATCAGGTCACAGGACTGTAGGACGAGCGGACGGCTTTTACCCTAACAATTTAACAACACAACTGAGAACGTCCCCTGTGGTGTTTGAGCTTCAGCTCAGGGCGTTACTGGAAGGTGTCCCAGTTTAAAAACGGATGTTTGACGAGTAGGTGCAACTCAACCTCCCGTTTTTCCAAGTCGGTTTTAAACAAGATAGACGGAGCGATAACATGAAGTTTCTATACGTCCTTTTACACTGAAAGTTGTCGACGGCACTTCCCAACGTGTTAGTGCCGCCTCATGTCTCAGCCGTAAGTCTCGCATAATGAAATAAGTTTCACTTTTCAGTTATCCCCGCGCTGGGATTCTTTAATACTTTTAATATCCTGTCGCTTTCTAAGTTTGTAGCGTCAGTAAAGAAGGGAGATTAACACACAAGCGCGTAATGCGTTTTTCTGTTTTGATTGTCCGCAGTTGCTTTCTTCGATTTTTTGTTGCTATCGCTATGGTACTCTTAACGGGCGTATGGTTGGATATGGATGTCAAACAATCAAAAAATTATAGCGTCTCTAAAAATGTCGATTTAGAAAAGAAAGTCATTTGATGATAATAAACACCTAACTTTTTCGGCGATTCCAAAAAAGTTACATTTGGAGTTGTGACACTATTGTATTGATAAGGACTTAAGGCGATAATGATTTATTATAGGTCTCCTATTTATACAAACCTAGATGGATATTTGACCCACTAACTAAAACCTCCTTTTATTGTAAGTCGGTTTTCAGTCATCCCCGCGCGTACTGGCGCGTTTAATACTTTTAATATCCCGTCTCTTCCCAAGTTTGTAGCGTCAGTAAAGAAAAGAGATGAACAGTCAAGCGCGTAATGTGATTTTGTTTTTAAATCGTCCTTTACAATGTTGCTTTATTAGAACTTCTCTGGCTAACTCTGCAGTAAACCCAAGATCATGTAATAGTGACATATCTTGACTTGTGACATTGTTGTCTTATTTTCAGAATTTTTGACATTTTCTTCGAAACAACTGAAGAACTGCTATTTTAATTACAAACTGGAAAATTAATTTGCTGTCTGTATGTTCTCGATACAAGTATGTTGGACATCTCTATAGAAGTTCGCTGCTTCGTATCTTACGCTTGCAACTTTTATATCAATGACTCTTTAATATGAAAGAGTAAAGGTAACGCTCCAGAAATTATATAGCAAAAGTAATTTCACTGCTCGCACTACGCTTATTAAAAACTGTATGAGAAAATTCATAAACCTCCATACTAACATTAAAATTACTACAGCGAAATTGAACCTTACTTCAAGGGAATCTAGTCAGTTCAAAATCTACATAGTATTGGTGGCCAATTTACCTACTATTACAATCATACTTTTTAATGGTTATTTTCCTACAGTAAAGCTATCCATCATCAGACTGATTACGTCAACTGCTGCAACTTAATTTAATATTTATTGCACAGTAAAGTAGTTTACAAAAGGCGGACTTAATATACCACACACATAGGCATTCTCTACCAGTCCACTATTAGGCTAAGTTAATTTAGACCACAAATATCTTTCCTTGGTTACCACACTTAGCGGCGGGTTGGTAACCTCAATAGGTCTTATCTGTACCCAGGTAAACGCTGCTACCCGTTTCCTGATATTTCCTTAGTCGTTTTTGCAACATCCACGGGAAGAGATGGGGGGGGGGGTCTATTCTGAATTCGAAAGCCTCACTGACAGGAAACCTATTAGCCTTCATTAGGTAATGATTCTATGGTAATGATGTATAGCATTAAAATAAATAATAAAACTGAAAAAGAGATAGGTATAAAGAATAGTGTAGATAGAAAAGACATCTGAGAAATTACACAAAAACAAGATTCTTCCATGATCCAGCTCATCGAAATACATCAAAGCGATTGTAAATATACGCTAATGACATAAAAACGTTCTACTTATATTCATTCCCCACGAGAGTACTACCAAAACGCTAATAAAGTCAAAAGGAATTTTCCTTTTTTTTATCACCATTTCTCCGGATCCTGAACAGACTGTAATCTCAATCAATATACCTTTGCCTTAAATTTTCTTCCGGGGCAATGACTGCCCATCAAATATTTACGATTTTCGGCGCAAAAATATTGCTTTGGCGTTCCTTTGACAATACTCCTTCAGTGTTTTTCTCTTATTTGTCTAGGAAACACTCGCTGTGTTTTGGTATTCGATTGACTTTAATTCCTTTTCACCTTTTGTTTACTTAATACTCTGCCTTCTGAGCCAAGGGTCGTGGGTTCGGTTCCCGCACAGTACAAACATTTGTGTTCATGAACATGTCTTTTTGTATTGGTCTGGGTGTTTTCTATGTTAATTAATGTATTTATTTACAAAAAAAAAGTATCCAAGTAAGTTTATCAAATGTCTAACACCTCAGCGTGGCATGTCTTGGGTTATATAATATTATGTTTTTTATATTGGTCTAATGGCTGAATATAATAACCCTGAAACATGCCACACTGGGCCACACAGGGCCGTCTAGCCCCAAACTAAGCCGAAGCTTGTATGGGTACTAGACAACTAATAAACTTACTTATTATACTTTTTTTGTAAATAAATACAAAGTAAACACCCAGATCTATACAAACAGACATGGTCATGAACACAAATGTTTTAAACCCACGACCCTTGGCTCACAAGGCAGACGTCACTATGTACTAAATTAGCCATCGAGCAGTCGAATAATAATAAAATAAATAATGTTAATAACTTACACATCATTAACATTTTCTAACATACATATTATAGATGTATACGTAATATGTATGTAGAGTCATACAAAACAACACATTATTTTGCAGCTTCAAATGTTCATGGCGGTATTGTAGCTTTCACTCGGAAATGAGATGTCAGCTGGTAAATCCGGCAATGATTGAAGACAGCGCACGGTTCGTCTTCAATCATATCTTATGTGCAAATCGTTGGTATTTGAATATCATATAAACATATACATATATAAATATTTGTTGGGATATAGGGGAGCGAACTATCACCTTTTCGCTTCAAGCCATCCTCACCTGCCCGTGGTGCATCCTGCCGAACAACAAACGAGGCTATGGCAAACCGACTGGTGGCGGTAAAACCATCACGATGGAAGGCGTAGCTAAATACCACAGACCGATGACGGGCAGCAGCGTCACCGGAGCAAGAAGCTACGCCTTCCGATCGCCAACCCGCCTGCCCAGCGTGGCGATTATGGGTATATCCTCCAGAAGTTTGCCCTAGGTGGCGAACATTAGGAGAGGCTTATGTCCAGCAGTGGACTGCAATAGGCTGATGATGATGATAAAATCGATTGCTCTCAGCAACGTAAACAGTCACACAATTAATAAACTATTTACCAGTATTTGTTGAACATTACGCAATATTTCAGCCTCCAACGTTCAAGTTTCGTAACACCTACTTCGGAAATGGGATGTCTGCTTGAAAATCCCGCAATGATTGAAGACAGCAGGCAGATTGGCGTCTGATTTATACCCGGGCAGGTTAATGTTTCGCCGTGGCCCTATTTGCAGGCTGCCAAAACGAGGTTACTTGCAAAAATGTACGTGTGAATATTTCACACATTTTGGATTAGGTGCGTCGGAAAAGGAGTTTCTCGTGCGTAGGTGTCGGATGATTTTCTAAGTGTTTTATTTTCGGCGTTTGTGCTTGCTCAAGTTATTATTCCACCGTTGTTTTGTTGTAGCCTTGGTTTTATGGCTAGGTTCAAACGTGCCTGAAGCTAGCTGAAAGAAAAAAATATCCCTCTATCGAAGTTCTTTTCCGTGTAGCATACGGATTTAGAATAAGACAACCTTGTCTTATCTCGTGGGTGTTGAAGAAAAGGGAAAGGGAATATCAGAAAACGGGCAGCAGCGTTTCAGCAGCATCATCATCATCAGCCCACATCAGTCCACAGCAGCGTTTACCTGGGTACAAATAAAACCTGGTGCGGTCATGTTACGTACGTTTTTTAGTAAATAAATATATATATAAAAACATAGCAATAGCATAGCACCCTGACAGAAACATTCATGCACGCAAACCTATATTATGCCGGGATCGAACCAGGGATCCCTCCCGTGTTGGAATATACAAACTAAAATTCGTCAACGTCGATTTTCAACAATTTAATTGATATATTAGAATACGAGAAGGACAAATAAGAGGAATTTATGGGGCAAAAATACGCGTTCCGTTCAACGAACGATCGTTTTCGTTTTCTGTAGGTAGTAAAGATAAAATGAACTAAAGATAAAATTGGTCGTCATAATTATTTGTTTTGATCAATTGCATCTCGTTCATTTTTCAGCGAATTTTGATTATGTTTTCTCTGTTTATTGTATTTTATAATAAAGTAGTAATTATACGAAAATAATTTCGATGCATATTTCCTTTGACTGACGAAATATTGTTACGATGAGAATAAATGTCAAATACGAAATTCCATCCCTTTTTACTCATCTCAGATTGAAACAAGGTTTTTCGTAAGGCTTCCTTCAGATTGACGTTTAACCGCCATCAAACCGCCGTCAAACCGCTACCCCTGTTCACACTACGAACGCGGCGGGGCGCGGCGTTCAAACTGCGGTTTGGCGGTTGATCCGCTACCCCTATTCACGCTATCGGCGGCTGCGGCCGCGTTTTGACATCGGCGGGCTAGGGCTGCTCTATAATCAAATTGTGAATATCGATGAAAGTAGAAGACAAATGCCCATCGCGAATCTTACATATGCAAAGTAAGCGTATCTGCACTACGTAGTGTCACTAGGAAAATAACTTAGTGCCGACGTACGTTCTTTAGTGTAGGTACTCTCGTAATTAATGGTTCACAATAAAATTGGTGGGCAGCAATACTATCCATATTTTGGGTAAAATTTTCAGCTACTAAATATTTTTAGCTAGAAGATATACTCTACCACAAGTCAATGTCGCAAAATTTCATATTCATTAATTCTAAAGAGGTTTACTCTTGTCGGGTGAGCAATATCCACCACTCCCTGAACTACGCCAGTGCCTTCAACTCCCATTACGTAAAACAGTACTCGAAGGTAATATAGAATAGGAAAGAAAGGATGAGAGGCCACGACGACCATTACACAACAGCTAAGGAGAAAGTTATTTAACTATTTTCTAAGTGATAATAATGGCCCGTTTGCACTATAAAAAAAATTACCATTCTTTACTCTTTGTCGAAATATTTTCTCAAGAAACTATCCATTTCCATTTAAAATTATTTTACTTTTGAGCTTATTATATTTAGATATTATCGAAACTTTAATATCACTATACCTCCATCACTAGCTAGTGACATTTCTTCTTCTGTTTTATAGAACGTAACTTTACACGGTTAAAATAAAATATGAAACAAATTTATTTGAATTTATAAATTATGGTGGAAAATATAAGTACACGATGAGGCCACACTAATTATTTAGAAATGGTTATTAAACTATGGATACATTTTTAGTTAGCATTTTTCTATACCAAAAATCAAACATTATTTTCTATGAAATACGAAATAATGGAAATCTGAACATGATTAATTCATGAATACTTATATCTACCTTATTTATGTGGCTTTAGGGAAAGGATTATATTAGGATTAATTAAGCTTCTTACCACTTTATTCTTGTGAAATTAAAGATAGGTTTATATTGTAAGCGTTGAATATTATTATATTCGCGGATCATTCTACGTAAACCATTACTGCAACAAGTGAATGCAACAACATTAAAAATATTGTTGTAATTGCTACATTTGTGTTTTTTTAATTTTATTATTAAATAAACATAAAAAAATATGTATTACAACTAAATTAACTCTTATTAAGTCTAATTCCTATTAAAATCAGGACAGTCAGTTCTTTTAACAGTCCTGGATGTAAACTTGAGTGAAACGTCCTCCTTGTCTCCGATATACTCTCTTGCGTCTATCGTAGCAAAAGAGGCACATTTTCGTCTCGTCTGAGAATACTACAACCCTCCATTGGTCACAAGTCCAATCAACATGGTCGCGAGCAAATTACAAGCGACTTGTCGATGGGCTGCTGTTAATTTTGGACCCCTAGCAGCTCTGTGCACCGTGATGTTCTCCTCCCTCAGTCTTCGCCTGTGTCTACAGACACTCACGGTTCTTCTGCGTGCTGTCTGAAGCTGCCTGTTGTACCTCAATGACATTTGAGAACCGATTTCATAAACACATTGAAACAAGAAAGCAGTCCTGTCTGTCCGAGTTGCAGCGAAATCTACCTGATCCTTGTCTATAAATGTAGCCACCGGTCTCCAGGAACCGCTGGCAAAACTTTACAAATCGAAAAACGGTTTGAGTTCAGTTGCCAACCACCATCACCCCACCGCATACCCGATTGAAGCAGTGCCCTCACTTGAGCAGCTTCATCAAGTGTGGTATCCATGTTCAAGCTGTGTTTCTTATTACACATCTTTTATTGTGTCCTCATAAACTTGTTTGTTAAAAACAAGTTTATGAGGACACAATAATAATAAGAGGACGAAAACCCCCAATTGAACCGTTATCGACCCTGTGAGATTTGTTTGTGTGCGCGTCGACGATGGCACCGACATGACTGATGTGTACTTCTCCAATTGAAAGTACCAGGAGTGCATAATCACATAGGAAGTTTAAATTATTCAATTCCTATTCAAGAAGCATTGTAATATTTGATAAGAATGTCTTTAAGTATTGTGGATACGAAAACTCCCATTAGATCTACCGTAA
This sequence comes from Conogethes punctiferalis, assembly GCA_031163375.1. Lineage (NCBI taxonomy): Eukaryota > Metazoa > Arthropoda > Insecta > Lepidoptera > Crambidae > Conogethes > Conogethes punctiferalis. The sequence continues at coordinate 13,559,227 of CM062092.1, read as the reverse complement.
AAACAGGTAGTAGAATACAACATAATACATCATAATTTTAGTATGAAGTAAGTAAATACAATAATTCTTTTTTTTCGCAACGCGCTTCAAAAATGGTTACGTTCTGTTAGTAGATACGTAATTGTTTTATTTTTAGTGTTGTTACAATTTAATCGTTACGCTTGTAAGGAAGCATATCCGGTCCCTTGCATAAGTAGCGCTATCTCACCATAAACGAACATAAGATAGCACGTTATAATAAATTAAGGAATTGTTAACAAACCTAATCAGGCGATCTCTAAATTCTATTAGAAAACATTATCGCTTAAAAGTCGCTAAATAAGTTACAAGTCGCGTACGAGTGCGGGCCACTCATACGCGCGCGTCACAGCTGTTGTCAATACAGTACTTATAATGTTATGAAAGTAACCGTAACAAAGGGTCATGTTAAAACATTATTAAAATTAACTAATTATATAAATAAACACCTATATTAGACGACATCGCGTTAAGAGCTCGTGAATGCATTACGAGTCGTGATTATGATGGCGCAAACAGAGATTCCAAATAAAATTGCGGACACAAAAACATTGAAAGTAGTATGCAAACAACATTTCATAATTTAATTTATCAAAAGTAATAAATACCGGCTAAATCTTTTAGCCGGAATAGTAAGTTTATGAACTATAAGTTACTAAAAGTTATTTACGACTGCCAATGAATGTTTATTGGCGTGGAGAGTTTCGGCCCCCGGCCGCTGCGGAGGATTGGCGCGGGAGAGCACTAGAAAAATCGAGGGGAAGAAAAGGATCGACGTACGGATGGATGGAGGAGAAAGACTCACTGGAAAAAGACAAAGGAAGAAGACAGAACAGCAATGAGAAAGGACCATTGGAATTGGAAATGGTGGAATGGTAAAGAGTGTGAGAAAGGATTGCATAGAAACGTTGGAATGGACAAGGTAAGCGTAGTTATTACGATAATAAGGAGTCGCGCCGCCGCCTACCGGCAACATCGATGACGACCCACGGGTACCCGGCATGAAGGCCGGGTACAGTTATGGGTGAATGTTCGTGGACATTATTTCACGTAAGAGAAGATCGACGTCGCGTTGGTCGTTCGACTCTTATAAATCAGAAGTGCGATAGGCAAGTACTTGTACTTGTGCAAGTCACTTGCTTATCCCAGCCCATAAATGACCGCAGGCACAACTGCAACAGTGCCTATCTTGCTTAAATTTTCCTTATTTGTGTAGTGGAAAGTGATAATTTTTTTTTTTTCTATATGACAATCATAAAGCCGCGGTACCCGATATCGCCTTAATTGATGGTGAGTGTAGACTTTGCAACTATATAGCGAGTGTGAGACCGTCTACGCTACGCCGCGCGTCGTGTTTTATTAAAGATCTTTTCAGATCCATGGCGAAAATCGTGTAAGGATGCAGCAAGGCTCCTATTCATATTATTAGGTACCTTCAACATCTAGCTTGGTTATTTGAGTAAGTCCATATATATCATAAACTTTGAAAATGACGCCGCGGGGCTACCCTGGAAAAGTACATGAAAAAGTCGCGCAGGTAGCCTGAGCAGAACAAATGCGTGTAGGTACCTAGTGTCGAGAAATTTGTCGAGCGTATATCTTAGGTGAGCCAGAAATTTTATATAAGTTAGTAATACTTGATCATCATCGTTACATTGGCCTATCGTGGCCCACTGCGGGACGTGGGCCTCTCCAGTTGTTCGTCAGTTTGGTCACACATCCCTAGGCTCTACCCGTGTACAGTGGTATCTAACTGCACCTTCGGTCGTGATGGTTATATCACTACCAGCTGGTTGCTAGAACCTCTTTTGTTATTGGGCGGGACGACTACGGGCAGGCGAGAGTGACTTGGAGCGAGTAGATGATGCAGTCACTACCTACTTCCATTTCCATAGTCACCCCAGTATTACTTACATGAACAAGTAACTCATTTTAATTCGAGTGTTAGCATACTTTCACAACCCAACTTAGTCAGAGTGTAAAACTTGTCACTCAGAGCCGCTGTGTTGAAACTGAAGATGAAAAAAAAAAAAAAATTATATGATTTCTCTTTGTGATCCATCATTATAACAGTATTATCATTTGTAGGTACTTCTTTTCTTTCTTTTGGGGTTGACTGGCAACTTGTGAATGGCACCCCATGGGCAGAGATTCACTACTAGTCAGTTGCACTCTCCGCAGATAAGACTAAGGCTATAATGGAATTGACTTTTAATTTCAGATAAAGATGGATGACAAAAACGAAACTTGCCATGCAATGGTGCCAGAGTATACGAATTGTGAGATAGACAATGATGGAACCAACGGAATGTGAGTGGCAGCAAACATAGTATGTGAGTTGGATAAAGGGATGACTTGAAGGTAAGCAGAGTAAGGGTGTTGTTACCTAGCCATGTGCAGGAGCGGTCTCGCTCATGTTGCCATTATGTGGTGATAACAAGAACAATACAGAGCTCAATAGTTGTGAGAACTATGCAGAGTGGAATAGTTGTTAGAACTATTATATGAAGCAGAATAGTTGTTAGAACTATTATATGAAGCAGAATAGTTGTTAGAACTATTATATGAAGCAGAATAGTTGTTAGAACTATTATATGAAGCAGAATAGTTGTTAGAACTATTATATGAAGCAGAATAGTTGTTAGAACTATTATATGAAGCAGAATAGTTGTTAGAACTATTATATGAAGCAGAATAGTTGTTAGAACTATTATATGAAGCAGAATAGTTGTTAGAACTATTATATGAAGCAGAATAGTTGTTAGAACTATTATATGAAGCAGAATAGTTGTTAGAACTATTATATGAAGCAGAATAGTTGTGAGAACTATATGGAGCTGTATAGTTGCGAGAGCTATATGGTGCTGAATAGTTGTGAGAACTATATGGTGCTGAATGGTTGTGAGAACCATCTGGGGCTGAATAGTTGTGAGAACTACTATGGGGCTGAATAGTTGTGAGAACTATTATGTGGCCGCATAGTTGTGAGAACTATACGGGGTTGAATAGTTGTGAGAACTATTATGGGGCTGAATAGTTGAGAGAACTATTATGGGGCTGAATAGTTGTGAGAACTATTATGGGGCCGAATAGTTGTGAGAACTATGTTGGGCCGAATAGTTGCAAGAACTTAATGGAGCTGAATAGTTGTGAGAACTATTTGGAACAAGAACATCCGCAAATTACTAATCTGCTGAAAGTGGGCAGGCCATACTGTGCGAGGCAGAGACAAGTGTGAGGCAGAGTCAAGAGTGATTATATTTTGGGTTTTGAGCCACCTGAAAAGGAAAGGGGTTGTCCACACGGGAGATGGGTGGACAATATCAGGAAAGCTGCAGGAGCGACATGGACAAGATTGGCCACAGATAGAGAAGTTTGGCAAGAGGGGGAGGAGGCCTAGCGGACAGATACTACGGTAAAGGCTAATAATAATAATATAAAAAAAATTCCAGATGGGGCCGTGAAGTATTGGGCTATACTAGGCCATACTTTTACAGAGAAACCAGATGAAAATACTTAATAAGGACATGTTGACAATTTGTAAAAATAGATCACTGAAATCTATACAAGCAAGAAAAGCAAAAAGTACGTAGTAAATTATAAGGTAAGTAAGAAGTGATGATCAAAGAACTGAGCCCGATATTGACACAAGTGTTCAATGAGACACTAAGCACTGGCATCATCCCAAGTCAATGGACCGAATCACATATAATACTATTACATAAAAAAGGTCCAAAAGACGACATAGGAAACTACAGACCTATATCACTCATCTCAAATATATATAAGGTTTTCGCTAAAGTCATACTAAACAGAATATCACTCAAGCTCGATGAAAACCAACCAGTTGAACAGGCAGGTTTTAGAAAAGATTTTAGCACAATTGACCATATCCATGTGATTAAACAGCTTATACAAAAATACAATGAATATAATAAACCCATCTACCTGGCCTTTATAGACTATTCCAAAGCTTTTGACAGCCTCAAACACGAAAACGTATGGCAAAGTCTAAGAGAGCAGGGGATTCAAAACGCTTATATTAATGTAATCAAAAATATCTACAGGGAAAGCAAAGCTAGTATAAGGCTGGAATCTACAGGTGACGTTTTTCCAATCGAAAGAGGCGTTAGGCAAGGAGACCCACTCTCACCAAAGCTGTTTACAGCAGTGCTTGAACAAATGTTCAGAAAACTTTAATGGGGACATCTGGGCCTAAAGATAAATGGAGCAAGATCGAGTCACCTAAGATTTGCGGATGACCTAGTTTTGCTTGAAGAAGACCCAAAGAAATTGGAGTACATGATAGAAACTTTAGTAGACAAGAGCAGAGAGGTGGGTCTAGAAATAAATCTAACCAAAACTAAAATGATGACAAACTCAATGCCCACAGACATAACCAACAACGGAAATAAAATCGAATATGTAGAGGAATATGTATATTTGGGACAAATAATATCACCAAGTGACCAAATGTCCAAAGAAATAGACAAGAGAATCGCGACTGGGTGGAAAAAGTATTGGGCCTTGAAAGAAATTATGAAGAGCAAGGAACTGAGCATGAAAATCAAGAAAAAGACTTTCGATACCTATATACTACCCGGCATTACATACGGTTGTGAGACTTGGGCCCTGACGAAACACCACAGGGACAAACTAGAAAGATGTCAAAAGGCATGGAAAGGAGTATGCTAGGTTTGAAACTGTTGGACAAAGTGAGAAGTAGTGACATAAGGCGCAAGACAAAACTAACAGACATATTGCTGCGTATAGATCAACTCAAATGGAGGTGGACAGGGCACATGCTTCGCTGCAAAAAAAAAGAAAAATGGAGCAAACAGGTGACGGTTTGGTACCCCAGGGATGGCACTCGGAGCAGAGGTCGCAAGCCTAGAAGATGGGAGGATGACCTTCTACTGACCTTGGGGCCCCTCTGGACCAGAGTGGCGGCAGACCGAGAGCAGTGGAAAGAGTTGGAAGAGGCCTTTGCCAAAAGGCACACCGAAATTAGGGATATTTTAATGTGAAGTGCAGTGAAAGTATAAAAATTGTAAAAAAAATGTTCGGAAATAAAAGGCTATATTATTATTATAAGAAGTGATGATAATGATACACAATGGGTAGTACACTACCTACCTAAGGGCATACGATGGAAAGTCGTCAAAAGAACCATTATGACTTGGGATATTTTAGTTTCAAGGGAACATCCCAACCAACTAGAGTCAGAATAATGCAGCAGTCATGTCATGACTGATCAACCATAACGAGCAGTCATGTAGAAGATACTTTTATCTAGAAGATGTGATGTAATGTGTGAAGTCATCTTCGTGCGCATCAGCACAGACTTGATTAGGAGTCGAAGTAGCCGCCATGTCCGAAATCAGTCGGAAGCAATCGATCACTTTTATCCAAGATAAGTCGCATCACTGTCGACGAGATGACTCATAAAGAAGTAGGCGAACATCCGTCTCGAATGCACCCATATTAATGGGGTCGGTGACCAACAAGAAGACTAATTGCTGATCAAAGGACCACTTCACTAGCTATGATTTGAAGAAAATATTTCAACATCAAACACATAATTAATAATTATACAACACTGTGGACTTACCAAGAGTGAATAGGTAAGTGGAAAGAATTAATCACACAAAGGGGCAAACGCGCTCAGATATCCAATCCATACTGGCCTCAACACAACTGTACTTAGAACAACACTCGGACCCGAGGTAGGTATTAGGATTAAAGGATAGTGAGCCAAGAAGAAAGCTGATGTCGACTATGAACGAGAGTACGTGACCGGAGACCTCGTGATCATCAAGAGAAGGGAAAATTGAAGGAACTGGTACCGAGGACCATATCGCATCTTGAAACATTACCCATAAATGGAGTGGTAAAAACACCCCACACACGAAATGTAATGGCGACTGATCGCACGAAGGCATGGTAAGTTTTTGAGAAAGTTTTATTGTTAGGGAGTAGTTCCTAATTAGACACAGATGATGCACCAGGCTCATCTTGAAAATAGTACGTAATTGCTTAACTCCGTAACAACTGTGATTAATAATTTAAATGATTTACACGAATCATGTCTATTGTCTTATTAATCTAACGCATTGACTCTATTATTTATGAAGAATTAGAGTACTGTGTATTATGATGATACAATAATAAGTAATTATTAGCGATGGTTTTGTAAATTGATCATACAAGTAGTAACATCATTATAGAAGGGCGTAACGAATGGTGTGCGTTACGATACGATTAAAACTCGCAATATGATAAACGTAACTACTAATGATTCCCTTGTTAATTGAGCATAGTAAGTCATGAATGGAAGGCGTAAAGGATGGTATGTGTCATGAATGATATGATAGATTTAATGCTCTCAGTATTAATAATGATTAGTTTCGTTAATTTGTCAAAGTAACATCATTAGTGAAGGGCGCAAGAGATGTTGTGTGTTACGAACGTTATGATACATTTAATACTCAGTTTGAGTAATAATTATTGATTATTTCGTTAATTAATCAAAGTAACGTCATTAACAAAGGACGTAGAGTTGTATATTTTATGATTATATTATGATACACTTAATGCCTACAATATGATACTCGTATAAGTAACGATCAACTACGAGTATTGAAGTTTTAATTTAGCACAGCGTAATGTCACGAGGAGTGTGTGGCTACGATATACATTCAATTCTAACAACGTGATGAAAGTGATTATTAGTTACTATTTTGTTAATTTAGGGTATTAATTAAAATAAAAAGCGTAAGGAGTGTGTTATGAGTCATTTAATTCGTGTAATATGGTAAAGTAATAATGAGTAAAGACTAATTAAAGACTAACTGAAAGTATCTACACAACATACAATATTAAGTCTGACTTCTGTTGTAAAGAATAAAATACGTAAAATCATCATTATTGTGTAGTCTCCATTTGGATATCACGGGAAGGTGTTACCCCTCCCGGTCCTTTAGAAGGCTTGCGTGGGGGCATAGGCCCAACACGTAGAGGCCCCTTGAGACAATTTAATATGTGTATGTGAGATGGGATACACCGGCCGGGCATTACTTATTATTATCAAACTGAACTTACTCGGCGGCGGGACGCGCCGATATGTAGGATGGCCGAGCTGTAAGGAAGCATATCCGGTCCCTTGCATAAGTAGCGCTATCTCACCATAAACGAACATAAGATAGCACGTTATAATAAATTAAGGAATTGTTAACAAACCTAATCAGGCGATCTCTAAATTCTATTAGAAAACATTATCGCTTAAAAGTCGCTAAATAAGTTACAAGTCGCGTACGAGTGCGGGCCACTCATACGCGCGCGTCACAGCTGTTGTCAATACAGTACTTATAATGTTATGAAAGTAACCGTAACAAAGGGTCATGTTAAAACATTATTAAAATTAACTAATTATATAAATAAACACCTATATTAGACGACATCGCGTTAAGAGCTCGTGAATGCATTACGAGTCGTGATTATGATGGCGCAAACAGAGATTCCAAATAAAATTGCGGACACAAAAACATTGAAAGTAGTATGCAAACAACATTTCATAATTTAATTTATCAAAAGTAATAAATACCGGCTAAATCTTTTAGCCGGAATAGTAAGTTTATGAACTATAAGTTACTAAAAGTTATTTACGACTGCCAATGAATGTTTATTGGCGTGGAGAGTTTCGGCCCCCGGCCGCTGCGGAGGATTGGCGCGGGAGAGCACTAGAAAAATCGAGGGGAAGAAAAGGATCGACGTACGGATGGATGGAGGAGAAAGACTCACTGGAAAAAGACAAAGGAAGAAGACAGAACAGCAATGAGAAAGGACCATTGGAATTGGAAATGGTGGAATGGTAAAGAGTGTGAGAAAGGATTGCATAGAAACGTTGGAATGGACAAGGTAAGCGTAGTTATTACGATAATAAGGAGTCGCGCCGCCGCCTACCGGCAACATCGATGACGACCCACGGGTACCCGGCATGAAGGCCGGGTACAGTTATGGGTGAATGTTCGTGGACATTATTTCACGTAAGAGAAGATCGACGTCGCGTTGGTCGTTCGACTCTTATACGCTAATGGATCATAATGATTAATCGATATGTGAATAGTACAAATTGTAATCAGCATTGGACACCAGAAAGTTAAACGATCACTAGGAATCGTTTATAATTTGCTGTTCGCTATAGACAATTGTGACAACTGTATTAAATGTGAGTTTATGAAATTTATTTCTTAAGTGAAGATGTTATTATAGATAAAAATACGATAATATTATGATTTAATCAAAACTTAACTTTTGTAGAAATATTTGAAGTTTGTAGACGTCAATAAACTTCTCATTTGCAATCAATTTAGTACTCATGGCTCTCAAATAAGTTAAATTGTACTTCTTCTTAAGGTGACCAGAAAGTAATATAGAACAGTAAACAGTCGTGTATCCTATTCCCAAAAACAGAGTTATTAAGGTCACACATAAATTATTTTTAAAGCGATTATCGATGTTTAGATTGTAAAATCATTTGGTACTTGAATCGATTTATTCTCACTAAAGAATCAACTATTATCTATAGCCGACCATCGATCTACACCACTACCAGCTGCCGAACCGCAAAACCGCGACCGCTAGTGTGAACACCTCGGCCGTTTTGCGGTTGATCGGCGGTCGATTTGCGGTAGCCGCCGGGCGGATCAACCGCTAGTGTGAACGAAAATAAACGCTAGTATGAACAGGCGCTAAAAATGCTCTTTCTACGGTAACTACCCTATAAGCTAAAAGCTATCTACCCTCTTCCAAAAACTAATTTATGTTTTCAGTGACAGCTAATAAAAGCACTAAACGGGTTGTAACAATTTCAGAATGTTTTTTTAAATCTATATCTCACCTTTATTGGACTTTTAAGAAAAAGAAACGTTACCTGACCTAGAGGTGAAACCACATTTTATACAAACGGTTTGACTGAAAGGGTATATAATATATATGTAGTTAAAAGGTATATGTAGTCTATGTAGCTATGAGTAAATGGGAGCAGGAAACCTGCTGAGTGATGCTATTTATTTATAGGTAGGTACAAGCAACATTATTTTACGTAACATGACAGACCACCAAAAGTCAGTACCTAATAAGTTTTGACAAAATTATGGAAAAAAATAATTATGTATTATTATACTTCTAGGGATGTAAGGGACATGCTAAAACATGCTGCCTGCTGCAAACATCTGGAGGATATACCCATAATCGCCACGCTGGGCGGGCGGGTTGGCGATCGCAGGCGTAGCTTCTTGCTCCGGTGACGCTGCTGCCCGTCATCGGCATATGGTATTTAGCTACGTCTTCTATGGTGATGGTTTTACCGCCACCATTCGGTTTGCCAGAGCCTCGTTTGTTGTTCGGCAGGATGCACCACGGGCAGGTGAGGATAGCTTGGAGCGAAAAGGTGATAGGTCGCTCCCTTATTACATCCCGTTTTATATATTTCCCTTTTTATTTTTGTCCACTTTTATCTATTTTAAATGAAATTAAACTTAAGCAATTCTCGTAATCGTAAAATATCGTATAAACATATGCTAAATACAGATTCAACGCAATTAACTTTTCACCATCACTAAAGCGCAAAATATACCTTAATTGACCTTAAAGTGAAATAATGCCATGGAAAAGTGGCCCAAATTAAATTTAATTAAACTGAAAACCAGTAGGTAAGAAAACACTAACTTTATGCCCTTCGGCTAATTGTGGAGTGGATCGGCGGAATAATTACAAGCCTTTGTTTTGTAAGATGTACCTCAGTGGGTCCTTAGGGTGCGTTTCTACAGGGCTGCAAGTTGAGCTGTTAACAAAAATTACTAAAACATGTCATATCCGCTCTACTTCAGTGGGACAAACATCATCATCATCAGCTTTCGCAGTCCACTGCTGGACATAGGTCAATCCAGTTGTTCGCCACTTTGATCGATCTTGGACCTCTCGCATCCAGCACTTGCCAGCCATCGTGAGCAAAGCGTCACTCTACCTAGCCACTAGTTTCCACTCCAGAAATCGCTTACCGCCACAATATCCCCAATGAAACAATATTCACGAAGCTCGCCTTCTGTGAAAATTCTCGCAGAATAAGTATATGGAATTTCTATGGTGGCAAAACGCCGTAATGGTATGGCCACGTGATGCAGATATTTTTTTTTACGTCAGGAATGCCTTTACGCATACACTAGGGCCCGGAAGTTATGTGAGACTCACTCCTAAAACGGAGAATATCCACTAAATCTTTTGGTGGTCGGCTACTAGCTCTTATCTGAGGAAGGTCGGGATGCCCGTCGGGATCCGTCTCAACCCCACCTCAGCTCAGTAGCGTTGCACCTGAAAGACAGGCGGCACACCTCGGAAGGACGTAGTGATGCCCTCCCGGTACGACTTCACTGACCACGTGTGTCCGAAGACACGTGTTGTCGTCTTCATCGGGGTCGCTGATCGGAGCGCAAGGGAGCCAGTGGGTAGCAACATGCAGGAACACGGGCAGCATTGAAGTATGTGGCCGCATCCCTGCCTGCCCTGACTAGCCGCAGATGACAAGCGGCCGGCACTCCTGGTCCGGAGAGGGCAAGAACCTAATACCTAACCTGGGATACAGTGAAGATAAGATTGAAAAGACTAAGACTGAGTGTTCTACGGGGATTTACTTAGTCAAGTGAAGCAAATAACAATTCCACTTTGTCCAAACTTCCACTGTACCTCTTCAACACCTCTAGTTAACCGTCTCATGTTTACGTTACTTTTGAGTTCGTAAAGCAAAACTTTATCGCCGCCGAGTTCAGTGCGAGAATGTCATGCCATAATTCTCGTAATAAGCCGTTTGCTGGCAAACTCCCTATTCCCGGACGCATTATTCAAATATAGGCAGATTTGAGCTCCGGCGAATCTTTATAAGGGCATCCGTCTTTTCAGAATGTGCTTACTTTCTTTATTTTCTTAACTGACGTTGGACAAAGTGGCCGTGCTAAAGTGATTCTGAGCTACTTGTATACCGAGTAATTGATAGTTTCTAAGGTACCTCACAAATTAAACCTACTGCGATAACCAACCCGCGTCAAGCGTGGTGATTAAGACAAATAGTTAGTTGGTGGTGATTAAGACAAAAAGTTATACCGCCACCAGTCGGTTGCCAGCGCCTCGTTTGTTATTCGGCAGAATGCACCACGGGCAGGTGAGGTTGGCTGGAGCGATAATATGATAGGCCTCTCCCTTACATCCCCTGCTGGACATAGGCCTGCCCTAATCGCAATTGTAATTTCGGGACAATAGCAGCAACATTTGCCTTAGTCAGCACGCTTGACAAGCGGGTTGGTGACCGCAGTGTTTTATTTGCCCAGGTAAACGCTGCTGCCCGTTTCCTGATATTCTCTTATTCGTCTTCTAAGACACCCACGGCCTTAGTACTATTAATTAATATTGTAACAAATTATGACGATGGAATGGATGTGTGAGAAATGATCAAAGGTGTAAGTGTGGAGATGACGGCTGGTAGAGGAGAGTGGAAGAAGAAAACATTTATAGTAATAATAACCCAAGACATGACACGCTGGGCCTCACAGCGCCATCTAGCCCCAAACTAAGCCGAAGCTTGTACTATGGGTACTAGACAACTGATAAATTACTTACATACATTTTTTTTTGTAAATAAATACATAAATATTATACATAGAAAACACCCAGACCAATACAAACAGACATGTTCATGCACAAAAATGTTTGTAATGTGTGGGGATCGAACCCACGACCCTTGGCTCAGAAGGCAGAGGTCACTACCAATTGAGCCACCGAGCCAGTCAATAGTAGCTCTACATAATGGCCCACGCCTTATGGAAAGCGAAAGTGAAGCCTAAGTCGCTGTGACAACGAGCAAGTAACTAGTTGCCATCGGTATGCCGGCCCAACCCTAATCCTCCACGCGCTCCGAGAACCCTAATCACCGGCAGAAACACGACCCAGAGGTCATTTGGCTGCGGTATTCTTTAGGGTGGAGGTCCGTCCCCGAACGGGCGGCTCAATTCGGGCTAAGATTCGCTACTACTCTGGTTCTTCGAGCCGCTTTTTGCGGTGCTCGGGTGCGGGCCTCGATCGTACGATCTTTGCCCGGGCTTCATCTCCGGGGCTCTTCTGTCCCGGGTGCTGTTGACTCCTTTTTCAGGAAACCCTCCCGCGCAGCCTGGCGCGTCTGCGGCTTACAAGGTATGCGGCGCGGGAGGGGGGAGGATGGTGTCGTGTAGTCGGGTGGGGCATATTTTTTTTTTTAAATATAATATAATTATATATGTTTTTTTTTTAAATATGCCCATCTTTTCTAGGTATGTCGGTCAGTCAGTCAGCCTGAGGGGCGTGTCTGTCTGTCGGGAGCCGGGCGGCCAGCAGCGGTGACGGATCTACCGCCGATCGCAGCGGGCCGGTCCGGGGGTCGTCCGCCACCACCCGAAAGCGGGGGCGGGGGATAGGCGGGCCTGGGACGTGTGTCACTGTAGGAGGTGTGGTGTGTGATGAGTGTTGCGTGGGGTGACGGTGTGGCGAATGGTGTAGATTATCCTCGGTGTCACCGGCGAGGACGAGCTCCCGCGGGAGAGCCCGTCCCCCCGGGTCAGGCGGTCGGGCGTGCAGGGGCGCTATGCCGTGTAGGTGGCTGTGTGGCCCGTTTTCCGCCGCGTCGTACATCCGACGAGCGGAGCGGATCACAAAGTCCTCTACCGACTGCACCCTCAGATCCCGGGCGATTACGTCATTGCGGACGTAACGCCCTGCCCCTGATAGAACGCGGAGGGTAATATTCTGTTGGGCCTGTATTTTCCTACGTAAGGAGCGGCTGCACAGGCTGTACCACGCGGGCATGGCGTACGTGAGGCCTTATGTAGGTCTTGTAAATGCCTGTCTTTGTGCGGAGCGGGAGTCTGGATGTGAGCACTGGGCGTAATGCCGCACGCGACGCCTTCGCCATATTAATGGCGTGGTTCGCCTGCGGCACCATGCGCAGCGAGCGGTCTATGCGAGATTCGCTACGCCATACTTCTTTTAATGTTGTGCCGACCCCATCTAGAGCAGGAGAATGATGATGAACCAACCTACAACCAATATTCACTCATCAATACGTCTCTCCAGCCGTCCCATCGTATTGTAAACACGAAAATACGAGCCTACAATATTATAAAGCGTTTAAACCACTCTCGAACAAATACGTAAGCCGGTAAGCGACAGATCCGCAGATTACTCAGCGGATTAGGGTGCAACGACCCCCTTTGTTGTGGAATTGATTAATGCCTATAATTAAGGTTGGTTCAGTTTGTGTGGAGCGTGTCTTTGAATGAAAATCTTAGGTGGATTACAGTTTAGTCGTATTCAGGTTAAGTGGTATGTAATGACAGATGAATAAAAGATACTATAAGATAAACAAGTTGTGCTTTAGTTTTATGTGAAGAATCTTCTGCTGAACTCGAATAATCATGTCCAGATAATAAACATATCTTTTTTCTTATAATAAAATCAAAAGCTATTAAAGAACGCAGATTTAAATTGTTTCTTTAAATTGTTTCATCCAAAGTCTCTAAAAACTTAACCATTTCATTATCGCTACATTAATTTATATTTACTAGTAGTAGTAAATTCATGACTCGTTTGTCATAAATCATTATGGCAACCGACCTTATTTGATCAAATTAAGGAGTACTCAAAATTGAACCTAAGAACTAAAAACTCAATATAACGGGCTCGGTGGCGCAATGTTTACAACTTTAATAGTGCATCCGAAGGTTCCGGGTTCATTCCCGGTACCTCCGGATTAGATGCACTTTCCCAGTCAGATCAATTTAGGAAATTGAGAACAGTGTTGTGAATTGAATAGCGCATTTTAATTAATTGTTAATTTTGACTGACCTGCATGTGAGTTTGAATCTCCTAACTTTTATACCACATTAGATAGATATACCTACTTTATAGCACACCATACAATTGACATAAAACTAAGTATATTATAAATTAGTTGTACAATTAGGCGGCCTTATCGCTTCAAGTGATCCCTTCCAGGCAACCTTAGGTTAGAGGATAAATTAAACAGATTATTACACATTAATAGATAGATAAATATTCTTATGGCATGCTATAAGGAATATTAAAAGAATATGCAATTAACTTAAAACTAAATTTAATAGATAGATATTCGCTTTCGCTTTCAAACTGTTAGTGTGTCTTAAATTTCATTTACTAATAGATACACGGGTTTTACTAAAGGTAAAGTTATTTAATAAAGAGGCGATTATGTTTTGATATATTCTCCTAATCGTTTTCCACTAACCCAAATTACCAAACCCAAAGCATGTACTTGATGCCATGTAGATATTACACGTGACAGACAAACTTCTAAATAGCTGAGCAATCAAGCCTTTTGATAATTTGATTTATCGGAAAACGATTTTCTCTAACGGGGAACCGTATTTGACCCAAAAACCTATGGATGAAGGAGGATTTCAGTATAATTTATACCGGCGTAGATAATATTTGTCGCTTATTATATTGCGTATATCGGGTCGTTTGATGTTTAATAATGAATCGCTGTCTTCATCATTAGACATGATGATGATAGACATAATATGTATTTCAAAATATGTAACATATTATGTACATATTTTGAAAAATTCCCTTTTTTGGCATGTCTGTGTGAAAGTTAATTAGTCTGAGATGCAATATTCTTTCATATTGATGTGGTGATTTTGAACTAATGCGAACTGATACCTATTTAGTCTTTCATCATCCTCATAAGCCTATCGCGGTCTACTTCTTGACACAGGCCTCTCCATGGCAAATATCAGGAGGCTTCAACCATAATGGGCTCACTGGGCAGGCGGGTCGGCAATCGCAGGGCATAGCTTCTAGCTCCAGCAGTAAATTTACATAAGCGGATGAAATCATACGACAAAAACTCAAACAAAATGCGATCATTACGTTCAGCGCTAGAGCTGTTAAAATTGATAACAAAAAGCTAAAGTTCACCGAAGATGGCAACTTCCCGCCATTCGCGATATTTCTTACTCCATAAGTTGCCGCCTTAATAAGGCCGCGTGCTGTATTAACGAACTAACCGTATTATTCAAACGAGCTGTTAGTCGCAGACGCTGGAATGATCTTATGGGAAGAGTTGTTGAACGAATAGAGGTTACTATTATAGAGACGGTATTGTCCGCGTGAATATTGGTGATATCCGAAATGATAATCACTACATAGAATAAAACAAAGGCGCTTTTCGTGTCTGTCTCTATATATATGCATAGATCTTCAAAAGTACGAAACGGATTCTGATTGAGTGATTCAAGAGGAAGGTTTGTGTGTATAATATATTTATGTATATCTACATATTATGTGTGGGATGTAAGGGCCATAGTACACGGCGTATTTTAAACGCGCCGACGACGCGCGTTTCTGGAACGCACGTCTTCGGCGCCGTGGACGCTGCTTGTTGCGTTTACATTGATGAAACAAGCGGGCGCATGAAGCGCGTATACTCGCGTTCGAAGCGATACAAACGCGCGTACAAAGGAGCAGAGTAGGAGCAGGGGGTGGGTCAATCCAATAGATTCGCTTTCTTTTACATTTTTTTCTTTTTAAAAGAAGTACTAAAGCCAACGTAAGCAGTGTTGTCTCAACCGAGGCCATTGTGCAACTGAAGAAGAGGAGTCTCTGATCAAAACGCAAAAGCTACGCGCATCTACTGCGCTTATGCGCGCAGATACAGCGCGTATAAGCGCTGTAGAGGCGCGTTTCACGATCGCCCCGTGTGCTTAGGTTACTAGGTTGCGTTTGAAGCGCGTATACGCGCGTCATCTACGCGTCGTCGGCGCGTTTAAAATACGCCGTGTACTATGGCCCTAAGGAAGCGGCCTATCATCTTTTCGCTCCAAGCCAACCTCACCATCATAACTGAAGGCGTAGCTAAATACCACAGACCGATGACGGGCAGCAGCGTCACTGGAGCGAAAAGCTATCGCTAACCCGCCTGCGCAAGCGTGGCGATTATGGGTATATCCTCCAGATGTTTGCCCTAAATGGCGAACAACTGGGGAGGCTTACGTCCAATGGACTGCAGTGGGCTGATGATGATATCTTTGTATTTAAATAAATCTAAAATACCCGAAGCGAAGCAAGCGCAAGTTGCTAGTACCTATATTTTTGTTAGCCAGGCAGTTTTTACTCACAAAGTTATTATGCTTTATTGTCTAATCCAGTATTTAAAAAAGGGATAATTGTGCTGGTCAAAACTTTCACGTTGACATGAAATGCGAGTCCACAATCAAAACAGGACACACACAGCATACAATTAACAAAGATAATTGCACTCCAAACACAGAAATTCACGTTACCAATGGTAATTTGAACTATTTTGCAAATCGTAATCAAGTGCGTGTAGGATTAACGAATTGGGTTATTATTCAAACTAGCAGTTGTTTGCTATGACGGAGTAAATACAAAGAGGGGACGGCCGTATGCTTCGACGCTACCCGAGTCCTCGCAAGCTGCTGCCCACTGGCAAAATAGAGGGGTTTATTGAATATATCCTCCCAGTCTGAGAGATAAGTCCCACAAACCACGTTCGTCTCCCCCACGAGGGAACGTGAAGGTGCCTAAAATTCATTCTTTAAAAAGAAAACTGTGCTCATGGCGTCCTGACGTCATCATTTCAACATAATTTGTGGGCGTGGCCAATTAGTCTGCTCTTATAGCTGCCGGTGTTCAGACGTGCGTATAGCTTTGTTTGCAATTATTTTGTATGAATTGCACCATCTGTTGTCAAGATGAAGTTCAAAATGCTCAAAATTAGGATAGGTACAACTACTGTCTTCGAATCGACTCGGCTACAAAATAAAATAATCCTCGGATATTTTACCGGAGAAAAATATGTTTTACACTACTGATTCATCAAAATTCCTGTTACATAATATTTATTGACATTTTGTGCTATATAGCTACGATACATACTAGACTAGTTATTGTGCTTTTTGCTGACAGAAATACATAAAGCAAGGAATGCCAAAATAACCCCTCTCCTGCAAATCACACTCATTATCAGTTGTCTAGTACCCACAGTACAAGCTTCGGCTTAGTTTGGGGCTACATGGCAATGTGGTGCCCAGCGTGGAATGTCTTTATTTATTTTATTTAGTAATTCTAAGAAAGCGATGGTTATAACAATATCTCCCCTTCGTGTTTGCTCTGTGGTTGCAACATTTGCACACCATGCAAGAAGCGAATCCTGGTAACGATATTATAATTGCCAAGGAAAGTTCTGACACTTCTCATGCGCGGTGATTGTAGGTTTACGATAAATGGTCAAATAGACACGCTATCTGATTCACTGTTTATGCCAAGAGATTTGATATAATTATATCATAAATTCAGTAAAGAAAAACATTAGCAAAACAGATAGATAGAAAGTATATTACTTATTTACCTTTTTAAGGCACAAAACATAGATATTACAAAAAAAACTCATTACTTTAACTCTAAATACAAAAATGCAGTTTTGATTTCCTTTTGGTATTCTTTTTATTTTTAGAAATTGTTACGGCTGGAGCTGGCTGGAGCTGGCGTCTAGGGTCCACACCCTGTCGTGTCGTTCCCCAATTGTCGTGTTTGATTCCACAATCAAACACGACAATTGGGGAAACCACAAACACTTTACTGCTCAGCCACGGTGAACTGTAAACTTCAAAACTAACAAAAACAATAATATATCAAAACCATAGCAACATAAAATACTCTTAAAAAACACTTCTAAATACAAAACTATATATAAAACTATGTAGGTACATAAGCGTATATAAAAAGGTTGTCTGTCCGCAACAGAAATGTTGCTAGTTTTGTCAGTATTTAAATTCTATTCTTATATTCTATTTATGTGTTTTGTTTACATTACCAAATAATAAAAAAAAACATTCTATACTAAAACATAAATCCCAATTCTTAGAGGAAATTCAACCCTAAACATATCTAACCAGATTTCGTTTCCCTAGGTAATCACGCGAAGGAAACCAGACACATTTGCGACAGGGGTAATCGCGCGCGTGTTGTATTAACGAATCGGCGTATTATTCAAAGGAGCAGTTGGCTGCAGCCAGTCTGCACTGCTCACAAGAAGCGCCCTGCTAATGGAATGATAATTGCCGGGGAAAGTTTCCACAGTAAAACGCAGGTCAGCACTAACTGGGGAGCAGTGAGGAGGGTCTCGTTGAATATATTGTTATTAATAATGCCCAGAAGAACCGGTTGCTTGTTAAAACTGCTGAACTTGCCGACTTTGGTGAAACTATTGCGAGAGACAATTTCGGGAAGCTGAAGCAGGGTTAAGTAAATTGGGTGTTTATAGTTACAAGAAAGGAACAAGTAATATTTACAGAAGCTTTGTATCCTCTCTTTTCAGAGAATTAATTACGATTTCAATATACAATAGTTTGTAATATTTCAAGTAATATTCGCATAGCAACTCATAAGCATCAAAATCGTAAAGTGTGGGAGGATTTGTAAGGAGGAAGATAATGTTCTATTTTTTAAATATAATTATCTATTACTAATACCTATATATTTTTTTATACAATTGAAAGCTACTTGCTGAAATAAGCGTTAAGCAAACTATTTAATCAAAACGTTTTACGTAATTACTTGTGAAAATTCCTTATGTTTCTAAAGCAGAGTAACCTTTGCACTGTAAAATAAATTTCAAAATCAAACAATGGGAAAATCGCTTCGAGCAAGAAATCCTTTAGCATTTTATTCAATTACATTTCAACTATGAATTTACTGCCTTGTTAAAACTACTTTTATATTTAAAAAGAAATTTTCGCTTACTCGATGCCAGTTGTTAAATTTTGCTTCCGAATTTCGAAATGGACTTTTTATCATCTTTCGATTGATTTTCAGAGTGCTTGTGATTGCATATTTTCTCGGGCATATTGAATATCATCCATTGGTTAACAACATACATTATAAGTCATTTGTACGAGTTGGTAATGAAAAAAACTGTGCAGTGTTGAAAAACCAACCAACATGCGCGGTGTCACTGTTGTTCGAATTACGGCTTTTGATTGGCTGAAATCTATGTCGTATGACCAATGGTTAGACAATGATTGAATTGATTGATTGAATAAGCATGTAGCTCCATCCAAAGGCATTAAAACGTTAAAACTGTTAATTCTCGACTTCACCCGTATTGTGATTTAATTTTTTTAATTTTAATCTTTGCTGCACTTTTTAGTCTGGTTCTCAATACATAACAAACAAGTTTATCAAGTCTCCTTTATAACGTAAACTTGGGGAGATGTGCTAAACGGCAGTATTCTAGAGTAATAGTTACTTCAACAAGTTCCCGGTTATTATTCCCATCCCGCCATTTTCTGCAAGAAACTGAAGCGTACTTGTAACAGAATATAAATGAGGGCTCCACCAAGGTGCCTGCTTGGGTCCCTTTGTATAAGTCTGCTAGTTTGTACAGATGGTGGTTATTTATTTGGTAGGTGATGCTCTACTTTAATGGAACTAGTTATGTTTGGTGCAGTTTTCGGGTTGGAATGGGGCGAAGTTTGGCATACGTCTCGCATTTAGTGAGATGTTTTTGTGTTCACTGCTTTCTTAGTTCCTGGTGCGATAAATCATAAGACGAATCTAAACATTTTTTCAATAAAAAAAATATGCTCGAAAAATAACAGGTCTAATTACGTGTCAGAAAAGTCTCTCTTTTCACTTCTCTTTTTATCCGATAGAATACCGCAGCCAAATGACTTCCCGGTCGTGTTTCTACCGGTGAGTAGGGTTTCCGGAGCTCGTGGGGGCTTAGGGTCGGGCCGGCATGGCAGTGGCAACTGACAGGTAACTGACTGACCAGTTACTTGCCAGTTGTCACAGCGACTTAGGCTTCTCTTTCGCTTTCCATCAGGCGTAGGGAAGCCATTATGTCGTGCTACTATAAATAAAAGTCAGACTTTAGTAGCTTAGAAACACGAGGTAGCCGGGGTAAATCCCCCCAAATGACAATTGTCATCGAAGGCCTACATCCAGCGCTAAACGTTTTCAGGCTGATCTCGAAAAACAGTTCTTATTATGTCTTAGAAAACTTTAAACCATGAAGAAGGTTTCGTATATATCCAATCAACGCTCACTATAAAACCTTATAAATCCTACGAAACAGCAGTAATTTTCCCGTATCTCAGCCGCGTTACCCGCAGGTTCTTCCAACTAAACCGTCCTGAGCATGCTCGAACTCATAACTAGGTAGCCGAAGCGTTGCCACAGTGAATATGGGGTAACAGTGAAATTGAGTTGAATTTAAATTATTTATTGTAAGAAACAATTTTTATTTGTAAGGCATCGTCATTATCAGCCTGCCAATTTTTACTACTGGAAATAGAGCTCCGCACAAAGACACTGGTCAATTAGGGGATTTTAATCGTCTTTTATGACACCCAAGGGAAGAAATGGGTAAATCCTTTTCGTACTGGTCTTTATCTGTTAGCAATACTTATTGACTAGGTATTATTAATAGTCGATTCACACAGATGAACCAAACTGCTACACTATATTATAGACTTAAGAACCTACAAGAAACGAGCGTAATCCTATTTAAAAGGCCGGCAGCGACCTCAGAACTCGATTTGACTTGGGTGTTCAATGTTCATGGGCGTACCATCAGACATCCCATTTGCTCATTTGCCGCCTCTTGCATTCAAAAATCCAACCACCTGGTCTCAATCAATCAATCAACAGCCTTGGTTCGTCCACTGCTGAACGCCTTCCTTTAATTCGCGCCACATTTATACAAGTGGCGGGGCGTGAAACGGCATCTCAGTGGGCCTTCAGGGTGAGGGCGACAGGCGCAATGGGTTTGTTCTATTGTGCCTGTCGACCTAACTTTTGAACCTCACGACCGCTTACCATCAGGTGGAGTGAGGTCATCCTGAAAGCTCTTCTTATAAAAAAAAAGTCCAGGATGGAGATCTTTTGCTTTCCCTATTTATTTTATTAATTTATTTATTTGTTTGGTTCACCATTAACCTATCCAGCTAATGCCAGCAGTTCTTCTAAAGTCATTAGCTCAACGGGTTGCGGGGCGTCCTACTCAACATGTGACCTTACTTTATATATATCACAATTATTTATTTCTTTAAAAAAGTATCTAAGTAAGTTTATAAGTTGTCCCATAGATACAAGCTTCGGCTTAGTTTGAGGCTAGATGGCGCTGTGTAGCACAGTGTGGCTTATCTTGAGTTATTTATGTATTGCCGGTGGATCTATTTATATATCTATAGTAGGTACAAAATTACAGTACCTACTGTATTTCACTTTATTGTGCTATCAAGCTGTGCCTGCATTCCAAATGCAGTGCGTTGTATGCAATGTTGCATTCAGATTTGATTGTATGAACTGCGCAGAGCGTGTTTGTCGGTTTACTAACTCGAAAGTTATTGCCTATTTCGGTATTAGTATTTCACTGATATTTTGCTTGGATAATACGATGCGATATGGAAAAGTGAACATGAAAACGATTTGCAATATAATGGGTAGCATAAACAAATGCTGCGTGCTGTGGTTATTTGAAGCTTCTTTATTGTGTTATTATAATAAGAGAAAGAGAGGTAAGGTATAGCGAATCTTCGCTCGAATTGAGCCGCCCGTCCGGGAAAGGACCTCCACCTCATAGAATACCACAACCAAATTACCTCCGGGTCGTATTTCTGCCGGTGAGTAGGGTTTCCGGAGCTCGTGGGGGTTAGGGTTGGGCCATCATGACGGTAGCAACTGACAGGTAACTGTCAAACACGCGTCACTTAACGTCCAACTAGGTAGCGGATCGAAACATAGCCCTTTGAAAAGAGCGGACGCAAAAGCAGTCAGGTGATTGTAAATTAGTTCATTCTTTTCCCACGCGGCGTTAGTAGTCACCAAAACAAATATGGCGTCAAAGATGATCAAAAAGATATGAACTGAACAGTGTTGATATTTTTTTGATTAGATTTACTATAAACTGACTGATTCGTAATAAAATAGTGTGACAGCATGCTGTCCATGGATTTACCTAATAATACGCCGCCGCCGGATACTTTTAAAGGAAAATTATAAACTAACGTCGGCTTTTACCCATTCAACGACTATGCTTAAATGACGTTCAATCAAGACGTTGAACGTTTCATTCAATAACTTGACGAGTTGTCCTTTAGGCATTCAATTGAATGTAGTCATTCAATGAACGCGCTAGCCATTCAATTGAATAGGAGATTCAACCAGATGACTGCGACAAATATACCGTGTAGAGGCAAATAAACGTTAACCTCCTAACATCGTTCAAACTTTAAAATTAGGATAAGGTTTGACTAGCTAGATAGCTCATTTGGTAGCGAACCATGCATTCTGAACCAAGGGTCGTGGGTTCGATTGGAAAACATACATGTGGTTAACATTTATATTAAAATTGAAGTATAAATATATGGTACTTTTGTTGTTCTGATACCCATAACACAAATGCTCAAGCTACTTACTCAGGGATCGAAGCGATATAGGTATGTGATGTTGTCTGATATTTGTACTTATTATTCATATTCAAAATAATCAATTTTCAGAAGTTCCTAATAATTATGGCGAATTATTTAATGGATTCCCTAAGTCTATACATCGGAAATATTCACGGCTGGCCAGTTTCGAGCCAGTAATTCGTACAATGTTAATCAAAAGCCAACCAATGATTTAGTCTGATTTTAGCTACATCCAATTCTATAATAATTGCAGCTAAGCCTTATTAATTGCAACTAAAATTCGCCGACAAATTAGCGTTGCATTCCTAAACAATAAGCTCAATCATGGAAATCAAGTGAGTTCTAATTAATGAACGTTCTCTGTACCGAGCTATTTTCATGGAATCTGAATCTAAATTCTATTTAATGAATAGCTGGATGATAATAATAATCTAGATCTAGATTTTAATTGTTGCACGTTAAACATGGTCATTCAAGAGAGGTAGGGCATAGCGAATCTTCGCTCGAATTGAGCTGCCCGTCCGGGAAGGACCTCCACCCTATAGAATACCGCAGCCAAATGACCTCCGGGTCGTGTTTCTGCTGGTGAGTAGGGTCTGCAGGGCTCGAAGAGGGTTAGGGTTGGGCCGGCATGGCAGTGGCAACTGACAGGTAACTAACCAGTTACTTGCCAGTTGTCACAGCGACTTGGGCTTCTTTTTCGCTTTCCATCAGGCGTAGGGAAGCCATTATGTTGAGCTACTATAAAAAAAAGCTCTATGCGCTCATTGTAGATTGAATAGTATTATTTTGAATTAGGACAACTTTTAATGATCACTTGAACATAATAATGTATCATAGAGGCGCCGTTGGAATTTTCAGGTGCAGGGCCTTCATCATCTTGACGCACCGCAGGATGATTGAAATAAATAATAAATAACCCAAGACATGCCACGCTGGGCCACACAGCCGTCTAGCTCCAAACTAAGCCGAAGCTTGTACTATGGGTACTAGACAACTGATAAACTTACTTATATACTTTTTTTTTTGTAAATAAATACATTATTATACATAGATAACACCCAGACCAGACAAACAGACATGTTCATGCACACAAATGTGTGTAATGTGTGGGGATCGAACCCACGACCCTTGGCTCAGAAGGTGAGGTCACTACCAATTGAGCCACTTAGCCAGTCACCAAAATAAAAAATAAAAGCACCAAAAGCTACTTGATTTTATTTGTAGCCAAATACAATCACTTTATAACTAAAATAGCACACATTATGATGGTGATGCTTAATTAACGATTGGCTTCCCGTTCGGTGCGTACAGTGTGAAGTGAAAAGTGACTTAAAGTGACATCTGCAACATACGTTTGACGATCGTCCGCAAACGTCAAATCATAAACAACGTTAAAATAATCAAAAACTATGTTCACCGCATTAGTACTTAATACTTCCATGGTTCACCGATAGTGCCGCTCCGACATTATGACATTCTCATAATCAATTTTTTTATAGCCCCGCTTCTGTTCCATCGGGTCCACCGTATTTAGAGAATTTTACATATTTTTTTATTTCCATCGGGCGTAGGGATGCTGTGTATCTAGAAAAATAAATAAATATACCAAAACATGCCATGCTGGGCCACAATTATCGCTTCCTAGCACCAAACGAAGCCGAAAATAGTACTAGACAACTGTAATTTTGTTATTTTACATAGTAAACACCCAGACCAAGACAAACAGAATTGTTTTTGAACACAAATGTTTATGCTATGCGAGGATCAAACCCAAGACCCATGGCTTAGAAGGCAGAGGTCACTATCGAATGAGCCATAGGGTCATCAAAATGATTTGATTTAGGATGACCCAAAATTGTATAATTTTGATTTGATTGTGGCAATCTATAGGCATCGTAATTCACCACAAGTAAGTAGACCATACCCAATCCATCTCGTTTGCTTCCCATGTTGTTAAAAAAGTGTAAACAAAATTTCCCGATCACCCTAATTAACAAGCGACCCTTATTACGTTCTGACATGTGATACACGATTGGTTCACCGGACGCCGCAAAAAAGGGCCAATTCATCCCTGAATCACAACAATGGCACAGTGACAAGAGAAACAATGAGGCAACTTTTTGACTGGCCCGGTAACTCGAAAGCCTTCGGAACCAAGGGTTGTGGGTTCGATCCCCACCCGGGACAAACATTCGTGTGATGAACATTGTGCTTGTTCCCTGTCTGGGTTTTCAGATTTTGTATTTAAGTATAGGTACATTTGTGGCACCTTCGTTGTTCTGATACCCAGAACACAGGTGCAATACTTAACTGTACATCGGAAGATGGTAACTCTAGGGAAACAAGGAATCTGACAAGGACTTCCATAGTTTGGCCGATATAAATAAAAGTGCCAGATAATGTCGTACCTGCTCCGAAATTAAGCCAACTCCGGTGGTTGGCATTCATCGAATTACATAAGTTATTTACAGATGTCTTTTATTATACCGTCCGCTTCCTCATGGCCTAGAACTTCTTAACCATCCCTAGTCTATGAATCGCCCAAGTATCAGTACAAACAGCTAATGGCTTTTAACTCTTCACCGACATCATTTACACTGTGCATTATTCGCCCAAATGTAGGGTTGCCATCACCTAAATTGCTGGCGCCGGATAACTCGGCACAAATTCCGGACATTTGGGCGAAATATGGTTTTTCCCCGGACACTTCAGGATTTTTTCATTCATTTTTTATTATTTTGCCTCCTTGATTGTGGATTTTGAAGAATTTGAAAAGTCAATTTCAAAAGTGTCCGGATTTTACCCGGTCACTTTTAAAAACCCCGGCCGGACGGACCCCGGACGCCCTCCAAACTAGGACAAATCCGGGGAAACCCGGACGGATGGCAACCCTACCCAAATGAAAGAGGAATACACGATTGAACCTAGAACGAACTCGCATTTGATTTGTAATCTAATAATATTAAGTTATTTACGGACCGGGGCAATAAGTTCTTGTTTCCGATGAAATGTTACCAGCGACCCGGGTGGGGTGGGCCAAAATGTAGGGGGCGCGGTGAAAACCGGTCAAGTAGGAGTCGGGATGCACGTACGGATTTACGGTTTTTGGAGGTTTCCCTTTATTTGTGCTACATGAGTTTGCTTCTTGTCAAAGATCAGGATTTTAGGTCAATAAGAAAAACTTACGTTATTGATTTCTTTCCAAGTTACAAAATATACGGTAAAGTCAAAATATTTATGACAGGTGTGTGTGATAGGTTTACGATATTTTACCATAAAACAGCAGCTTATTGTTGAATTACCATTACATGGGTTTAAGTCATGTCTAAGAAAAAAGGATTACAAAGCACAAGGTTTTCTAGACGATAACATACCTATCATGGACATAATGAACTACTTGCCATTCGTCTAATATTTGTATTTATGACATTAAAATATAATGTTGTTATTTAAAAAAAAAAAGATCTTCTTACCTGGCCTCATGTCGAAGTGCTGGTAGGAAAAAAGATTGACATGCAAATGTATTACACTTGAATCTATTTGCAGAAATGAATGATTTTATATTATTTTATTATCTATCACAATTGTATATCTAACATACAATAACACATAGACGTAAAATACAGCTAGATAATCACGGCCACACATTTAGCCAAATCCATAAAATAGAATGGAAACCGCTACCGCTTCTAAAAACGCCAACGCTTATCGCCAGCACCGCACCGTTTCGCGAGGGAAATTTATTCATAGAATTCAATTTACTCCAGGTGTGCCTTGACCCTTAACGGGGAATAAACGGGCCTTATTATAGCGACTTTTGTTTTGTTTTTTGGACCATATGTAAAGTGTTACACATAGGCCGTGAAGATATATTCACGGAACCCTGTGTTTACTTGGGCTCTGCTGCGAAAGCCGGTGAGCCGTGCTTGATTTGTGTGCGGTGAAGGGTTCTGTTTCAGTTTAGATTTAAAAGTTTTGAAGCAATAAGTTTTTTATTAATGAAGTTTTAAGAGATTTTTAATGGTAGAACATAGCGCGTAGCGTCATCATCATCATTATCAGCCTATTGCAGTCCACTGCTAAACATAAGCCTCTCCAGTTGTTCGCTTCTTTGGGCAAACATCTGGAGGATATATGTAAGTACCTATAATCGCCACGCTGGACAGGCGGGTTAGCGATCGCAGTACGCAGCTTCTCGCTCCGGTGACGCTGCTGCCCGTCATCGGTCTAAGGTATTTAGCTACGCCTTCAAATGTGATGGTTATACCGCCACTGGTCTGCTGCCAGCGCCTCGTTTGTTATGCGACAGGATGAACCACGGGCAGGTGAGGTTGGTTTGGAGCGAAAAGATGATAGGCCGCTCCCTTATAACCCCACAATTAATTTTGGGGTTTTTGCCATACTCTCCACGCTAGGTCTATTAGTCTCTATTGTCATTAGGAGAGGCCTACAATTTTTTTGCAATAAAGAGTTTCTATCAGTCTATCTATCTAAATACAGACCTCGAGTCTAATGCAGCGACCGCTCATAACTTTTAAAGGTTCCTGTAGTAGTTAATTTACTTTTTATTTAAATTAAAAGCGTATGTTTTTGTACATGGAACGATTGTATTCTATTACTGGAAATAGATATTTCTTTTCATTGAAAATGTAAATTCCTCCGCCCAAAATGTCAAGCGGGTTTTTCAGTTTAAAACGGACCGCTTGAAGGAGCCTGGGCGCTAGTTCGGTCATTAAGTAGCTGTTGGCAAACTTTTCTAATTAGGCTGGCCGCATTAATCTTCGCGGCGGTGACTGGCACTGCGCAGCGAATTATACAATTACCGGCTTTAATACCTTTGTATCGATGATGAGGTTGACGGCGCAACGAATTATATAATACCGGCTTTAATATGTATATTTTGTATCGTTGATGCAGTTGATGGGAGGTAAGGGAGCATCACCCATCATCATTCCACCCTCATCTGCTTGTCTGCATCTTGCAGAATAACCAACGTGGCTCGGTCTTTAACCAAGAATTTTTTTTATTATAGTGGCTCGACATAATGGCTTCCCTACGCCTGATGGAAGGCGAAAGAGAAGCCCAAGTCGCTGTGACAACAGGCAAGTAACTGGTCAGTTACCTGTCAGTTGCGGTGGTGGTTGTGGTGGCACCGCCATGCCGGCCCAACCCTAACCCCCCACGAGCTCCGGAAATCCTACTCACCGGCAGAAACATGACCCAGAGGTCATTTGACTGCGGCACGTATTCTATAGGGTGGAGGTCCTTCCCCGGACGGGCGGCTCAATTCGAACGAAGATTCGCTATGCCCTACTCCTCTCAATTATTATACTAATAACTAGAATACTAAGTCAACCCGGGTGAACCTAGGTTTAATCCACCTTTTAACATTACCCGTAACACATACAAGTGTTTGTACTGTGAGGGGATCGAACCCTTGACTAGAGCATCAGGCAGTGTTCACAATTACTGAACCATACTATTCGTCAATGTACATAACAGTTAAATTAATTAAATGTATCCTAACTGAAACGTGAACTTTGAAACAACCTCATATCTCGTATTGGGTCACAAACACATTTTCGTTTGCGCAAATAATATCGTTGAGTAGATTCTGTGTACGAATACACTAACCTGATGTTAGTTAGTTATTACAGAATGCATTTTGCTTACGCCACAGTATAGTGATGGAAACAGTGAGCCCAAGTCTCACAAGACTGATTTTGAGTCCAGTAGTACTATTGTGGAGATAGGATTGGCCAGCCTAGAGCGAGAAAGCAGCCTAAGTTGTTCCGACAACGTCTTCATCAGCCTATTGCAGTCCACTGCTTGATATTGGTCTCTCCACTTACGGCAAACATCTGGAGGATATACCCATAATCGCCACGCTGGACAGGCGGTTTGGCGATCACAAGGGCGTAGCTTCTCACTCCGATGATGCTGCTGATCGTCATCGGTATGTGGTTTTTTGCTACGCCTTCAATTGTGATGGTTATACTTAGTGCCACCAGTCGGTTGGTAGCACCTCGTTTGTTGTTCGGCAGAATGTACCACGGGCAGGTGAGGTTGGCTTGGAGCGAAAAGGTGATACGCCGCTCAATAATATAAAATAAACACGCTTAATTTCAAAGGGCTATAACTTTCTTATTTTTAGTCTAATCTATACTTATAATAAATCTGTAGAGAGGTCAATTCTGTACATGAAATATATTTTCAAAATAACTATCAGGGGGTGATTAGTGATCGATACTGATGCCAAAAATGCAATCAGTAAAATTTTTGTCTGTCTGTCTGTCTGTCTGTCTGTCTGTCTGTATGTTCCTTATAGAAACAAAAACTACTGGACGGATTTTAACGAAACTTGGTACAAATATTCTTCATACTCCTGGGCAGGTTATAGGGTACTTTTCATCACGCTACTATCAATAGGAGCAGAGTAGTGAAGGGAAATGTTGGGAAAACGGGAGAAGTTACTCCATTTTTTAAGCTTCCGTCGCGTGTGCAGCCTTAATGGTTAAAGTTACATAGAAATTATGTATGACAGAAATATTTTACATAAAATTGACTAAAAAATATCCCGCAACAGCATATGTCTATCTTTTATGGTTGACTCACAATAACACGTGTAACTCCTGATAGCTTAGCAGTTCGGAGCATTCTGATTATATTTGTTAACTCTTACGTTTATAATACTCTCATTCATCCCTAATTTAAAAAAGTTATCATTATTACCTATTCAATAAAAAAAGAATCATAGAAATCGGTATAGAAACACCAAACTTATACATGAAATAAGCCATCGCGCCGTCGCACGTGAATACTGAATCATGCTATAAGGATTATTTTTGTGTAACGGTTGCCGCGCTCGACACGGGTCGCAACGGCGGTAGGGTATAAAAAGGCGGGAGGTCCGAGAGCTAGCTTCATTCAATATTTGTCTGTTGATGCGTTCAGAGCGATCGACCTTATTGACAGACAATAATTGATATTGAGAAACCGTGCTTATCAGCGCGACTTTTAGTTTTTAAATAGTTTATTTGAATTTCTTTTGTTGTTATATTGTAAAATATTCGTTCAAATTAAAAATTATTAAGCGTAGGTACTTTTATTAATTAAAGTAGTTATAAGTATTTATTTTTAAGTGAAGTAGGTATAGGTAGATAGTTTTGCACAGGCGTTTCAGCTTCAAAAATATATTTACAAAAAAAGTATCAGGGGGTGATTAGTGATCGATACTGATGCCAAAAATGCAATCAGTAAAATTTTTATCTGACTGTCTGTCTGTCCGTCTGTCTTTCTGTCTGTCTGTATGTTCGTTATAGAAACAAAAATTACCTACTCAACGGGTTTTAACGAAACTTGGTACAATTATTCATCATACTCCTGTGCAGGTTATATGATACGTTTCATCACGCTACAATCAATAGGAGCAGAGCAGTGAAGGGAAGTGTTGGGAAAACGGGAGAATTTTTTATCTGAATGTTTGATTGAGCATCACGCAAAAAGTACTGCATGGAATTGAATGTGGTTTTCACCAATGTATTGCTAGAGGTCTAACTTAAGATTTGGGCATCATTTTATGGAAGTCCGTTAGTTTTGAAACCCGATATCCACGCGTGCGACGCCGCTGGCACAGCTAGTTTACAAATAAAAAAATACGTGTCTTTTATTTTTGAATAAGCTAAAAGACGGACTAATTACAATTTTTAACCATAATAGCCTATTACATTCCCATAGCAACTTTAAAGGTGTTAGAATACATGCCTTACTGTCGTTGAGCCCCCTACGTATGTTAAACGTTAGGAGCGTTGCATTATGATGAGAGTCCGTCGCAGCGAGTACAAATAGCGACGGTGACTTTGCTTTATTACCGGCGCTGTGTTGTATTAATCAGTGGATTTATTCAGCCTGTCCCACTGTGGAAGGGCCATTTAAACGTGGAAGCCAGGGATTCATAACAACTGGGTAACGGTTTGCAGCTTGCTTGTAAGTACGGTTGGATAAGCGGAGTTATGTGTTTTGATTTAGTTTAGATAATGGAAAGTTGTATAAATGGTGTCACTACTAGCAGCATATACCTGCATTACAATATTATAGAGAGAAAGACTTGTAATTTTGTGTGGTTTGTAATGAATAAACTCTAAAACAACAGTGCCGATTTCAAAAATTGTTTCAACACTAGAATTCTGCATTCGTCATGAGCAACAAATTATAGATTGCTAAAATAGATAAGGCTATTAAAAACGTCAATAGTATAACCTAATGGAATACATATTTCATTGAGTTTTCGGATATGTACACATCTTTTCACTACCAAATGAGCCATCTAGCCAGTCATGTTTTGCTTGATCACTAACAAAACAATTTTAATGACGCAAGAGAGAGACCAAGCGATACAAAGATGAGAGAGGTTATCATCAGTTCTGTGTTGATAGCCACATCAAATTTAGCGTCCCAGTTTTATCAGTGCCCAGATTACCCTGTTCCATTGAGGGAACAAATGTTATTTTTATTGCACAAACTCCTTCCTTCCTTTATCTTCATAAGTTGAGGCATTATCCTTTGTTATTATAACTTGCAATTTGTTAGGACGAGACTGTCTCCTTGTACGCGAAGAATCCAGGGCAGGGTTGACACGTTTTATTGTTGTTTATTAGTTTTGTATTATTATAACTGTCGAAATATCGACAAATGTATGTGACAACTACAAAAACCCGAAAAACGCCATGCAGCTGTGGCTTAAAAAGTCGCTTCTACGTGGGCTACGGATTACATGCTGAGCGAGGCTCTTTTATTTAGTTGCAATAGCCGTGTTAAGTCTAATCTTCTTCTTTGTTGTGATGTCCGAAAATAATAAACAATTCTGCATTGAAGAATTGGCGTGCAGGAAGAAGAAATAAATTAAAAGAGATAATAAAAGCGTAGTTTACAAGATGGTACAAAGACTCGACTTATCAATATATTATGTATATGATAGGAAATATATAATAGGATTAAATTAAAATTAAACTTGAAATAGGTAATAATTGTGAATGTCTGATGGAAAAGAGAAAGGAATTCCACAGACGGATAGTTTATACGTATGAGGCCCGCAGTAAAAAGCTTAAAGAACAACAAGGTGTCAGCCCTACAAGACGAAATGACCATCCTTACGCTGCGATGTAAGGTGATGGAATGAGATGAAATATCGGGACATCAGTCGACTGATAAATTACATTCGGATCATAACTCGTCTCTATATGAAGAGGTCTCTAGACGACATCGAAGAAGATACGGTATTATTTATTACATATCTTACCATGGTGAGAACGACCATTCCTTTATTACGAGAACGATTCATTAGAAAAATTGTCTCAAATGTGACGATCTCGTAGTGTTTTTGTAGATGTGAAGGAAGAATTTTCAGTGGATCTATAAATATTGCTTGGATTTGTTTTTGGTTCGGTTGCATTCTACAGAGTCCTGCTTTAGCTATCTTTAGCTCTGTGGTTTTAGGAAACAGATCAATACGATAAAACCCAAAGTTGCAAGCTACTACTTCTACATAAGATTTCACTTCAGAAACTTCGTTGAAGATTGCTCAAATAAGTATTATTATTACGCAATAGCCATTTGAAGACCGCATCCTGATAAATATTTTGCAAATGATTATTTAGCAGACAATTATTTTCACCCGTCAGATACGAGTACCTAGTACCGGGATCACCGGGTTATCTTATACCTTCGTTTTGTAGGATTCCTATATTTACATTAAGAATTTTGGAATTTGACAATACGAAATATCTATGGCACGGCACACCTATTTAATTTAGGACCAAGTTGAGCATAGTGCAAACTAACCCAACTCACAAATCTGAGAACAATCTCTTAATGACATTCTCACGCCCTGCAATAGGCGTCCAACCCGAATACCTTACATGCCAAGGATAAACAAAAATGGGGAACAATAAAAACGTCACCGAAAAAATGTAATCCAGAAAAGGAGAACGCAAAATTGCATCGGACGGGCAGTCTGGCCCGCAAAAAGGGTTGTTTCGGGTTACGCCATTTCGCGTTTTTGCCCCTGATACAACAAGCGGTTTTTAATTTTTTCGCCCCCAACCTAGCTGTCTTTTTCGTGGAATCCTTCGCATTCGCCCGTGGAATATATTTGCGTTGGCCTTTATTTGGGTTGGTGAAACGTTCTGATTATACGAGTTGGGAATGATACTCTGAGCCTATTTGGATTGGACGGAGATTTGCGTCAAGTTTTTAGGTTATTATGCGACGGGACAAGCATGATCGAATACCTAATAAGAAGCTTCAACATCACCTATGTAGAAGCTGCAGTGCAGCAGTCAGGCAACTACTGGAATCTGAAATCTCAACAAAACGGGTACGACTCTGACGACACTCCCGAGGAGAAAAGGGACGATGATAAGCATTATTTTCCATCACAGCATGGATTAAATAATAAATAAATACACAAAAGTACAAGACCGGACACGGCGTTGCTGCGACGTCCAAGAAAAGAGGGCCTCACTCAGCAATTAAGCCGTCGCTCACGCAGGAGCCACGGCGCTGGTTTACAGTGAGTCCTGCCGATTTGTGTTCAGAGCTCATGTGTTTTTACATTACGTTGAACGTATGCTTCAAAAGGCTGATTACAACAATCTTACCACTACGTACCCGTCAGTCAAACAATAATTTTATTACAATCCCGCGTCATCGTGTTGTTGGACAAAACATTCTCTTGGCTTTTGTCCCGAACGCCATCCCTCGTCACGTGTTTTGTTACCAGACGTTCTCGCCTTTTGTGGCTCGTTGCTACTTTAAGAATTCTCTGCCTCTAACAGTTGTGATAAAAGTTTCATTAGTATTGAGTTGAGCAACTTTATTTTTAGTATACCCAAACCGAGAAACTGTTTGACATCTGTAGCTGAATGAATTGGATAACTTTTGGAACTTGTTACATTTCTTTTACGTTACAACTCAAAGTTTTCTTTTTTTTTGTTTACATTTTTTGTATTAGGTAGAGAAAGTCAAATGGTAGTTCATTATTTATTATAAACAAATAAATGCGCCAGATAATTCACAGTAACCACCAGGTTCCGTATGTTTTCCTTTGTACTATGAGTGATGAGAGATGATGAGTACCTCAGGACAATTCATGAAAGTTTGCTTATGTACTAAATTGATTCCTTCGGATCGTCCGCTCTAGGTCAAATTAGGCTGAATCATTATGATTTTGTTGAAATCTTTTTTTACTCTTGCAAGTTTTAGTAGAAAATTTTTTGTAGTATTGTCTTGAAGAGGTCTTTTGACTTTTAAATTAATAATTATTATTAATCAACTATATATATGCATTTAACTTCGGTAGATTACAGTCCTTAAATTCCGTTGTTTCCAGAATTATTAACAGATTTCATCATCGGCCTGCCAACGTCTACTGCTAAACTGGGTTGGTGACCGCAGTAGGTTTTATTTGTACCCAGCAGCGTTTCCTGATATTCCCTTAGTCGTCGACCACGACATCCACGGGATGAGATGAGGTGGTCCTATTCTAAATCTGTGAACCACACGGTGACTAAGTAATTATTCATCATCATCATCAGCCTTTTGCAGTCCACTGCTGGACATAGGTCTCTCCAGCTGTTCGCCACCTAGGGCAAACTCCTGGAGGATATACCCATGATCGCCACGCTGCGCAGGCGGGTTGGCGATCGCAGGACGTAGCTTCTTGTTCCGGTGACGCTGCTGCCCGTCACCGGCCTGTGGTATTTAGCTACGCCTTCTATCGTGATGGTTTTAACGCCACTAGTCGGTTTGCCAGAGCCTCGTTTGTTGTTCGGCAGGATGCACGACGGGCAGGTGAGGATGGCTTGGAGCGAAAAGGTGGTTATAGGTTGCTCCCTTACATCCCCGTAAGTAAGTATTTATTAGCAGAGTTAATACTAACAGATTTGTCTAAACCGAAACCGCAGGCCCAGACAACCTGTAAACTGTATACCGGTGAAGTAACTAACGCTAGTAGGATGATTGAACGACCAAACTCAACGGTATTAGATCAAAGTTAGCATGAAACAGAGGGACCGCTAACGGATTGATACCACTGCGCTGGGCTTAGAAAGATTACACTAGGGTTTATAGGGACAAGACTGCCTAAATTGTGCCTACAACAAAATGTAAGAGAGCTAGAGCATAGCGAATCTTCGAAAGCTCGAATTGAGCTGTCCGTCCGAGGAAGTACCTCAACCCTATAGAGTACCGCAGCCAAATGACCTCCAGGTCGTGTTTCTGCCGGTGCGTAGGGTTTCTGGAGCTCGTGGGGGTTAGGGTTGGGCCGGCATGGCAGTGGCAACTGACAGGTAACTGACCAGTTACCTGTCAATTGACCTAGACTTGGGCTTCTCTTTCGCTTTCCATCAGGCGTAGGGAAGCCATTATGTCGAGCCAATATAAAAAAAAAACTTCTAGCCAATTTCGAATGATTTCTTTCCACTACTATACTTATTACAATCACTACTTAACTTCCATACAAGAATAGGCCTCAATAATCCGATCCGGGAAACAATTTCCACCGGCGTGCAGTTTGTAATCCTCCGTCCGGATAATCCGGTTTAAATTTAAAACTGCGGCGTGAGCTGATTGTGCCGGCGATTGACTATTAGTTGTATTAAAAGTTTCATAGCATGATGCGTAATTGATTGTTTTCGATCCTTTTTAATCTACTGAAGAGCTTGGCTTAATCGCCGGCTTAAATTGGCTTAAATCAAATTTCGTAGCTGAACTCTTTGTAATATCTACTTACTTACATCGCTTCAGCGGAAGTGCTGTAAAGCGGTAGAGTGACCATATCTTTAGTCTTTTTAACTGGCCCGATTCGGCCGGGATATAATGGATTTTTAATTTTGTCTAAAATTACATAATACGATGTTATCTTTTGTATTACTTAAGTTGTTTAAAAATTCGGGTTAAATGGCACTCTTTGCATATTGAAATTTATTATACTTTTTTTTTCTTAACTCTCTCACTCTCTCCCTCCTTTAGTAGGTATCATCTCTCTTTGTGATTTCGGAAAATGATTCGATTTTATAATAGTAATGTGTGTATGTATATTACATTTGTTTATTATTTATGTATGCATTCATATTCATGAATGTTTTATTATCTTTCACCAATTTCTGAATTAGTTCATAGATCATCTTACCCTTTCTTTTTACTTATCCTAAGGCAGTCTGGAAAAGGGTAAATTGTGCAACAAATGTCTTTTATACCTGATTTTAAGTCAATTGTAGGTATAATTGTGTTCAAATCAGATCCAACTATTACATTATAAAATCTTTATTTTTTCTTGCCATTAATATTTTTCCTAAAGTAGAATCTGAAAATCCCTTCATTAAAACCTTCTGGATTCCCATCGTGACCCCTTCTTGACCAATTATCACCAATCAATGGAATATCAATTAACCCTTGCACTGGCTCCAGAGAGCAGTGGTCAATTTGTGGTCGGTC
The DNA here is from genome assembly GCA_031163375.1 of Conogethes punctiferalis. Taxonomy (NCBI): domain Eukaryota; kingdom Metazoa; phylum Arthropoda; class Insecta; order Lepidoptera; family Crambidae; genus Conogethes; species Conogethes punctiferalis. The sequence goes on along the minus strand of CM062092.1, from coordinate 13,523,153 downwards.
GACGCAGCGTCGGCCCAATTAGGGGTGAACTTTCTATCTGACGTCATTAGGTTGAAATGGAACTATTAGACTGCTAAATCAGCATTTTTCTACTGATTACCATCAATGACATAATGCCAATTATTGAAGTAGGTATTTAACTTTCTGAAGCACTCAGTAACACGTCATATTATGTTACACGATAAAATTCAGTTTCTCAAATCTTCTACTGAAACCTTCAAATGCTGATGTAAAATATGTTATGTGTTCACTGTTCATCCAACCACAAGCTTTGGTTCTTGATCAGTTAAGAACGTTTTTAAAATCATTGGTTCCACGAATGCTGTTTAAATTTATCTTGTTGGTACCTACTTACATAGTTCGTAAAACACATTTGCACGCAAATCAAATTAACCACCAATTAACCGGTCTCGCTCGGCGGTGGGCGCGTGGTCACTGTGGTCGAAGCGCTAATGTGGTTTGTGCGCTCAATTATCGATACCAATCAAACACTGAGTCACGGATTTGTTAACAGATTTGTTAATCCTCGCTCCACGATCTGTGCCACCCACCTAACTTGTAGACAATCGTCTTTTAACTTCCCATGTGGTTATGCGCTCCTGGTACTTTCAATTAGTGAGGAATACAATTTAATACTAGCTGTGCCGGCGGCGTCGCACGCGTGGATATCGGGTTTCAAAAATTAACAAACTTCCATAAAATGGTACCTAAATTTTATGTTAGACAAAGGTCTAACTTAACCAATGTATTGCTAAAGAGCAATACATTAGTGAAAACCGCATTCAATTCCATGCAGTAGCTCCCGCGTGACGCGCGATCAAATATGCAGATAAAAATGTCTACCGTTTTCTCAATACTTCCCTTCACTGCTCTGCTCCTATTGAGTGTAGCGTGATGAAAAGTATACCATAACCTGCTCAGGAGTATGAAGAATAATCGTACCAAGTTTCGTCAAAATCAGTCCAGTAGTTTTTTTTCTAACGAACGAACATACAGACAGGTAGATAGACAGACAGACAGACAAAAACTGTACTGATTGCATTTTTGGCATCAGTATCGATCACTAATCACCCCCTGATAGTTATTTTGAAAATATATTCCATGTACAGAATTGACTTCTCTACAGATTTATTATAAGATTAATTAGACTGGCTCGGTGGCTCAATTGGTAGCGATCCCTGCCTTCTGAACCAAAGAAACCCACGACGGGTCCGATCCCCACCCGGGACAAACATTCACAACGTGTGAAAGGTGAAAGACGTACAAGTATGTGTTTGTTTTTATGTTACTGTTCTGCGTTTTCACGTGAAAGTACGATCCACCAAATAACGAACTTCCACGAACACGGTGAAACGCTTTTTCGGAGAAACGTAGTACCTCTTTTATTGTATCACCGCATGACGACTACCTTTTCGCCTCGGTAAACAGGAAAGGGAGTCCAATGTTGTTGTGGCAACGCGAAATCTATACTTTCCTTTCATCTGATGACTGGCCCGATGGCTCATTTGGTTGTGACCTCTGCTTTCTGAGCCAAGGGTTGTGGGTTCCATCCCCACACAGTACATTTGTGTGCATAAACTTGTCTGTTTGTATGTCTATATGTATTTATTTGCAAAAAATATATCTAAGTAAGCTAATCGGTTGTATTATACCCATAGTACCAGTAAGTTTGGGGCTAGATGGCGATGTGTGGCCCAGCGTGGCATGTATTGGGTTATTTATTTATCTACTTAACTACCATCATTTGGCTGGCATGTAACATGACTCATCGTGGCAAGATACTTCTTCCCCTGAAGGCATGTCTGCCTTAGCAGCTAGTTCTGTTTATGATGATACCGCAGAGGTATTACCAAACTTTTTGTTGTCTGTTTTGCCAATGAACTGTCTGTCAGTAGTATTTGTAGTAGATTTGATGCTCAAAATAAATGTTTTACTATGAAAAACGAGAAATTTCAGGAATGCCTTTCAAATGAATGAGATCCTTTAAAAACTTAATGACCCATTGCCCACAGTAAATTGCTATTTACTTTCGGTTAACATCAGACGGCAAAATATGTTGTGCGATATAAAATAATAGTTAAGGATTAAAATTAACACATACATTTTAGAACAAATGGGTTTTTTAGGAACTTTTACCTAATCACCCTTTAGTCACAAATAAATTTTCTAGCTCGACTAAAACACACATAAAGTGTGTTAAAGACAAATTAGGAAAAGTCCTTTCAGACGACAATAACATAAAACAACGTTGGAAGGACTATTTTGAAAAACTCATGAATGAAGAGAATGAGTGGAGTGGGGTGCTTCCGATCAGAGCGGCTAATGTCGGTTTAGTAAGAGAAATATGCATAGAAGAAGTAGAACTAGCTATAAAAGGGATGAAAAAAGGAAAGGCAGTGGGACCTGATGAAATACCTGTAGAAGTGTGGAAGCTACTGAAGGCAGATGGATGGAAATGGTTAGCTTTATTCTTCAATAAATTGTTGCATGAAGAAGTAATTCCCGACGATTGGTGCAACAGTTTTTTGGTGCCCATCTATAAAAACAAGGGTGATGTTCAAGAGTGCAACAATTATCGAGGAATAAAGCTAATGTCACACAGCATGAAAATATGGGAGAGAGTGATTGAGCGAAGACTGAGAGAAGAGAGTGAAGTCACGGAGAACCAATTCGGTTTTATGCCTGGTCGGGGAACGACGGACGCCATTTTTGCCATTCGCCAATTGTGCGAAAAATACAGGAGTGCCCATAAAAACTTGCACATGGTGTTCGTTGACCTGGAAAAGGCATATGACCGGGTTCCCCGTGGAGTTTTGTGGTGGGCTCTTATGGCAAGAGGAGTACCAGTAAAATACCTGCAGTTAATTCAAGCCATGTACAGCAGAAGTAACACCCAAGTTAGGTCTGCAGTCGGCACTACTGCGAGCTTCAATGTGGCTGTAGGCTTACACCAAGGGTCGGCGCTTAGTCCATACCTCTTCCTGTTGGTAATGGATGCTCTTACATCGGACATACAGGAGGAGGCACCCTGGTGTATGCTGTTCGCCGATGACATTGTGCTAGTGGCCGAAGATGCCTTGGAGGTGCAGAACAAACTGGAGAGATGGAGGCAAAGATTGGAGAATGTTGGGCTAAAAGTCAGTAGAACCAAAACGGAGTACCTGTTCTGTGACTTTGGCGGCCTCTCCATGCCTCTATCAATAAAACTTGATGGAATGACCTTGCCAGTTTGTTCCGATTATAAGTACCTCGGGTCTGTTGTACAAAGTGATGGTGAAATCGATAGGGCTGTCAAACATCGAATTAACTCAGGCTGGATGAAATGGCGACAGGTGACTGCAACAACATGCGACTCTCGACTACCTTTAAAATTAAAAGGTAAGATCTACAAATCAGTCATAAGACCTGTCGTACTGTATGGATCGGAGTGCTGGCCTATTAAGAAGACGGATGAAAGAAGAATGCATGTTGCAGAGATGAGAATGTTGAGATGGATGTGTGGAGTGACCAGAATGGATAAAATAAGGAATGAGTACATTAGGGGAAGTATGAAAGTGGCACCAGTGACGGAGAAGTTGAAAGGAAACCGTCTGTCTTGGTATGGGCACGTAATGAGGAGAGATGAAAGACATGTGACCAAGACCGTGATGAAGATGAATGTGAATGGGTGGAGAGGGCGAGGCCGCCCGAAGAAAAGATGGATGGACTGTGTGAATGATGACATGGCAGAGAAAGGAGTGAATGGGACGATGACGGGTGATAGGGATGAATGGAAGAAGAAAACATATTGCGCCGACCCCAGATAATGGGAACAGGGCAGGCAAATGATGATGATGACTAAAACACTAAACAAGAAATGCAATACAGGAAAGCAAATAATATTAGAGGCTTTATATTGTTGTGAAGCTGCAGTGCACGCATCTTAGTTCTAAGACGCGTAGGGAATAAACATCGTGCACATTATAGTCTCAAGTGCAGACCCTACTAAGGTTATACGCAACATGTAAAAACACAGATGAAAAGCATAAATAAATCTCAATAATAAAGGCACATATATACCTAGTTTGTTAATAAATTAATAATTTGTTTTTATAATAACCTAAATCCAGCTAATAATCTTTATTCTAAATTTCATTAAAATTAATTCAGTTAGTTTTAACGTAAAAGCGTGAATTAGTTTTGCACCCACAGTAGTCTAACGATAATAAATAAACTTTTAATATGTAACAGTATGGTTTGCGCGTGTATTGTTTGTTCTTATGACTCGCAACCTATGTATAAGCTGTAGTACTGTATAGTTTCATCATGATCCGTTTGGTAGTTTTTGCGGGAAAGAGTAACAAACATGTATACCTACATCTATCCATCCAAACGGATGTGTAGTATAATATTTTGTATAAGTATGTAATGTCTTTTATATAAATTTTACATTAAGGGAAACCTATAATTAGCCTTATCTACTTTAAAATGTAATCTACATTTAAGTTACTTTTGTTACGCCGTTGGTTTTCTGAAATAAATAAATAAATGTACAAAAGTAAGAAGAAACGTTCATTAGATTTTGCAATGATCATCACATCCCATGGGTGTCGTAGAAGATGACTAAGAGAATTTCGGGAAAAGGGTTAGTAAAAGTTAATGTCCGCCTGCCAAGCGTGGTGGTCTTAACACTATATAGGTATATCATCATCAGCCTATTGGAGTCCACTGCTGGACATAGACTTCTCCAGTTGTTGCCCACTTAGGGCAAACACCTATAATCGCCACGCTGAGCAGGCGTAGCTTCTCGCTCCGGTGACGTTGCTGCCCGTCATCGGCCTGTGCGTTCAATCGTGATGGTTATACCGCCACCAGTCGGTTGCTAGCGCCTCGTTTGTTTTTAGGCAGGATGCACCACGGGCAGGTGAGGTTATCTTGAAGCGAAAAGATAATGGGTCTCGCTCTCTTACATCCCTCATATCGGTTACAAAAGTCCACTGCTAGAACTTTTGCAAGCTGATAATGTAATGGTGACACTTAAAGATGGAACGCAACCCTCGGAATAGGGTCGCTTGTTGACATAAGGACCAGTAGTGCGCAGGCGCTCAATATGCTAGGAGATTCTCAGCGAAGATAGGATACATAAGCTACAAGTCAGTCGCTAAGATTCAAAATCAAAGTCAAAGTCAAAGTCAAAAGTCAAGTCAAAGTCAAAGTCAAAATAATCTTTATTTGTATAGGTTTTTATGAAAAACACTTACAAATCGTCGAAGCTACCACCGGTTCGGAAAGCAGCATTCTACCGAGAAGATACCGGCAAGAAACTCGTGTAGTTGCTCTTTTCAAAATGGTGTTTACAATATTATTATCACATTTATACTTTAACTACGACCACGTCATACAGTCTGGGGCCTTACAAAATTAATTATAAATTAGATTTAAAAAAAGAAATTAACCTTAACATACTCTATATAGGGCAATCAGGAGTAGACCAGTCTCCAAGGCAGCACCTGTTCACAAGTATGACGTGTGTACCAGCCATCGCTTCATTCAACCATATTTGAGGGAGTGTAACGACCCGCCACACAGCGCCACCACCCCAGAAACATTTTAGTGAGCATGACTAGTCCAGTTACCCCAATATAAAATATTTGGCAAAATCATAAAACCAATAAATGAATAAATTAACTGAAGGACGTAGCTTACATAGAATAGAAGTTACATATGACTCTATATAAACAACCAATGAAATGGTTATAATTTTATTATGATAAAGTGCAGGCGAGCAGCATCCGCTTATTTGGCAGTTGACCATACAGTCTTATCACTTAAATAGTCTTCAATTCTGTAATAACCTTTCTTTATTAGACATCCTTTAATATATAATTTAAACTTTTGTATGGGTAGATCAATTATACATTGAGGCAATTTATTGAACATTTTTATGCTAAGCCCTATAAATGACTTTCCACATTTATTCAGCCTCAGATTAGGAATAGCTAGCTTGTGCCTGTTTCTGGTATTGAATTTATGACTATCTGAATTTTTAGGAAGCTTGTGCTTGTTCTTATAAACATGGATTAAACAGTCCATGATATATTGGGAAGCGACAGTTAAGATATTTATTTCTTTAAAAAGGTCTCTAAGAGAATCACGTGGGCCAAGTTTGTATATGGCTCTGATAGCTCTCTTTTGTAAAACAAATATGGTCTGGATGTCTGCCGCTGAGCCCCACAGTAGAAGGCCATAGGACATAACACTATGGAAGTAGCTAAAATAAACCAATCTCGCAGTGTCGACATCAGTTAAATGTCTAATCTTCCTAACAGCATATGCAGCTGAACTAAGTCGTCCTGCAAGGGCAGCAACATGTGGAGCCCACTGCAATCTTGAGTCTAAGGTGATACCTAAGAACACTGTTGAGTTAACGATATCAATGGGTTCTTGATTTATGTTAATGACAGTTTTGACTTGTCTGACATTGGGCATAGAAAACTTTATACATTTAGTTTTCTTAGCATTTAGTAACAGATTGTTACTTGTAAACCAATGTAATACTTTAGAGACAGCATCATTTACTTCGTCAAAATTTTCTCTTTGTCTGTCAACCTTAAATATTAAAGATGTGTCATCGGCAAACAGCACCATCTCACATAAGTCTTTTGCAAAACATGGAAGATCATTAATATATACTAAAAAGAGCAAAGGTCCCAATATTGAGCCCTGGGGCACACCCATAAGCAAGGGGGCTCCAGAGGAGTGACTACCGTTAACATCAATTTTTTGGATTCTTCCTATCAGGTAAGACTGTATCATGCTAAGCGAGTCGTTCGATACACCATAATGACTTAACTTCATAAGTAGTGTCTGATGATCAACGCAATCAAATGCCTTTGACAAATCACAGAAAATCCCCACAGCATCCTGCTTGTTCTCCCATGCATCAAATACATGTTTTACGAGCGCTACACCAGCGTCAGTCGTGGATTTACCTTTGGTGAATCCATACTGGTTCTTATGCAATATATCATTATCTTGTAAGTGGATTATTAATTGATTAAATATAATTTTTTCAAAAATTTTACTTAAAGCGGGCAGTATAGATATTGGTCTGAAGTTTGATGGGTCACACTTATCACCGGATTTAAATAGTGGTATGACTTTACTAAGTTTCATCAAACTTGGGAAATGCCCAGTTTCAATACATTTATTAAAAATTGTTGCCAAAATTGGTGAAATAATGCTGATTATATTTTTTAATATATCAACAGAAAGTCCCCAGTAATCCTCAGTCTTTTTAATATTTAACTTTCTGAAAGCATCCAAAATGTCTAGGGCGTCGATTTGATGAAAATTAAACTTTACCTTACATTCGACAGAATATGTGTTGAGGAGGTCATAAGCATATATCATAAGGAAGGTTGTGTGGAAGAGATCGTTTAAAGTGATAGGGCCGCCTAACTTGTACGTCACTATATCTTTGTATTTATTTATCAGTCATATGTTTGGTGTGCAATAAAGTATATCTATCTATGGAGGTCACAGTGGTGGAGGTTTTTCTGAAGTGCCTTACCCCGAATGCATCGATACCGCTATATTTACAACGCCAACATTAATCGAATAGTTAATCGATGGTGTGGCTACAAGTCGATGTCAAATTAAACATCTCTCGATTACGGCAAGTTTCGCGGCGGCACGTAGGTACGCCCATCGGGTCTCGGCTAAAATCAATCACAGTTTCGCTACAATCTGGGAAGTTCACCACTAGTTACTTGCACAGCGGCGAATGCACTTGAAAGTTGAGATTTCTTCAACGGCAGTAGTTTAGTGAGGTTTTGCAAAACTGTCCAAAGACAAATCCGTCCCTTTAAGGTTCTCCTACAAAGCGGTTACATAACGCTAAACGTATCGGGTAACACGGTAACATTTAATAACTGCTGTATTGGAGCACCTTTATAATGATAGATTTTAAGGTCGCGTTGCTAACTGCTCTGTAGAACCTATTCTGTCACCCAGACCTCAACTCGTTTATCTTCTAGTTTGAAAACATTACTAAAAAGGTTTGCAATATACCTCTAAAATGATTTTGTATTTAATGGCTGTCCCCCCAAGTATATCTCATACGATTTTTTTACATTTACAAAATAGTTCTTTGCAATAAGTTCCAAGGGTCGCATGTTCGATTCTCACCAGGCATTCTCATTCAAACATTAATGTTATGAACATTTGTGTTTGTTCTTGCGGTGGTAATTTTATTCCATTCCTGGGTGTTAATATTTGTATTTAAGTATATTTGTGGTGACTTTGTTGTTCTGATACCCATAACACAAGTGCATAATTTGGGATCGGAGCAATGTATGTGATGTTGTCTGATGTTTTATATTTATCATTTTCATCTATTTATTCAGTGGACTCATGTGGGCTGATTATGATGATGATGATCTATTTATAAATTAGTGTTCAAAGCGATCACTTACCATCAAATGACCTTATTTTATTATGAAAAATGTTAAAATGTATCGTAATGACTTCTTTTACTCCCGTTTTCGAATAACAGATGTTCATTTAACCTAACAAGTCCTAATTAAGTACCAAAAATAACCTTTTCTTCTAGGCTTTCGAGCTCAGAAAGGTAAATTACCAACCTAAAGGAAACAAGTGAACTGTTATTTTTACATTACATCGCGGGTTCCGAAACAAAATAGTATTTAATTAAGAGACGTTTGATCGTCTGTAATTAAAATAGTGACTTAATTTTGATGTGAAATTGCATTTGCCTTTAGATGTAGGTACAGTTGCTAAGTAAAAGTACTTGAGTAAATTCAGTGTGGGGCGTATGTAGATCTTGTAAATAGATGGAAGTTGTGGAGTGCTCGGGGTGGGTTAACACGGCAACCATTTAATTAGGTTGTTGCGGTCATATTATTGACTAGCTGTGCCGGCGGCGTCGCACTCTTATCGGGTATATCGGGTATCGGGTTTCAAAAATAACGGACATCCATAAAAAAGTGCCTGCATTTTAAGTTAGACCCCTAGCAATATATTGGTGAAAACCGCATTTCAGTTTTCGCGTGATGCGCGATCAAACATACAGATAAAAGTTTCTACCGTTTTCCCAACTGTTCCCTTCACTGATCTGCTCCTATTAATTGTAGCCTGATGAAAAGGAGTATGGCAGGTTGGTTCGGCAGGTTATAGTATACGGTTATACTATAACCTGCGGTTTTCACCAATGTATTGCTAGCGGTCTAACTTAAACTTTAGGTACCATTTTATGGAAGTCCGTTATTTTTGAAACCGGATATCCACGCGTGCGACGCCGCCGGCACAGCTAGTAAATAATAAAAGACGAACTAATTGCAATTCATACAGCAACAAATCTATTGATAAATGGTAAGGGACAAAGCGTCTCTACTACAATAATGTGTGGTACACCTGTTATCTTCCGTCACTTGCAATACAAACCGTCTCTTCCGTTTAAAAGCGTTTCATTTCTAAGAGGATTCACAGTTTTACTCGTACGTCGGAAATATTGTACAGTTTTAACTGTACTAGGGAACGGGAGGACCGAGCCTCACAATGAATTAGATTGTGAGCCTTGTATTGTACTTAAATATCTTAGTAGACTATTTGTTCCCATGATATAAGCGCGTTATATTTATTTATTTAATCTTTATTGGACAAGAGGAGAGTTCAACATTACATGGACGAATGCGTTACAAAACCCTGCAATCACTCAATAACAAAGTACGTACTTGTAGTAAGTAAATGACAATCGTCATTGGGGGAGGCCCATGGGCCTGGACATATCCAACAGTGGACGTCTGCAGGCTGATAATGATGACAGACATCTCATCAACATCAACATAAAAAAGCGTTCAAGATGACTTCACTCCACCTGATGGTAAACGGTCGTGAGGTCCAAATGTTAGGCCCACTGAGATGCCGCGTCACGCTCTGCTTAAAGAACCCAGGATTGTAAGAGGAAGGAAATACATGAGCTGGAAGGGCATTCTATGACGTAATGGCACGGGGCAGGAACGAGGAACTAAACTCTTTGGTGCGCGCCAGTATAGTCTGAATGGTAAGCGGATGACAACGCTGTCCATTATCATTATAATACCATATCAAATTTTTAAGTAGCTCGACATAATGGCTTCCCTACGCCTGATGGAAGGAGAAAGAGAAGCCCAAGTCGCTGTGACAACGGCCAAGTAACTGGTCAGTTACCTGTCAGTTGCCACCGCCATTCCGGCCCAACCCTAACCCCCCACGAGCTCCGGAAACTCTACTCACCGGCAGAAACACGACCCGGAGGTCATTTGGCTGCGGTATTCTATAGGGTGGAGGTCCTTCCCCGGACGGGCAGCTCAATTCGAGCAAGATTCGCTATGTTCTACCTCTCTTATCTCATATCTTCACGTCTTTGTGTTCTGATGAGCCTTCGAATATAGGGCTGAATGTAGATGGACAGTGATTTTATTAACGTAAACTGCTATTTGATTTAAAAATTTGTCTCTCGGCAAAAGCGGTGAGTTGCCAATGCCAAAGGACAAAATACGTTTAAACTTGATCTGGGACCATTATCGTGAAGAAACTATTGTTAGTAGTTTGCTACACAACGAATAGACGGGCTGTGTCTGAAAAAGCAATTTAAACTATTCCCGAGTTAAGTTTTAGTCTGATTGTAGAGCTGAAGCGGTTTTTTTTTGTCTGTTTGTATTGGTCTGGGTGTTTTTTTTTTTGTAATATGTATTTATGTGCAAAATTATTGTATCTAAGTAAGTTTATCAGTTGTCTAGTACCTTACCGTTTTGTCTAGTACAAGTTTCGGCTTAGTTTGAGGCTAAATAGCGATGTGTGGCCAATCGTGGCATGTTTTGGGTTATTTTTTTTATTATCCACAGAAACACTTCATTTAAATAAGCACTATTAAACGCTCATTTACAAACGTTTATATAGAAATCCTATGATACAAGTGTCTAGTCTAGGCTAGTTACTTTGGAATCGGAGCAACATATGCGATGCAGCCTGTATGTAGATTTATTTAAGTTCTAATAGACGACGTTCTTGGTCTAAAAGTATTATACATGGGTAGGTAATCGTACAATTATAAATGCTCCATTTCAAAGTATAAAATTTGATGATAATTATCATCATTATATACATCTTCCCATTAATAATAATTAACAATGCAAAGTCCATAGACAGTCCAGATTGTACCTACTATAATATTATGCCTGTATACTCTTTCGTGTAAATGTTTAGTTTTGTGCAATAAAGAATATCTATCTTAATCCCAATATATTTCTGGTTTACTGAAAAAAACATAATAAAACTAGTTACCAAGATGTCTTCTGAACACTAAAGTTCCATTTAGTATTCAAAATAACTAAATATAGTAGAAGATGATTAAAAGCTCTACAGCTAATAACTTAAGCCACACCATTCAGTACTGGAATACAGTGTGACACAAAGAAAGTGAACTTGTGCACAGTTCGCCTTATAAATCCTACGCTCCGAGAGTAAATAACTTAGTATGCTGTTTGATTTTGTAAGGTGATTATAGCGATTTAAGCTCTACTGAACTCTCACTTCATATGTTTAACTCCTTGTTGGTTTGTTGAGCGAAAATGTTTTGTACTTTTGAAGTGTCAAATATTCGTAATGAATGGGAGAGAAGTTTCACATCATCATCATTTTTTACTTACATCATCAGCCCATCGCAGTCCACTGCTGGACATAAAGCTCTCCAGCTGCTCCCCACTTTAGGGAAACACCTGGAAGCTTTACCCATAATATAATCGCCACGGCAGGCGGGTAGACGATCGCAGGTCCTCGCTCCGGTGACGCTGCTGCCCGTCACCGACCTGTGGTACTTAGCTACGCCATCAATCGTGATAGTTATACCGTCACCAGTCAGTTTCGGTTGAAAAAAGGAAGATTTTATCATTGTATATTTTCGTCCAATGTTCAGATTCGTTTTTAAAGAGTTTAAGTGGTATATTTTGATTTTCCTATTAAGGAAAATCAAAATACTATATTACTATATACTATATTAATACTATATTATATACTATATTAATAGTCCTCCTAAAAGTGAACGGTAGGTATATATGCGATTCCTAATGTTTAATTAAAGTTATACATTATTATGTACCCTTAAAGCAGTAATTGTATAACAAATAAGCTAAGTAATTACCTATTTAAGACGTTTCTATCAGAACAAAACAAAAAATTAAGCTTGGATTTGATTACGTCTTTCTTAGGCTACAAAGAGACATTGACTCACTTTCTAGATATTGCGTCAATAACCAGCTATATCTCAATATTGACAAATGCTCGGTTATAACATATACCCGTAAACGTGCACCCATCTTATTTAATTACGAATTGGAAACTCTTTTCTTAAACGTGTCGATACCATTCGCGACCTTGGAATCATTATGGATAGTAAAGTTACTTTCGATAACCATGTAGATTCTATAATAAGCCGTGCCTTTAGAAGTCTGGGTTTAATTAATAGGGTAAGCAAACCCTTTAAGAGAGTCACAACACTAAAAATCTTATACTATTCATTTGTAAGATCAATACTTGACTTCGCTTGTGATGTTTGGCATCGCACTTTGAATGTCATGTTAGCAGAATCGAAAGGATCCAGCGGAAATTTATTAAAATTTTAAATTATCGTAACTGTAAACAAGAGTCATACGCAGAATCACTCTCCTTTCATCGTCTGTTATCACTGAGTAATCGTCGCAAACAATTTGACTTAATATTTCTGTACAAACTTTTAAATAATAAAATTGACTCCCCGTCTCTGTTGTCAAGAGATAATTTCCAAGCAAAAGTCCGTCGTCCTCTCCGTTCTTCTCGCACGGTGAATGTTTTTGGGCCACCCCGTTTTAAGAAGAAATACACTCGAAATAACTTTTTTCATCGCTGTCTTAATATGCTAAACAAAGAATTCACTGAACTTGATCTCTTTCATACTCCACTTGGAACTTTTAAACGCCAAATTTATGAAAAATTGTATACTTGAATATGTATGTATTGTTTTGTTATTAACTTCCATGTCGCATAATAATACTTGTTTTATAATAACATACCAATGTTCTCTAACTTCTGCACTGTTCTAACGGTTTTGATTTCGACATGTTTCCTGTTTCAATCAGCATTATGCAACGATTTGCAAACAAGCTCACTGTGGTAAAATTATACCTAAAGTTAAGTCTCGGCACTGTTTTGTCTTTTTGTATGTTAAGACTTCAATATAATGTTGCATTGTAATGACTGTTTGTGCCAAAATAAATGAGAAAAAAAAATACGTCATATTACAGGGCTTAATAACCTTTTTATATCCTTTGAACTAAAATAAACTTGTTTTGATTCTCTTGCATGTTCTGTTACTCAAAATTTAACTAATATTTTATTGAACTAATATTTTACGTGTTATCTGAAAGCAAATTAAAATAGATACAAAGCTGGCTCAGGTTATATTCATAAACGTTTCAAACAAGGTCCCTAAAATAATGAATAGATAACAAGATTGCTTCAAAGAGGCCTAAATGCCTCTAGGATAGCGTTATGTCCAAGAAGTGTTTTGGTTATTTTATATCTAGGTACAGGATTTTCTTTCTTCCTTAGCAATCTTAAGTACTTTGTTTACCAAAATCTAGGTATCGTTTATTTTTTATTGAGATAAATGCAAATCAACAACCTATTAATCACCAATTTTACGTATTGTTTAACTTAAATATACTTCTACAGGTCTATTCACACTGCACATAATATTTGGAAACTTTCTAACACGTTCATTCGAATTGGAATGAAATGAAACGAAAACGTCATTTAGTTGTACCTGCTAGACTAATGTGTCTACTAATAACTCATTACTCTAGTGAGTGAAGTCATAAGCAATAACATGTTTATACTTAAGAAACTTGACATCCATACTTAATATTATAAATGGGAAAGTGTGTCTGTCTGTCTGTCTCTATGTTTGTCTTTCTTTTACGACGTGATTTTTTAAGAGGAGATAATTGAAGGGACGGAGAGTATAACATAGGAGGATAGGAGAGTATAACTACTTTTTGCCCCTTTCTAACCCCCCACTTCCCTAAAATGGGGGGTGGAAGTTTGTATGGAGCATTCACCCCAAATTTAATGCGAGCGAAGCCGCGGGAAAAAGCTAGTAATAATATAAATCATGTTAATTTCGTCGCCGTAGAGCGAAAAGTCACTAAGTCGACATATGGCCAAAATGGAGTTAAATACCTAACCAGATTCCCCAAATTTTTCTGCACAAATTCTTCTTTTTGACATTTCTGTACGCGCCATAGTTTTTGTTTTACAGAGAGCGAAAACACATTAACTCTACGTTTGCACTACTCATTGGCAGTCGAAAACTAACCAATTTTACTTAACACTTTTTTTATGATCTAACAAAGCAAATCTGTACCTAAGTCGAGTTGGTTATTTCTCTCTTTTACAAATCAAAGCATAATTTTGGACCCAATCCATACTAAAAATTACCTAAAGTGACTTAACTACTTTTAGAATTACTGGTTCGGTACAAAACATGAAAGCGAAAACTAACTAAGTCGACTTAATGACTCTCGATATGATCCAAACATGAGTGAAATAGTCACTAACTCAGTTTTTTTGTCATTATCTCAGTAATTAAACATAATTAATTGAAAGTGATATTACAATCTTATTTGTCTATCTATTCTTTAAGATATATAGCAATGAAATTAGAGTTATCTTTAACTAAAATTAAGTTATATTTTTTTTTGTTTTATAAAACTTTAAACCGCCATAACTCAAAACACGTCATGACCGACTTAGTGACTTTTCGCTCTACGGCGACGATTTATACCCATGAAGCAGTAAAATCTACAGCTTCAATGTGACAAAGGTCTAAAGTAAAACTGTACATCGCATTTATCATATAACGTAAGCCTAGAGTCTGAAGCAATAATCTATGGCTTCTGATTGTTTAATTAAATGACTTTCATTCTAATTTTCCGAATTCGTGTTGAAATAGGCATTGTAAATAGCCTGGCTGTTGATATAAAGCGACATGCTAATCCATGTACCCTATTGCACTGACCAAATTGTCCTTTCCTCCTTTTTTTATAAGAAGAGCTTTCAGGATGACCTCACTCCACCTGATGGTAAGCGGTCGTGAGGTACAAAAGTAAGGTCGACATGCACAATAGAACAATCCCATTGCGCCTGTCGCCCTCAACCTGAAGGCCCACTGAGATGCCGTTTCACGCCCCGCCTAAGGAAGGCCAGGATTGTAAGAGAAAGGAAACACATGAGCTAGAAGGGCACGGGGCAAGAACGAGGAACTAAACCTCCTTTTCCAGAACCGCTTTTACAATAATGAATGTGCCGTCAATAATGAAAACCGACACTCCAAATTAACTGTTCCAGACCGTCCATAAAATGATATTTAAACGTTTTGTATTTACGAATCCCTACTCTTTTGTGCCCTTATCTATACAAAATACAAACGTGTACCCTGCCTGACTTAGATGCTATTCTAACACCCACTCTTTGTTATAAGCGGTATCAGTATTGTCGGCAAACAGAAAAAAAACGAATAATAAAAAGTAACGGTCGAGTAAGGGAAAGAAAGGGGGGAAAAGGGTCGATTTGATAAGTACAAGTACGGGGCGAATCGGCAGAGCATGCTTACAGCCGTAATAAGATTTGCCCGATTCCATTCTGGGCAATGCCATTGCATATCTGATTTTGCGATTGGGATCGTGGATGTGTGACCAATTGCCTCGGCTTATCGTGTTATCGTACAGGTGCTGCCGTCTGCTGAAAGAAAAAAGAACCTAAATATGCTCGCTGTGAATAATCCTTCTTCAAACGTAGTCTATATAGAGTTCTTTCCTCATTACCAGCCTATCGCATTATTATCGATAGTTATTTTGAAAATATATTTAAGTAATGTACAGAATTGACTTCTCTACATATTTATTATAAGTATAGAAGATAGATGTCTCTGGAATTACATTTCCTTATTTCTATTTCTACCCGCGTTATTTTAAGTAGTTTCGTATTTCGCCCCAACTACGAGTAGTATTGGAGTGAGTAAGACGCAAGAACAATAGAATATGAGAAAGATGAGAGACAGAGTATGCGCTTTAATGCAAATTCAAGGTATTTTACAAAGGATTTCTATAGCACAAAATATGGTAATCCGCATTTACATTGCAATCTGTATTTTCTACTCCAAGAAATATTGTTTTAATATTCCTAGATCTTTTTTAAAGATTCCAGTTGGATATTAGATAGGGAAGCTGTTAAATATAAATGCAACTATTGTTTACCTACTGATCGAGTCAATTTAGGAAATGAACTTTATTAAAATTTCTCCGATCTAGAAGTTCTGGAAGAGGAATACAGTCTTTATTTAGTATATGTAATTTATGGGAGAATAGATGGCCATTGGGGCCTAAAGTTCTGGACTGGAGACTTTTCGACAACTTTTTCGTCCCAAATTACTTTTTCGGCAGCCTGCAACCTGCCGTTGTGGAAGTTCTTGAGTGAAACCTTATGTCCAGTAATTGATTTCCTACGGGTAAATATGATGATGATGATAAATATAAAGGAAAACTTTAGTTTGAAACCATGTGAATATAAAATACTTAATATAAAATTAATAATATTCTCCATACTTTCGACCACAGCAGCTATTATTCAAGAAGACTCACCAAGTATGCAGAAGATATTAAAGTGCATCTGTGTTTATAGATGTACTTTCTGACTACTCCTGATCAATAGCAACTTTTTGTCTCCTAAGCTGCTTTTGAGTAAAAATTTCTTTAAAAATACAACTCAAATATTATTAAACAAAACAGACCACAAACAATTTTCAAAAAATTTCACCAGCAAAATCACTAAGGCTGATTCAACTAACGACCCAACAAACCCTCGACGGGCAAATTCCGTTCTACTTACACCTAATTGCGCCCAGTTTTATCAGCAAAATGTAAAGCAAGCCTACAGAGTAAGTAAAAATAATAAACCCGAAGGAAAGCCCCTCGTCACTAAGAAACCGTCTAGAAATAATCACGGGCCTGCGTTATTACAAGATTAGAGAGGGTCAACGGCACTCCATAATAAGAGACACCCCATAAAACTCGTCCCAGGCACAAACGAGACCGAGGCAGTGAGATGTCTTTGCTCTAAAATTTGAAACTGGGACGTACAGGAAGAATATTATCACTTTCTGTATAAATTCCGTAAATTTTTTCTTCTTTAAAATTATCTATGTTCTCCAATAATTTTCTACGATACACTTACTCGTAATGAGCCCATATAAGCCCCAAAGAAATTGATTGAAATCAGATCACAAGCAGACCGCTTAATTCATCGATGCTAATTTCAATGTTTTAATAATAATAAACATGCCACGCTGGGCCACACAGCGCCGTCTAGCCCCAAACTAAGCCGAAGCTTGTACTATGGGTACTCGACAACTGATAAACTCCCAATTGTTATTTGGGAAGGCTTCTGACCTCTTTGCTTGCGGGATTTTGTTATGAAACCAATTATTACATAAACGCAACATTTAACATAGCTGTCAAACAAACTTCAGATACGAGGCATGCGAAGTAATATACCAGTGACGTCACTCGCACATAGCCATTTTGTATGGAGCGTTTTTGGACTCGTCAATTAGTGGTGACTCAGAGACTATTAATGCTACGGAACAGATTTTTGCACCGATGATTCTTTAACGAGGTAGTCTATCAATAGCAAGTCAAAGTGAAAAATAGTGGAATAGCCCATACTTCACTGTCAGAAGACCTACACTATGTCTTCCGACAGATAACCATCGTCCTGTGGACGTGTCGGCGCGAATTAGTCCGTCCCAGTCTCTTTAGAATTCAGACGGAATTGACCATGTCCTTTTATTTTCACAAACACTACTCGCGAGTTTCCACGAGTTCGGACCGTTTTCGCTGGATTTTCTGAATGTGGCCGGACGAGAGCCTCGACGGATTCCGGGGAAGTTGGCGGCGTTTACACCGTATCACTTTTATATTTTGGACTTTTTTGACAACCTGAAAAGAAGGACAGTCATCCACAGTAATATCATCATCGTCATTATATTTAGACGTAAAAGGTGTACTGCAGGACGAATATAAAAGGACGGTTACAAGCTGCTCGCATCCGATCTACCTCGCTGAAGGGTGTCCCGCAATCCATTATCCACGATATACCTACTACAAATATATAAATATGTTTTTTAAGTCGTAATGGTAATGAATGAGGTTAAATATGCATTAACAAAGGTAGGGCATAGCGAATTTTCGCACGAATTGAGCCGCCGGTCCGGGGAAATCTTTTAGAATACCGCAGGCAAATGACCTCCGGGTCGTGTTTCTGTCGGTGAGTAAGGTTTCCGGACCTCGTGGGGGATTAGGGTTGGGCCGGCAGGTAACGGACCAGTTCCTTTCCTGTTGTCACAGCGACTTGGGCTTCTCTTTCTCTTTCCATCAGGCGTAGGGAAGCCATTATGTCGAACTACTATAAACAAATAAAAAATGTAAGTTTCATAGTGCAATTCAGAAAACGGGCAGCAGCGTTTATCTAGGTACAAATAAACCTACTGCGGTCACCAACCCACCAGCCAATCGTGGTGACTAAGGCGAATCCCCCCAATTGACAAATGGTCAGTGGGAGAAGCCTATATCCAGCAGTGGAGGTTTGCAAGCTGATTATGATGATGACAAAATGAAAGTGATTATAGCATTTCCAATAAATCGCCATGACTTCGGTGTGACAGCCACCTCGTTCGCTATAGATAAGCACGCCTCACCCTGCGTCCCATCACTTCTCCCCTCTTCGGAACTTTAATATAGTTTCACTTGTTGATGAATTCTCCGAGAAATTGTACTTTCTTATTCGCCGATATTTTTTTTATGCGAACTTGGGAAACGGCAGGTGCTACAAGGTCTCATCCAAATGAACGCTTGTACCGTTCGGAATAACACATTTGAGGGTGCAAATGTATTGGTGACGGGAAAGTTTCGGCAAGTTTTTTTTCTTCGAAGACGGGGGCGATATTGAATTATGTTATTGTATGTGTAGTGAATTGGGTGAGTTTCGGATTTTTGCACGTAGTATAATATACGTAAATATACCTATAGACAAACTTTATATTATTATGTAGAAGGTATTTTTAAATGTTTGAGATTAGAATGTGTAGGTAATGTTGTGTGTCAAATCAAAGTGATGTAATTGGCTTGCTTACTTACTTAATATTTACCATGATGGCGCAGCGACTCAAAATGAGCCTTGGCCTCCGATATCATTAAGTTGCCATCTCGATGTAATTGGCTATTTGAATATTTTTATTTTGGTTATGCTATCGATAGACTAGGCCATCCATTATAGAAACGTAATCATAGTCTCTGAGTAATCACAATTCCAAAATCACAAATTTTTAAGTGGCCATGTATAAAACGGCTACCTCGCTGCAACGGGGCAGTCACCCGTCAGTTGCCAACACATCGCACCACCAGTGCATTAAAGGAGTATGTCCACATGTGCGATTTTTTTTTTATTTTATTAAACGATAGAAAAAGTTCTAATACATGTCCCCTATTTTTTTCGTATTTTTATCTGTAATAGCCATGAAAATATATTAAAAAAAGTAAAAAGCTACTTCAACATGAAACACAATATTTGACTACCAAAAAACACGTACATAGAATTACTACTCACATATTTTGTTAGAGTCCCTAGCAATAAGCGCGTGAATGCGATCCCGCCTTTTTTGCTCGAGGCATTGAAGAAGGTTTGTTGGAGCAAGTTACTTACTCCTTTAATGTACTACATATTTTCGGAAGAATTTTTCGTAACTTCACATAAGTAAAGAATGTTAAATATTGTCTTATGCGTAAGTGCATTCACTTATCATTGATTTCATAAATTATATTTTAAGTGAATTACTCCTTTAATGCAAGTACCCTACTTTCGTCACCGAAATTCTTAATTAGACGTACAGCAAATGTTTATCCCAAATGTTCAGTGTATTTCCAGTTAGTGACCGCATAGTTTTAATAAACTTAATAGAAAATTAACAAAGGCAAGGCGAATGCTTAATTTAATTGATGGTGTTTGTATGGTAATATGAAAAATGATGGCGATAAGTACTTCAGACTTTATTTTATTTACAAATACCATACTCAGGCTTGCCAGCCAGTTTGTTAACAAACTGGTTTTCGGAGCGAATACGGCACCATAGATCACATCCGCTGATTGTGGCAGATTATTCTGAAGACAGAAGAGTATAATCAGCCCCTTTGTCTTGTATTCGTGGGCTATGAGAAAGGCTTTGACTTGGTTGAAATCTGGTTTGATCTGGAGTCCCTGCAGCAATGTCAAGTAGATTGGCGATACATCCTAGAGCTGAGATGTCTCTTTAAAGCCGCCACCATGTCCATCCAAGTAGAGAATCAGCAAACAAGGCCTGTATCGTTGCATTGAGGAGTGAGAAAAAGGGATGTCATTTCCCCAAAGTTGTTCATTAATGAAATGAAAGATATGTTCATGACACTGAACTGGAAAGGACGTGGCATCAACATAAATAGCGAATACATCTCTCACTTGCGATTTGCAGACGTCATCGTCATAATGTTAAAACAGATGCTGAATGAACTGGCTGCTTCCTCTGTGCGCATCGGCCTACGGACGAACTTGGACAGAACCAAGGTCATGTTCAATGAACATGTTCTACTGGAACCGATTGCAAGTACACAGCGCTATTGTACAAAAATATTCGGGCAGACATTGCAGTTAGGTGGAAACAACTTTGAGGACGAGGTGAATAGGAGTATTCAGCTAGGCTGGGCAGCGTTTGGGAAACTTCGTCGAGCCTTCACATCGTCGATCCTACAGTGCCTAAAGACGAAAGTCTTCAATCAGTGCGTTCTACCGATTATGACATACGGAGCCGAATTAAAGGTCGCTCATTAAAGCCACAAATAAAAGGTCGTTCAGCAAGCTATGGAAAGGACTATGCTCGGCGCCTCTCTGCGGGATCGAATCAGAAATGAGGTGATCCGGCAGAGAACCAAAGGCAGTGGCCAGGCCACGTCGGCCGCAGAATCGATAACCGTTGGGGTGAACGAATTCTGAAGTAGAGATCGCGTCTCGGCAAACGTAGTGTAGGACGCCTTCAGGCCAGGTGGAATGACTATATGCGCAGGACGGCTGGCAAGTGCTGGATGCGAGAAGCCCAGGATCGATCAAAGTGGCTAACATTTGAAGAGGCCTATGTCCAGCAGTGAACTGACATATTCAGAGTATTTGTCTCGTTGTTCTTATGTAGAATTCCGTACCCAAAGGGTAAAAACGGGACCCTATTACCTTACCTTAGTAATAGGGTCCCGTCTTAACTTCACCGTCTGTCTGCCTGTCTGTTTGCTTGTCAGTTGCCAGGTTAGATAGCTAAAATTATAAAAGATTATGCATGTCTATATTACTTTAGATACACAAAATTTCATAATAATTATTTCATAAAATATTTAAGAACTATAATACATTTATTGCTTTATTTGATTATGTAACTGAGACATAACTTCATATGAATTATATTGGTAGCTTCGACGATTTGTAAGTGTTTTTTTTAAACCTATACAAATAAAGATTATTTTGACTTTGTTCTTCATGTGCCTTATGTGTACACCTATCAAACATTAGCTTACATTGAACATTTACACAATACTATAAAATATAAAACTTACCTATATAAAGCATTGTGTGATTCAAATGCTACTATGAAAGTTATTACCAAAATTTGGTTCCCCGTAATGATTCCCAGGGTGATGAAGATGATGATTACTGATTTTTATACCAAGTACATTTATTGTAGAATGTGATTATGTGACTTTGAGATATTATTTAATTTGTATTAATGCCATACACACATATACGTAACACTTACCATAGATTTAATTAATGTTGTGTTTGTACAATCGGTTACTAGTATTTTGATTGTTTAACGATGAAAATTATTTTTATGACACTTGTCATTCGTTTTTGATACCTTATTATATGTAATAATCTGTTATTATACAATATTATCTACGGTGTATTACATTGGTACGAAGTTTATTAAGCTCAACACGTTTCATAGTTTTGACTTCGAAAGTTTTTATAAAGTACCAAGTATTGCTTGTATTCATTTTGTATTTTAATTATGTAATGTACCAATGATATGTTCTAAAGACTTAACGTACCTATCGAATGTTTACTTAAATAAAATAAGAATGGCAAGATGTTGCACAAGAGTTATCAGTAGTCGATATTTCCTTTGAAAATATCGGGAGAAAGGTCTTACACTGCGTTGTATAGGTACAATTTGGTATTTTTTTACCTTTATAGGCGTGAAATGGTGTTAAGAAGAATAGATTTTGTTAATTTTTAATACAATTACTAAAATTAATCTCAATTGTGGCAAAAAAGACGAAAATAAATATTTTGAATTTTTTGAAGGTAATTTGGCTGTATTTCTGAAAGTAATCACTCAATTTTAATTTAAAATACACATTAATGTTTTAAAAAAATATATAATTTACCCACAATTAATACTGTCATTTGAATGTATACTTAATTTTCATAGTTAACAAAATGTATGAAAATATTTCCATCTCGAAAAATATTTTCATCATGCAATAAATATGTAAGACACATACTATGTAATGTTATTAAGAAATACCCCTGCAATAAATATTTAGTACAAATCACTTCATTGCAAATATTGAAAAAAACCGTGCAAAAAGTACGTAAAGATTAGTGATCCGTATTTTTTTACGAAAAGACACGTGCATTAAAGGAGTATGTGCACATAATCTATATAATATTTTAGGAATTGCATAGCAAAATAATCATATATTTACTTACTATAAGTCCTTTGTGAATTAAGCTCATGCATTAAATATGTAATCGTTTCTTTTCTCTCTGAGTATTAAACAAGCAGTCTCTCCACAATACCAATCAATGAGAATTAAAGAACGTGTGTAAAGCTTTCTAATGATATGAAATACATAGGAATAACATAAAGGGTTCAGAAGTTATAACAAAAATAAAGTGTTTTTTTGCTCTCCTGAAAAGTTGGTGTTTTTGAGTTACACCTTTAATGCACGGGTGGTGCGACATATACCCGTAAGATGCTTCTTCATGCTTCGTTTAAAGACAATGTAAATAATCATAATGTATTATTATGTTTATTTCAACAGCAATGCGCGCCACACATTTCGACGGCAAAGCGCTTGCCAAGAACTCAAACTTAAAGAGACGTACAAACAAAACAAAACCTACTAAATTATCAGACGACTCGCCACTTGAAAAAAAAAACTATTCCACCCGAAACGACATTGCAAACATCACATCCTTTAAGATAAGCGAACACGAGAACTTGGCCCGTTTTTACATTAATTTTTTTGGCAACATCTCAAATAACTTTTTCATTTCCAACCGTTTACAATGTGAACATTTTATTAAAACGGAAAATTACAGAGACAAAAGAAATAGACAGCTTTTTCGCCCCAACACGTTTATCTTATCAACAGAACAACGCGAACGTCCAGAATGTATCTTAGGGAATTTGTTCGCGAGATTTTCGTTTTGCGAAATTGAAACGAAAATTGCTTTTGGAAAATTTCAACCGCAGACTATTTGTGTAAGTACTTTAGGCTGAGAATTACCTGCCATTGTCAATGTTGACGGCCGACTGTCTCACTGGGATGCAAGCTAAGACTGTTTTTTGGTCTATTCACAATATATAGTTTCTGTCTTGATATTCTCTATCCAAAGAGAATTCTACGCTCATAGCGATAAGACTGCCTAATTTGTGCAACAGTTACTATAGACTTAGTCTAGCTCTGAGTCAATTTATTGGTGTGCAATAAAAAGTACCTAGGAATCTTGTAATTATGTGTGCTGTGAAGTATCCTAAACTGATCCTCACCTGATGATCTTGCTTTGAGACTCTTTTTTTTGAAAATAAATACATATTATACATACATAGCAAATTATGGGTATATGGCGATTATGGGTATATGGCGATTATGGGTATATCCTCCAGAGGTTTGCCCCAGGTGGCGAACAACTGGAGAGGCCTATGTCCAGCAGTGGACTGCAATAGGCTGATGATGATGATGATGATACATAGCAAACAGACCAATGTAAATACTGTCTGTTTATGTCCTTACTGTCGTGCGCGTCATTGTTTGATCGGAAATCGAACCTGCGGCCCACGACTGTGTCAGAGGCAACCTACCACTGAACCGAACTGGTCGTTAAATTTTTTTAGGGATTCACCTTAATTTAGGGCAGGCCTGGACCCCATAGTGGGGACATATAATGAGCTCTTGATGATGAATCTAGTATTAAACTCCTAGCAAAATTCTCCACTGACACTCACGGTACGGCTAGTCCACAAATTGAAGGTCGCTCAGCGAGCTATGGAAAGGGCTATGCTCGGCGTCTCTCTGCGAGATCGGATCCGAAATGAGGTGATCCGGCAGAGAACCAAAGTTACCGACATAGCTCACCGGATCAGTAAGCTGAAGTAGCAGTAGGCTGGCCATATTAGCCGCAGAACCGATAACTGTTGGGGTAAACGAGTTCTGGAGTGGAGACCACGCCTCGGCAAACGTAGTGTAGGACGCCCTCAGGCCAGGTGGAGTGACGATTTGCGCAGGACGGCTGGCAAGTGCTGGATGCGAGAGGCCCGGGACCGACCGAAGTGGCGAGGGAGAGGCCTATGTCCAGCAGTGGACTGATGTGGGCTGATGATGATGATGAAGAAAATTCTCCAAGATAAGTCACAGACCATAATTAAGTAAAATAAATCACCGCTACCACACACTTATGTAAGCGTCTAAGTGGAGTATACTTTAGAGACACATTTTTCACGTCTAAGTGCACATTTGTCAAGTTGCGTAGTGAAACTTGTCTTGAAATGTAGAAACATTATGTTCATTTATAAAATGTGGATCTTGTATATCAGGGACAAAACGTAGACTGATGGATTGGTGTAGTACACGTTTAGCAAGACAATTTTGGGGTCCAACTTAGACCTAATGCCGCGGCCACACATTGGTGATATTTGTACCAACGTAATGTTTTGCGCCCAATGCACCAATGTGTGTATCGGTACTTCGACACAATGAAGACATTGAGCGCGTTAGTATTGGGCATTGGAGAGTGATTGGACGCAAAGTTGAATCCAATGTGTAGTCGCGGCATTATAACCTAGAGTGACAAATGACAATCACAATCAAATTATACAGCAAATTCATCATTGAAATAACGCATTTACTTTTTCACTAATATATTTTTCATCCTTAAACCTTAGCCTTTAGCAGTCCTGAAACCAAATACAATAGAAAAAGTATTGTTTGACGGTTACTGGTGCTGGTGAGAACACCATGGCAGTCAAAGTGTTAAGTACCATTCTGACACATTCATCATCATCCTCATCAGCCAATTGCAGTCCACTGCTGGACATAGGCCTCTCCAGTTGTACGCCACTTAGGGCAAACATCTGGAGGATATACTCATAATCGTCATGTTGGGCAGGCAATCGTTGGCGATCACAGGGCGTAGCTGCTCGCGCTGATGACGCTGCTTCCCGTCACCGGTCTGTGGTATCTAGCTACGCCTTAAATTATTATTGTGATGGTTATACCGCCACCAGTCGGTTGCCAGAGCCTCGTTTGTTATTCGGCAGAATGTATGGTGGGCAGGTGACGTTCGCTTGGAGCGCCCTTTACATCCCTTACAAAAAAGTACCTACATATTTTATTTCCCAGCCGATTTCTACATGTCCTGGATATAAATCGGAAATCGAACACATGATATTTGGTTCAGAAGGCAGTGCTAGTTAAGCTCCCTTGCTATAAATAAATTCTAATAGAATTTAACCCGCACAGTAAACAAATGCATTGTTTTAATTACTGCTATCCCCCAGTCGCGAGTTAGCTGCGATGACGAGCTCCATTGATATATGCGATCCGTGACTAGGGTCTAAATGCCTTGTAAAATCGTTTGGGATTCAACTCTGTCTATTGATGTTGAACACGCCGTCATTAAAATGTAATTTTGCACTGTTTCACTAGTTTTTGTTAGAAATTTAACCGACTAATCCTTTTGGTTGAAAGTTTCTTTTCTTTTTTTTTATGAAATAGGTGGCAGTCGAGCAGACGGCTCGCCTGATGGTAAGTAATACATCTGCAACATCAGTTAGCGCTACCGGCCTTTAAGAATGAGGTACGCACTTTTCTTGAAGATTTGAATTTTCTTTGATATACTTTGCGTTCTTTTATCTTGGGTGCCGCTACGGTTAGTTGGCGCTCGATGCCCGGTTGGTCCAATTAAAAAAAAACTCTCTCCTGACTGAATTTTGAACACAAAACACCTAGAAGATTAGCCAATTACGTTGGAGATATTAAAGTGTACGTAAGTGTATGCGCGAGCACAAGTGTAGGTAAGTACTCTCTTTTTCTTCACTCTCAATCCTATCAGACGTTATTTCTACACGACCAGAGAGAGATGGGGCGCAGTGACAACGACTTAATTTTCCATACACGGGGGTGAATCACCGCCAACATTTTGACGTCAGTACGCTATTGAGTACTTTCTTAACAGGAAAATCCAGCAACGTTCTTTGACCAACCCGGGATTTGAACTTTTGGGCCCTAGGCGGTTCTTGGGCTAGAGAAGGGAGTAAGCGTAATACATATAAAAGTGCATTGCAGTGCAAGTATATTACAAACCTTAGCCTTAAATCTACAAAATATATATACTTAGGTATTCATACAGTAAAATTGTCACTATATCAAACTTATTGGCATTAGAGCAATTATTACAAAGTGGTGTACCAAAATTCCATTTCGTGAATTTTGTTTAGGCGTAGCGATTGTTCGAGTTTTAGGGGCCCGTTTTGAATTTGGCAATTCATATGTAGGGATACCTATTTGTAAATACTTTAACAGAAATACCGCATAGTGTTGAATAACACTACATAGATTTAAATCTCATAGTAAGTTATATTTTTATATAATTTGAGCTGTTTATTTAATGAGCTGTTTATTTCTTCTATAAAATGAATAACAGTGGAGTATTATTCCATCCTAAGCTTACTCTTTGGGGCCCATCATGTCTTATAGTGATGTCATTCCCAACAGAACAGCTTGAATTATTAAAATCAATACTTACAAACATATCTACGCTCTCCCCACGGAACCAGTTCAGTCCTTACACGAACACCCTTACCAAACTTTTTACAATGCCATTTGCAAACTTGTCCCGACTTCCGGGAAGATTGCATTCACTGAAACGTTCATAACAGGTAACGGAAAAAGTGCAGTGCCTGTGTTTGCGATATTGGACGCTATCAAAATTTTACTGCCCATTTTTTGGTGATGCAAAGTTGCTGATGCAAAGCGGTGCTCTGGTACTTTTATGCGGGGTGTAGTCTGACCAATGCTGTCAGCACTCTATCATACTTGTAGAACTGACTACGAAAGGTAGTCTTTGTTTTTTTTATTGCTAAGGATAGCTTACGAGCAAGCGGCCCGTCTGTTGTGAAACAGTTACCGCCGCTCATAGACTCGGTAAAGCCGGGGCACAATCAAGCCACTGTTTACTTACTTTATAGGTTTTGGGTATCTCGAATTTTCTTTTTTTTTCCCAAGCCATACCACACTGGGCCACACAACGCTGTCTAGCCTCAAACTAAGCCGAAGCTTGTACTATGGGTACTAGACAACTGATAAACTTACTCAAATACTTTTTTTTGTAAATAAATACATTATTATACATAGTAAACACCCAGACCAATACAAACAGACATGTTCATTAACACAAATGTTTGAATTACAATGGGGCCCTTAGGCACAAATGAAATTGGAACCTTTTGAAAAGTAGGGGAGAGTCGGGTAGCCCCGGCCGGTGGGTACCCTCGGCCAGTGTTAGTTACAGGAAAGTTCGCACACATACATGCACAAGTGTCACATCAACACGACTGCAACACCATTTAGCCGTACATTCATATCAAACGGGCCGCGGCTGCTGGACGAACAACACGTGACATTGGTTTGTTTAACAGGACCTATACCTTTGTGTGCGCCGTTTACTTTTTAAATGCGGTTATTGTTTATACAATGTAAGAACTTCACCACAACGTATTACTAATTCTGTAAGGTAGTCGTTATAGTTAACAAATTAGGTAAATACTTGACATTGCTTTTATTGATATTGCCGATATAAATAAAAACATAGGATCGAGGCTGTCGGGTACAATCGGACACTTTTTTGTCGGGTACCCTCGGACATTTATTTTATAACAAAATGTTTTGTTTCTTAGATTGCATAGTGAAATTAAGAACCGTGGTACTTGTACCATGTCTGTTTGTCTATCAATCTCTGTGTTACAGTCTTTTTTCATTATTATGTTGAGACATTTGAAGAAATTACAGAATCAACTTCACCTTATAAAATGCGTTGGTGGAGAAGAAGGCTGCGACCAACAAAACCAAGGCTGTCACCAATAAAACTAAAAGTATGAATAAAACTAAAATGAATAAAAAAAGACGGCAATAATAAAATGAAAACAAAGAAGAATATTCAAAGTTTGACTCAGGTAGAGAGAGACCATGATATAAAATGCATCATTTGTGGAGAAACGTTTGAAAAAGATGGATCCACTGTCATAGATGCAAAGACTAGGCGCACGAAGAGTGTGTGGATATTGATCCATCGCTGGCTTACTACTATTGTGACGTATGCAAGCCTAAAGGACGATTTGGTCATCAGTAATTGTATGTCCGGGGCTACCCTCCAAAAATTATTTTAACAAATATAGAACACTGCTTTTAAGGCTGGATTTAAGCTAAGATAATAAAGCTTTCAGTTTGTTATTTAATTAACATTATAAGATATATGTTCAGTTGACGATAGAGTTTAAAAATAAATGTTTATTTCCGTTGATTTTCAAGATATCATGACTTTTGTTTATGTGGCCGAGGCTACCCGACTCTCCCCTAAGCAAATATGTGCCTATACTACCAATTTCCTAGAAAGAGAGAACACATTCACAGCTTTTGTTGAACAAAATCCGCTGTAAAAAAATCCCACCCATGAAACATCCTTCACAAAAACCAGAATCAAAAATAAACCCCGCCATAGAACCGACAGTTCTCGTAAGCCCGGGTATACACTATCGATTTGTGTGTGTGTGTTTTTTTTTTACTTTTTCCATTCGATGCTCTCAGCCGTTTGTGTAGTAAAACGGTCTATTAAACTCTCGATTTTTGTTAGTAACAAGAGTGTTTTCGGGCTGTACCTGTATAGTGCAACTAGCACTTTATCGATATTTTTAATTCGTTTGGTGAACAGCTAAATGCACTGGTAAAAGGCTTTTATGTTTTTATTGTGTTAAACTTTGTTAACTCAGCCTAAACTGAGTCAGTGTTTTGTCATCCAATCCACAATGTAGCTAGAGGAGGTGACTAGAATAATTAAGATGGGATAGACAGCATTTGAATGAATGAATGAAATAATTTTTATTTGGAGCATAAAACTTATGAATACTTAAAAAAAAACTTAACATTAAAAACAATATTATGCATCCAAAATGGCTGTCACTCAGCAAACATTTCGGAAACTACGTTAAGGTTTTCTCATCGCCGATCTCAGAGTGCTCCAAGACGAAAGTCTTTCAATATTTGGCCTCTGTGGCATCGAACCTACGACCCTACGCTGGTTTTAATTTTAACTGAATTTGACTGGCCTTGTGGCTCATTTGATAGTGATCTCCGCCTTCTGAACCAAGGGTCGTGGGTTCGATCCCCACACAGTACAAAAATTTGTGTCCATGAACATGTTTGTTTGTATTGGTTTCGGTGTTTGGTATGTATATTATGTACTTATTTACAAAAAAAAAATATCTAAGTAATTTTATCAGTTGCCTAGTTAGTACCCATAGTACAAGCTTTGGCTTAGTTTGGGGCTAGATGGCACTGTGTGGCCCAGCGTGGCATGTCTTGGGTTATTTATTTATTCTGCTGAGTGAAACCTACGGACGAGCGCGCTTTCTCCTTTCTAGATTGATTGCAAAATCTTCATAGATATGCATTAAAGAAAGTAAGAAAGACTTTTGTTTGCTGTGCGACAATACAAAACATGCCTCTTTTTTAAAAAAGTAACGTGTGTTAAAAAAGTAACTTCCACCATAATAAAACATATAAAACAACGCACCAAATGAGTAACCACTCAGCATTGCAGTGATGATTTTCAATGTAAACTGAAGTGTGAATAGATAAAGACATTATTATACAAAAAAACAGAAATATTTCGCGGTACCTTAAACTTACTTACAAAAAGCAACCTACTTCCAGCCGATTAAACGCGAATAACTTTCCAAAATTAATTGCTGCCGTAAAAAAAAAACAAAAGACAAAAAGTTTCGCGCCCCAGCCAACACTCGTTTCGCCACCCCGCGTTGTTTATGTTTCAAAACGTGCTATAATTAAATTTATTGCGCAGACAAAACTGCCGGTTGACGATATTTACTGCTTTCATTTCCGATTTGTTTTAGAATGCTTCTTTTTTTTGTTTTCCCATTTGGCATGGCTCCATTTGGATGGTAGTCATGGGTTGTGTATGAGAAGATGTGGACTTTAATAAAGTCAGATGTGAAATACGTTTGGATAAGTGAAGATAACTTTTGTTTATTTGAAGAAATTTTACTGTCCTATTCTCTTCCCTTGATTTCTTAGAGTCTTTGCGTTCTTGGAGTCGAAATTTAGGATAAGACTCTTTCTTGAGATAATTCAACCCAAAACATTATTTGGTGTTTTCCTAAAATCTATGTTACATACAATTTGATTGCCTACTTAGATAGGTAGAGAATGCCTATTGGCATTAAATCCGCATTTTGTACACTATTAATCGTGCAATTAGGATTAAAAATTGACTTTTTAACAATTGATTAAATGTATATTTATTTATACAAAATACAAGTATCACTAGTTGTACATACATACGTACATAATAGATTCGTTTAATGCAGATTATAGCTGCCTGTCTTAGGCATGCAAATGTTCAATAGTATGCGGGATATAATGTAATTTAATATATAAAATTAATTATATTTGTCCATAAGTGGCAATAAAACTGCCATTACATTCAGTAATAACGTATCCACATAACTCATTTTACGAAAAAAAAGACGAAACCATATTTATTGTTAAGCTTACACCTACCCAAACGAATGATTTGACATTTTTTACCAAACTAAAGCGTCTTATACACGAGAAAAAGAGGAAAAAATGCGAAAACGATTTGAACACACTTACCTAGTAGTTACCGTGATAACGACTGAGGGTGACTTTTGTCAAATAGGAAAGGGGATTTAAAGTTTTCTTTTTGTGAATTGTATTGTTACTAGGTCCTTTAGTTGGGTAAATTTATGAACGCTTATACTTATTATTCTTAGGGTTAGTTGCAATATAATTGAACTGAGAAAATATTTAATAGACTCTGCCCATTCGCTTTTAGATTTTTTTTGAACATCCCTCGAACTTAATGAGTGAAAAAATAAGTGCGAGTCCCATGTAAGTTGTAACATAGTGTTAATTAAAAAATTGTGAGCCATTTGGTTAAATCTTGCAACCGGCTGAGAAGCTGAAGGCTCAGTAGGTCCTTTGAGACCTTACAACACTGACAAGGAAAAATAGAGGTGATTAATTAAACTTTTAATTAAACTTTTTCAATAAAATTTAAGTACCTATTTATTAGTAAAGGAGAGGAATGATGTAACAGCCTGCATTGTCAATTTGTGCAATAAATATAAAAATAAAAATAGCATATAACATATTATGATCTATGTAGGTAAATACAGTAAAGTTTCATTCAAAACCGTTCAGTACCATCCACCCAAATAAACTTTTGCATTTATAATATTAGTATGGTATAACTACCTACTAATTTAATATTCCATACAATTTTACCTCACTAAACCTCATTAGCGTCCCAAAAGCTTTTTTGTATTTACGCTTGTATTTACATAATGCATGTGCCTGAAAACCGTCTAACACAGCCACGACCTATTTCTATCGTTATTAACACCTCGAAGGCTTTCACGGGAATTAAATGACGGCAACCGATAAACGCTTTTAAGCCAAACACGCAATTTAGTTTGCTTTGTTACGGGACCGGGGCCATTGCGATTTTTCGTGATTAATTACGGCAGGTTCGCGCAGAATTTTGTTTAATGCAAAATTAACGGTATCAGTCGCGTGTTGGGTTTTATTTTCATGTTGGTTTTATGTAGCTGCGTTATGTTGAAGGAGGTTATTAGACAAATTATTTTCTTCTTTATACAGACATTTGCATTTATAGATTGCATAAACTCCTAACTTAGAAGATTGTTTTTATTTTAACAGTCCATTGCAGACGCAATATAAAATCTACTGTATCGCGTGATGTTCTAACCGTTTTTTTTTAAATATATATCAGACAACATCAAACTCCCATCAGCCCGTTGTGTTTTTGGATTAAACTTCTAACTTAGGAGATAGATTTTATTTTAACATTTCAGTACAGAAGCAATATAAAATCTAGTGTATCGCGTTTTCTCCTCACCGTTCCCTCCTTTTTTTATAAGAAATAAGAAATGTTTATTATTTTTGGACATCACAACACAATATACAGAACACACAAATTACACTTAAGCACAAACAAAGATAAACATACAAACATAATACACATAACAATCAATTATACCGGACACGGCCGTTGCGACGTCCAAAATAAAAGGGCCTCACTCAGCATTAGGCCGTGGCCCCCGTAGAAGCCACGGCGCTGGTTTTCAGTGAGTCCTGCTGAGTGAAGCCCACGGACGATTGTACCTGCTCTCATAATATGACATAACATAAATAGGTATAAATATATATTGGCAATAGATAGATACATACATATAGGTACTATTCATATATTACTATTGAGTTATGGATATATATATATATATTTTTATATCAGACAACATCATCCACCCTTTATTTTTCACCTTTCCTCTACCGTAAAGTTGTCTAGAAGAGATCGCTTATAGCGATAAGGCCGCCTAAATTGTGCAACAAGTGTCTGTAATACCTAGCTTTTAAGTCAATTGTATGGTGCGTAATAAAGAATATCTATCTATCTATCACATACATTATACTCCGATCCCGAAATAAGTAGCTTAAGCACTTGTGTTATGGGTCTGATACCCACAAAGGTACCACAAATATATACTTAAAATACACCCAGAAAAGGAACAAATACATAGGTATGTTCATCACACGAATGTTTGTCCCAATTGGGGATCGAACCAACGATCAGAAAGCAAAATATTGACTTAAGAATATTAATTTTATTTTAACACCTCATCGCAGACACAATAAAAAGTCGACCATACTTATGATACGCGGCTATATCGACTTATATACTGCTGCCAAGCTTAACATGTCTTCAAGTAATATCTTCCCTATCCTTAAATCATCTGAAAAATATATTTTAACACAGTTTTTACACAAATACACGTTTAGAAAATGCGAGCAGTTATTTACGACGACGCTATTCGTCGGATATTGCGCTTCCCGCGCTCTCGACTGCGAGAGTTTGCTGAAATATGGACCATAGTAAACTGGGAGAAAGTAATAGTTTTTGCTTAATTTATTTAAAACTATAATCCATCGGCCGTCCCTTAGAAAGAGGGCCCAGGAAAAGTTGGAGTGACGATCTGGTCAACCAATCAGAGGATTTGACCAGAGTCAGTCCTGCCTTTAGGTACAGATTTGTAGAAATTAAGAATTAAAGTTTGTGGGAAGTCCACGTTGGGTAAACACCTCCAAGTGCCTCCACCAATACTTAGGGCAAACATCTAAAGGCTTTACCCATAATCGCCTCGATGAGCAGGCGGGTTGGCGATCGCAGGGCGTAACTTCTCGCTCCGGTGACGCTACCGCCCATAATTGGCCTGTGGTATTTAGCTACCTACCAGCCGCGGTATTCCCTGATCGCTACGACATGTCCTTCTTTAAGCGTGGTTTAAAGAGAGCTCTTTCCTCACGGTAGGCAGCGACATGGCTGTGCCCCTGGCATTGCTGATGTTCATGGGCGGCGGTTACTGTTTAACATCAGACAGGCCACCTGCTCGTCTGCCACTGACGGCAATAAAAAAAAACCTACGCCTTCAATCGTGATTATTATACATCCACCTGGCGGTTGCCAGAGGATATTCAGCAGAATGCACCAGGCAGGTGAGGGTAGCTTGAAATATGATGAATATGATGTAACGTGAAAATATGATGGGTCGCTCCCTTACATCCCTAATCCTGATGATACTTAAGTGTTGAATTACTTTTCGTACATTTACTACGTACAAGGTGCTCTCTTCAGCTCAACTGGGCGAAGTTTACTCTTCATATTTCTGGCTGCTAAGTCGTTTACATAAGTTATACGTTATTATGGTAATACCTCTGTTTGGCGTCTCAATTAAAGTTTAGAATAACAGTTCGATTGTATAAGCAATGATGGAACAGTTTGGAAACTTTTGCCAGTGGGTGTTCAATATTTCGAGGTTGATTTAACTTATATTAGTTTTATGTAGGTATGCGACCTGTGGTTACGTAAGAGTACTAACGAGGTGTCTGTACCTGCGTAGGAGACGACTAATAGAGACTTCGGGATTGTGACACGCTTGAGGGAATCCATTGCGTTATCGGAGAAATGATGAGAACATTTATGTTGTTTGTTTACTACAAAGAACACAAATTAATATTTGAAAAAATTAATTAATATTAAGAAACTTTTTCTATACATATGAATATGCACTTCAATAAGTTAATTACTAGATGACATTATGGGATGTTTAAATAGCGTTTTTATCAAGTGGTTAACATTTTGATTACCTACAAGTAGAAACAGAATTTTTTATCAATTGTATAGTACCCATAATACAAGCTTCGGCTCAACTCAGGACTAGATGGTGCTGTTATTTTTATTTAATTAATAGCTTTTATTGTTTAGATGTAACAAAGATCTGTTTTATCTCCATCGCATATTTACGATACCAAAACTTGACTCCATTTCTTGGTACAGGCAACTAATGGAACATTAATTGCCCATTACTTTGGGATAGCCAATAAAAATCTCCTAATATCCAACCGAAGCGAAGGGTTCGCTTATATCCTCAGGCGATAATGCATCCGTACAGGGTCCTTCAAGTGGAGGCCACAAAGTAAGAGAGCGGGCAAGTTAAGGAGCTGACGGAATTTTCATTACTTCATTCATTTATTTAGACTAATAAACAATTTTTTTTATAGAATCCATGTGATTTTCGGATTTAGAACCTCACCCCGTGGGAGCTATTGAATACCACTAAAGATAATATCAATGGCCATCCCGCCTGCCCAGCGTGGCGATTATGCGTAAACCTTTCACATGTTTGACCACGGTGGTATACAACTGGATGGGCCTATGTCTAACAGTGAACTGCGATAGGCTGATGTGATCATCATGATTGATGATGAAGGGAATATCAGGTCATCATCATCAGCCTATTACAGTCCACTGCTGGACATAGGCTTCTCCAGGTGTTCTCACTAAGGGCAAACATCTAGAGGATATACCCATAATCGCCACGATGGGCAGGCGGGTAGGCGATAGCAGGGCGCAGTTTCTCGCTCCGATGACGCTGCTGCCCGTCATCGGTCTGTGGAATTTCGCTACGCCGTCAATTGTGATGGTTATACCGCCACCAATCGGTAACCAGCGCCTCATTTGCTATTCGGCAGGATGCACCACGGGCAGGTGAGGTTGGCTTGGTGCGAAGAGATGATAGGCCGCTCCCGACATACGAACATGACAAGTTAAAAAGCTTTTAATAGAATAAATCTCAGAACAAGCCTGAGAACGGGAAACAGACAAGACTCTGCAGTTAGTGGGATTCAAAGTATGAAAAGAGTTGAAAAGATCCTCATCCGATTTGCTCGCTCAACCACCCGCTGGCTGTGTGGCCTACGCTCCAGGGCCTTTCAGCGATAAACGGCTTCAGTAGTAACAAAGGTGAAAGATTACGATCGCGGGATACCGGTGTGGAAGGTATTGTTAGCTCCCGGTAAAGCCGTGCCCAGATTTAGTGGACGGACGTCTGCAACCAGCCTTGGGGTAGCCATGTTGAATTTAGTTTTTTAATGCAGAGAAACTTATTTGTACTTTAAAAACGTGTCAGGCAAACTCATAAAAGCTATCAGACCTCAAGCTAAGATTGTTCCTTGCACCATGAATATCACATCTTCATCATCAGCCTATTCCAGTCCACTGGTGGACATAGGCCTCTCCAGTTGTTCGCCACTTAAGGCAAACGTCTAGAGGATATACCTTTAATCACCATGCTGAGCAGGCGGGTTGGCGATCGCAGGGCGTAGCTTCTTGCTCAGGTAACGTTGCTGCCCGTCATCGGTCTGTGGTATTTAGTTACGACTTCAATTGTGATGGTTATATCGACACCAGTCGGTTTGTTATTAGGAAGGTTGTACTACGGGCAGGTGAGGTTGGCTTGGAGCGAAATGATAATGGGCCGCTCCCTTACATCCCCGTATCACTTGGTGCCTCTTAAACCTTTAGCAATAGCAGGCAGCGGCGCGGCATGCGTAGGTGTAGATCGGAAGGCTAATAAAATCTAGTACAGGAACGATATAATAAAACAATAAAATATTATAAATGAACAAAATGATGTCGTTGTTATATCGTTACCATTGCAACCGTTTTCTCAGCAAACCTTTTACATTTTCCAAAAACTACTTATAAAGAGGTTCTGCTACAAACCTTTCAAACCAAAAAGTTCATTTCCTAAATTTAATCAACCGGAAATCGAACCAGGAACCTTCGGATTGCCCATGCTTTAGGCTTATCTCCCTAAAATCATTACCGTATACCGTAGAGTTAAATAATTTAGGAAGATTTGTAAGATATAATCAATTTACACAACCTTTCACTCTTTATTATCCCTTCAAAGGATTATAACGAAACAATTTCCACATCTCCCTATATTTTAGCTTAAGGCCAGTTCAGACTGTTTAATAAAATATGACTCTAATCCTATGTTTGACGTCATGTTTTGGTACATTTGAGAATTATGTTTCGACAGATGAATAAAATGCGTTTATTATACTTATTGAATTTCTAAATAGGTCTAATCTACATCTACAACATCAGGAGTTACAGCTGCGCTGCCGGCCTTTAAGAAAGAGGTAGGTACGCTCTTTTCTTGAAGATTTGAGGGTCGTATTGGTCCGGAAGGGATGTAATGGGATGTAAGGGATCGACCTATCATCTTTTCGCTCCAACCTCGCCTGCCCGTGGTGCATCCTGCCGAACAACAAACGAGGCGCTGGCAACCGACTGGTGGCGGTATAACCATCACAATTGAAAGCGTAGCTAAATGCCACAGGCCGATGACGGGCAGCAGCGTCACCGGAGCAAGAAGCTAGGCGCTGCGATCGCCAACCCGCCTGCCCAGCGTGGCGATTATGGGTATATCCTCCAGATGTTTGCCCTAAGTGGTGAACAACTGGAGAGGCCTGTGTCCAGCAGTGGACTGCAATAGGCTGATGATGATTGGTCCGGAAACACCGCTGGCGACAAAGCGTTCCATAGTTTAGTTGTGCGGGGCAGAAAATTGCACCAAAAGCTAGATCCTAGACTAGATATTCCTAAATCGATGACCATGTTTCACAGGCAATCTCACCTTTATCTACCTCATAATACCTTTGGGAACTAATTAGTACGAATACAAACCTCGATTACTGGTCGGCCCAGTTATTGATAGGTCTCTGCTCAGGGGAGATTACGACTAGGCCGCGCAAATTATTTGGGCCCATTTATCGGATTATGTACGGTTATTCAATTAGGCACGTTTAAATTGGAATAGTGGTGATTTGTGGTTAATCAACATGAAGTAAAGTGAGTGTGATGCTAAAATTAGCTGTCGTGATTGGTCTAGTCCTTGTTTCATGGTTCTGTTTACTCATGGTCATTTTTATCCTATCGTAGTCCACTGCTACACTATGTAAGGGAGCCAACTATCATCTTTTCGTTCCAAGCCATCGTCACATGCCCGTGGTGCATCCTGCCGAACAACAAACGAGGCTCTTGAAAACCGACTGGTGGCGGTAAAACCATCACGATAGAAGGCGTAGCTAAATACCACTGGCCGATGACGGGCAGCAGCGTCACCGGAGAAAGGAGCTACGCCCTGCGATCGCCAACCCGCCTACCCAGCGTGGCGATTATGGGTATATCCTCCAGAAGTTTGCCCTAGATGGTGCACAACTGGAGAGGCCTATATCCAGCAGTGGACTGCAAATAGCCTGATGATGATGATGAGTCCACTGCTGGACATACGCCTCTCTAGTTTTTTGCCTCTTTGTCAAACATCTGGAGGCACACGCCTGCATATCGTGGCGATTATGGGTCTTCACCTATGAAGGGTAAAGACCCATGATTCGCCACGCTAGGCAGGCGAGTTGACGATCGCAGGGCGTAACTTTTCGCTCCGATGACGCTGGTGCCCGTCATATTATCACTACATAAGGCCTCTAGATGTTTGCCCAAAGTAGCTGGAGAGGCCTACGTCCAGCTGTGGACTGCGATAGGCTAATGTTGTTGTTTGTTGTTGTATGTAGTGATATATTACACATATAATTATATCATAATTTTATTAATAAGGTTCCATACCCTATCCACTTTCCAAATCTTTGTACAAATTATGCACTTACGTTGTAACTGCAGTAAATTCGTAGTCTTATCTACTAAAATGCATAATGTTAACCCACAAACAAAGTATGTAATACAAACATTCACAGTGACAACCAACCAAAAATATAAAGCTCACACCATTTGCAGTGATTTACGGCAAAACAAATGTTCAAAACACTAAAAAAGTAAATTATAGAGCGTAAACTGAAACTCCACACGGTTTAAGATATATCAGTTCAGTTTTGTTACAAGTCAAGGCAGTACGGTTTGTGTACACTGTCGTGCAAAGTTATGGATGTAATCTATTGTTTAAATACTTGGGTGTTAAAATTATCTGTTCAATATGGTCAATGACTGAACTAACAGAGAGGATCTAGTCGTAGTCAGAGTTATTCGCTCAATTAGTATAGTAATAATAATAAATAAATAAATAACCCAAGACATGCCACGCTGGGCCACACAGCGCCCTCTAGCCCCAAACTAAGACGAAGCTTGGACTATGGGTACTAGACAACTGATAAACTTACTTAGATACTTTTTTTTGTAAATAAATACATTTATAATAGTAATTTAAAGGAAATGAGTACTGTCGGTATTTAACTAATTAGGAAGGGTCGTGACTTTGATGATAGAAGCATATATAAAATTAATAAATTCAGCCCAGTGTAGGTTTTATTTGTACCCAGTGTAGGTAAACGCTACTGCCCGTTTCCTGATATTCCCTTAGTCGTCTTTACGACACCCACAGGATGAGATGGGGTCCTATTCTAAATCCGGAAACCACACGGACAAAAGAGAATAGCACTTTATATTTACTTACTTGTACTTTATAGTACTTACTTATCTTTCGAAAGAAATAAAGCACAAGCGGTGCACCATTATTCTCGGCCGTCAGTGTACAATCCAGAATTCCTTCACGGGCGAAATTTATGAAGGTTTTTTTGTGTTACTCTTATTTTTTTGAATGAGAATACTTGGTGAAAAACGAGATCGCCTTTGTAAATCGTGTTTGCGCTTTGTTAGGCCCCGTAAGCGGCTTTTTGGTTTTGTTTTTGGTATTATTATTCCTTCGCGGAAACGGCGCATTTGTGTTTCCTCAAAACGCGACTAATAGAAATAATTTGGCGGTACAAAGTGAACAGATGGTGTTTGCTTTTAAAGCGTGATACGCACTGGCAGCGATGTGGAAGATCTTGGGTTAAGGTTGTTTTTTATTTTACATTTATTTTATACGCTTTTGATCTAATTTCTGCCATACAAGAGAGCTCCAGAAACAGAAGTGGACTGCAATAGGTTGATGATGATGATGATGAAGAGAGGTCGGGCATAGCGCCACCCCATAGAATACCGTAGCCAAATGACCTCCGGGACGTGTTTCTGCCGGTGAGTAGGGTTTCCGGAGCTCGTGCGGGGTAACTGATCAGTTACTTGCCCGTTTTCACAGTGACTTGGGCTTGTCTTTCGCTTTACATCAGGCGTAGGTCTGAATATTTAGGGAGTTAGGTTTGGGATTAAGACACAAGCTTTCCGTTAAATGTCTATAATAATAGTGTTGACACAGTAGTTGACACAGTAGAAAATATATATAAAAAGAAAAACCTTATGGCCAGGATGTCCATTAAACCATGTAGTTTTAACAGTAGGGAAGCCATTATATTGAACTACCATAAAAAAACACTTTCTGCAATCAATCTAGGGAGACAAGAAAGGTAGACAAGACATATCATCATCATCATCAGTCTTCGCAGTCCACTGCTGAACATAGGCTTCTCGCTTCTCCAGTTGTTCACCACTTTCGGCAAATACCTGGAGGCTATACCCATAATCAAGCAATTTAGTTATGCCTTCAATCGTGATGTTTATTCCGCCACCAGTCGGATGCCAGAACCTCGGTTGTTAATCAGCAAGATGAATCACAGGCAGGTGAGGGTGGCTTAAAGATGAAAATATGATCGGTCGCTCCCTTACATCCCTGAAAGACATAAAAAGGGGTTTTGACACAAACGAGAAACCGCGTATGTTCGGGCTAACAAAAGCTAACGAGATGGCATGAGTATTATTTTGTGAATCTGATAGGACGCCAGCTATTGTGGACAATAGCTGGCGTCCCATGCCTATGTCCAGCGGTGGACCGCTGGACATAGGCCTCTCCCAATGAGGCCTCTCCCAAGGTGTCATTTGGGGGGATTTGCTTTATTAGCCAAGCTTAGCAGTCGGGTTGGTGATAACAGTAGGTTTAATTTGTACTCAGATAAACCTTGCTGTTCATTTCCTGATATTCTCTTATTTATCTTCTACAAAACCCAGGATGATATCGAGTGTCTTTATTCTTAATCCGGAAGCCACGCGGACTTAAAATATCACAAACTTATATTTAAAAACAGCGACCAATCCAAATAATTCTCCTCTTGAAACCTAAAATCCGAGGACCATTTTATCCCGAGTCCTTGCAACCGTGAAAATGTCATTTGCCAGAATAATTTACCTATTTATTTTCTACTCCGCGAGCGCACGCAAAGGAGGGAAATGCAATTTTATAAAATATTCAGTTGCACCGTTTTTGTTTTGGAACGGTCCGAGGTGCAGCTGTGGCCGCGACTCTCGGGTTAATGTCAACTGTTTTGATACACTTTAACGTGGCCGCGAAGAAATCTTCAGGGAACGATTTTCATATAAATGTTGTATCTGAGAGCTGAGAATTTCCAGCCTTTCACCTGATAGGAAGCTAAAAAGTAAGCCTAACTCACTTCAGAGTGACCCTTTGTCAGAAACGGACGGGAAACTATTAAAGGATAATGAAGGAAGGTCGAGAGAGAAATGAGGGAAAATAACTCTTAAGGACACTCCCCATGGCAAGGACGCTAAAAGACGTTCCATGCAATCATCATAATCATCATCAGCCTTTCACAGTCTACTGCTGAATAAAGGCTTCTCCAAACGTTTGCCACTTTGCTCAATCTTGAGCTTCTTGCTTCTAGAACTTGCCAACCATGCGATGTCTCTACGTGATTGTCAGGGCTCTAGTAATCATTATCACCCATAATACGAA
The DNA here is from genome assembly GCA_031163375.1 of Conogethes punctiferalis. Lineage (NCBI taxonomy): Eukaryota > Metazoa > Arthropoda > Insecta > Lepidoptera > Crambidae > Conogethes > Conogethes punctiferalis. The sequence goes on along the minus strand of CM062092.1, from coordinate 13,481,278 downwards.
CTTATACGAAACCCTTAAACTAACAGGCGCCGCTGCAATCTATCAAGGACTTCGAAGACATATTTGGCAGACTAATCCTAGAGGAGTATTTATGTATGTTGAGTAGTTTCCACAATAGCGTATTATTTAACCCTATTAACAATTATACCAACCTCAGCCTAGTGGAAAATTAATACTTACCTTACCTTTGAAGAGATCCAACAAAAACAAACAAACTTTCTTCGCCGTACGCTGCAGCTGCCGCCGCAATCTCGTTGCTGTCATGTGTTTAGATTCCTTTTATTTCTTTTTAACCACGTAGTAGACTTCTTGATTTTCTTTATAGCTAACTATTACTGGGTTGAAAGTAAATTATCGACGTCTAAGCCACTGCAAAAATGAATGGGTCATTTACAGACATTAGAAATGTGAGTTATGTTAAGGGCTCTGTATAAAGTTTTTTTTTATTTCCTTTTTAATATAATAGTTCCATAAAATATTGTAGTAATGGTTTTATAAGGCATTATGTAAAACATGTTCAAACATTGAAGTTGAAACTCTGAAGTCTTCCCAAAATAATGACAATTGTGGTTGTGAGGCTTCAAATCAAACCACGATACATATCGTAGAGGAATATCTCCGTTGTTTTCCGAGTGGGATGCGATAGCTAAACAAACTCACTCTGGCCCCGTCATAGTGGCTTCGCTAATTAGACATTTGATTACGAGGACTCGAGCAGAAGACCATACGATAAGATGATGTTAATAACGTTTTCTTATTCTTAAAATTTTTATTGCCTACATTGGAACCCCTAACGGGACTGGTAAAATATTCAGTTGGTGCATTTTTGTTCTTCCGCTCCCCACAACGGAAAATATGCGACTCTGACCGCGCATTCTTGTTGCTGTCAGTTCTTTAGCTTCAATGCGCGATATTTATGACTCTCGAGTAGAAAGGACGAGACTTAAATAGCGTGTAGATTGTAATGTAGGAAAGGAGCTTTGTCTGAAATGTATAGTCCTGAATAGTGTTTTTGTTATGGAAGTTATCTGTTGTAAGGCAGTTCCCGTAGGATGCTGATAAAAGATTGATAAATATAACTTGATATGCTTTGCTTAAAAATACTACCATAGACTTGATAATTCACTTTTGAAGGCTGCTAAGAATGGTTTATGTGTTTCCTAAAAAGGCAAATTCGGTAAAAACATCATATCGCTTTTAGTGGTAAGACTGAGTAAATTGTACAAAACGTTTATTTTGTAGTTTTAAGTCATTTAAATGATGTGAAATTAAAATATTAAGTAGATAATTTTATGTAACAATCGATATCAATTTTGATAAATTCCATTAAAATAAATGAAATTAGTTATCTAATAAAATTAGTCCACAACGCAAACCACAAAGTTTGCGTTAGTACAATTTATGGATATTCTGATGTTATTTGAAATTAGTTAGTGTTATTGTGTTCACCAACGGCTGACTATGTACCTACATCTAATTATGTTAATTATTGAAACTTAAAAATATTAAATAAGGTAGTATTTTTGTAATTGTAGCAATAAAGTTTTACATTTTAAGACTAACGTTCTATTTAAGTTAAGATAGAAAAATACAATTAAAATAATTGCACATTTTTATAAGATTTCTAAGAACATTAGTTTTTATAGTTGCACGATACTATCATTACCATAATATTCTAGTATAAGCGGCACCCCTTCCAAGCAGCCAGTTCTGACAGGCCGGCCTATAAAAGCCGTACGCCATTGCCGACCCGTCCATTTGCTTTTCGGCGCTCGGAGCTGTCACATCTATGTGTTAAGTCGTGTAAAGGTTACGCGAGCCATTTATGTGTTACGTACATAAGTGCTATTCTGTACATAAGGTGTTTAAATCAATTAGAAGTGAGCTATATCGTTTTCCTTGTGATTTATTCGTTTTCAAGTATTTTTTCGAATTAAATAATTGCGGTTGTGTAAATCGATTCATTTGTTTTTTTTTAAGTCGTTACCACTTCTGATCCTTACATCAGAAGTGGGATAAAGAACAACTAAAGCCCACTACGCAAGGAAAACGATATAACTGACAGATTTGTGTTTTAACGGGTAAGTTTTTAAAACCTTTTCTTAGCTTTTTGCTTTCAATAAGTGCATAACCAAGTGAGTCACCTTATTTATTGTTTTAAAAACCATGGTACGTTCAAGATCGCGTAGTCGTGGCCGGAAACGTGCTCGAGACAGGTCGCGTGGTCGCGTTCGCGATTCGGGTAGTAGGCGCAGACGCCGTCATAGTTCAAGTGATAGTGATCATAGTAGATCGCGACGTGTCTCGAGTGAGCGTAACCGACGTGTTAGGAGAGATGGCTCGCGTACCCGAGACCGACACAGCTCGCGTGATAGGGCTTCGCGTCATTCGCTAGGCAGGCGTCGTTCGCGTAGTGCTTACCGTAACTTACCGTCTCGAGAACCAACTCGTATTCATAACGAATCACGCTCTCGGTCCCGTAGTATCGTGCGTAATAATCCGGTGCGTCGCGAACGGTCATGTACTCCAGTAACGCCTAGCCCTGTATTCACGAGTACTCCTCCACCGAGTCGCTCGAAAGAATTGTCCGCCCCGTGTTCTGAGGCGTCCACCCTTGCACAAGCTTTGATGCAGGCTATTAAAACAGTTAACCCTTTGAGACAGCCCTCTCAACATTACTTTGTTTCGAATTTTGATCCCGCTATACATAATTTTGATACTTGGTGTGAAGAGGTGGATCGCGCCAGAGATGCCAACAACTGGGGTGACCATGAGTGCTTGTCGCGTGTAGCGTCAGGACTCAAGGGCGATGCTAAGGTGTGGCTAAGCGAATGGGTTACGAACGATAGGTCCTGGACCAACTTTAAGCGGGAATTCAAACCACTGTGTCCCACTAAGCTAGATTACGCGAACATTTTGTTCGATACTATGAATACCACGTCAAATAAATATCCCACGTACGCGGAGTATGCGCGCCGTACTCTGTTGCGGTTAAGGGTAGTGCAGGGACTCAGCGATGAATTACGAACGCTTATTGTTATCCGTGGAATCGACAGCACCCAAATCCGAGCGGCGGCTGCGAATGCAGACCTCACTTCGGACAATTTGGTGTCTTTCCTGTCTATTTACACTAAACCAAACCTAGATAAGCATACCGTTCCTACCTCCGGCAATAAAAACCGACCATTTGCGAAACCTGTCCTACGAAAGGATCAAAGATGTTATACTTGCGGCCGTCAGGGCCATCTAGGACGAGACTGTAAGCAGTCGAAAACGAATAGGCCCCCCAACACGCAGCCTAGTGTTAGTAAGACCTGTACGTTTTGTAAAAAACTGGGGCACACCGAGGATGTTTGTTTCGCCAAGGCGCGATCCGAACCGCGAAATCCCCGCGAAAATTAGTTTTTGTTCCGATCACTTGGGCTCGCGACGGAATAACGACATCACAACGGCTGTGGTGAACGGTATTCCAGACGACGTACTTATTGATAGTGGTGCCCTTGTCTGTCTCCCTCATCTCTTCGGACGTTGTCAAACATCTTCCGTGTCAACCCAAGTCTAAGCGCAGCGTGTTGAAGGGCATAAGCGAAAAGGAAATAGTTGCCACGTCTTATGTCACTGTTACCGTTGAATTCAGCGACATGTCTGTTGAAGTAGATTTAATAGTTGTCCCGCATACACTGATGAATGCACCCATCATTATAGGTACTGATGTACTGAATCACGACGGTATAACCTATGTTAGGACTAAAGATAGGCAGTATCTCACTCGCTCAACGAGGCCTTGTGTCTATGTCAACACTGTTCAGACGGGTCAGCCTGAAATAAATACACCCCTTCAGGGTGAGGAGTTATTAAACCTCATGACTGTCGTAGAGGAGTTTTCGAATTTCTTGATTTCTGGTACGGCAGCGAGTAGTCGCTGCTTGACGGTAGCGTCAAGACAGGTGAGCTGGACATATGGCTTACGAGTTCAACGCCAGTAGTATATAGACCTTTTACGTCAGGTATTAAACACTTTGACCCAAGAAATGCTCGTTCCCAGTCACCGAGGTAGAATACCTAGGTAGGGTAGTAAGTGAAGGTCAGGTTAGACCGAGCACACGCAAGGTCGAAGCTCTAGTTAACACAGACCTCATGCAAAAACTGCGTGATGGTGACCTCGCCTCAAGGCGGTATGTAGTGCAAAGCGACCTCTTGTACTACAGGTACACGTCTGTAGGACAAGAACCAAAGTTATTGTGCTACATACCTAAGGGTCACCGACTCAGTCTACTTAGGGTGTTTCATGACGAACACGAACACATAGGGGTTGACAAAACCTTAGACCTAATTTTGCGACACTTTTGGTTCCCCGGCCTAAAACAGTTCGTGGTCAAATACATAGGACATTGTCTTATATGCATTTCAAATAAACGCGTCTCTCGGGCCCCATTACAGACCATAACGTCTTGGGAAAAACCCGATACAGCTTTCCACACTCTACACATAGACGCATCGACGGTTACAAATTTGTCCTTATTGTGGTGGACGCGTTTACTAAGTTCTCGCTTTTATATCCCATGTATCGTCAGGATGCGGCCGAGCTCAAGCGTATTGTTTCTTAAGCCGTATCTCTCTTTAGTGTGCCTAACCTATTAGTTACAGACAAAGGGCGCATGTACGAATCGAACGAGTTCGTAACCTGGATCAACGAGCTGGGTTGTGGTCTCCACTACATCACTCCTGAGATGCATCACGCTAATGGTCAAGTGGAGAGGTATGTAAGGACTGTCCTCAACATGCTTCGCATCGAAGTCAACCAGAGGAATGCATCTTGGCCAGAGACCCCCTGGGAGATTCAGCTGGTGCTCGACACTACGAAGCACAAGACGACCCAAACGTCTCCTATGAATCTTCTCATCGGTACCGAAGTGACGACTCCCGTCATTCGCGCTTTAGTACGCGATATGGCCATCGAAGGAGAGTCGCCGAACCAAGAGACTTTACGTGAGATGACGCGGAGCAGATCCCGACAACTGTTAAGGGATAACCAGGCCAGGCAAAACGAAAGGGTGAACCGAAACAGGCACCCTCCACGTAAATTTAACCTAAACGATCGTGTGTTTGTTATTAAGTGTTCACAGATGACCGGGAAACTTGATCCTGGAATGCGCGGCCCATAGGAGGTCGTCAAGGTCTTGCCAGGCGGGCGCTACCAGCTGCGCTTGCTGAGCGGGTGCAGTTGCAGGCTGCGGCGCAGTACATGGTGCTGTGGAGGGGCGAGTGGTGCCCTGAGACGTGCGCTGCCTTCTTCGAAAGTAAGCGCTTGTGGGTGTTATTGAAGAAAAGTCTTCCACCCCTGGCGTTATACTTTGTTACCAAGGGTGTTATTGAAGAAAAGTCTTCCACCCTTATGGTTATTGTCTACCCACGGGTGTTATTGAAGAAAAGTCTTCCACCCCTGGCGTCAGACGTTGTTGAGGGTGTTATTGAAGAAAAGTCTTCCACCCGTATGATTATTGGTTCCCTATGGGTGTTATTGAAGAAAAGTCTTCCACCCATATGGCCATTGACTACCCACGGGTGTTATTGAAGAAAAGTCTTCCACCCCGGGAGTCAGATTATGTTGTTAAGGGTGTTATTGAAGAAAAGTCTTCCACCCGTATGATTATTGGTTCCCTATGGGTGTTATTGAAGAAAAGTCTTCCACCCATATGGCCATTGACTACCCACGGGTGTTATTGAAGAAAAGTCTTCCACCCCGGGAGTCAGATTATGTTGTTAAGGGTGTTATTGAAGAAAAGTCTTCCACCCGTATGATTATTGGTTCCCTATGGGTGTTATTGAAGAAAAGTCTTCCACCCATATGGCCATTGACTACCCACGGGTGTTATTGAAGAAAAGTCTTCCACCCCAGGAGTCAGATTATGTTGTTAAGGGTGTTATTGAAGAAAAGTCTTCCACCCACAACATGGATACCTACAGCGGGTGTTATTGAAGAAAAGTCTTCCACCCCAGGTATCGACCCGTTAGTCGGGTCATGTTACGGGTCACGCTGAGGCAGCCGACCTGGTGCTGCGTTCGTCGCGAGAGGAGCTTCGGAACAAGTCCTAGGCACTACATTGGTTTGATATTTAAGAGACGTCTCTGTATTCTTATGTGTGTAATAGAGTGATGAATGTAACATCGTTATGCGGTGTAAAAGTAAGACGTGTGAATTAGATGACTGGCGATGGTTCGAAAGGAAGTGGACGGATGATTCTATTAAGGACTTTTTCGTTTCTTCAAATATGACCCTGTTCACAGGTAATGAAATCGAAGAACCTGAACCTTCCACATCGTCTTCAGCTGGACCATCTATGCCGATTTTGGACCTGCAGGATGAAGACGTTCCTGCAGAAGGTGCCGCTGGTCCCAGTGGCGTTCTCAAGACGTCGGTGTCGGGGGCGACACGCTGTCAGGAGAGGCCGTATAAGCGGCACCCCTTCCAAGCAGCCAGTTCTGACAGGCCGGCCTATAAAAGCCGTACGCCATTGCCGACCCGTCCATTTGCTTTTCGGCGCTCGGAGCTGTCACATCTATGTGTTAAGTCGTGTAAAGGTTACGCGAGCCATTTATGTGTTACGTACATAAGTGCTATTCTGTACATAAGGTGTTTAAATCAATTAGAAGTGAGCTATATCGTTTTCCTTGTGATTTATTCGTTTTCAAGTATTTTTTCGAATTAAATAATTGCGGTTGTGTAAATCGATTCATTTGTTTTTTTTTAAGTCGTTACCACTTCTGATCCTTACACTAGTTTATTAATTACCACAAACCTACTTAAAAAAAACAAAGTCGCAGTTATACAACTGCGACTTTGTTTTTATACACCCAAAGGGCCACTAGTCTGAAAACGTCATTATTTTAACACCAAATAACAAACACATTTTTTATTTTCCACGAAAGAGCGCGATATCCATCACACGGATTATTTTTTAGCCTGTCAACTCCTAAGGGACGCGATCCCGTGACCCTCTTCGCCGTCGGAAGCGAAATAGTGTAAAATATACAGGAGCACGGCTGTGCTAGGGCCAAGTTCTGAAAATAGGGCATGCACAAACAGTCGGTTTGTTTAGTTTCTAATGTATGACGTTTTTAAACTGACTCGTTATATCTCATTTGTGTATTTTCTAAGGATTCATCTTTTTCCTTTAATTGAATTTATCAATAAATAGGTAGATATGTTCTTCTCAACTTTGTCAACTTTACTGTGTTAATTGCTTACCAAAATAGCTTCATAATTCATTACGTAGACATCGCGGCAGGCACAATACTGCATAGCAAGAAACTTATCAAATTATCCAATCCACTTAAACAAACATTACCGCGGTCGTTTGAAATCGTTAACCGAGCCAATCTTGGCCAAATCGCCAACATTTCCGTAACGCTAAAAGATTTTCTAAGTCAACTTATCTTCGCAGTACGCTATTACGCCGAAAAAGCAGAAGCCGAATCGTTGCAGGATCATTTTGGCATCGGCTCAAGCAAATGGAAACCCAATGAGCTGCAAATGGGGCCGCGTAAATACAATTCCGCAGTCGGTCGGGACGAAACAAAAATGTGGCGTGTAGTGTCAAATGGGACGACGGTAACGGGCGTATCATCGATGCATGGAGTATTCTCTCGGGTATGTGTGAAGTATTACGGTGATTTTATTCCCAGGTTATTACGATACGATTAATACTTTAGCTATTAAATTCTTAATGTACTTTGCTGTACATTAAGTTCGGTGTGAAAAATGATACAAAATAGTAAAGATACCTGCTATCAAACTAAGATTTACGATTTTATTGGATCACCATCACCCTCTCACAGTCCACTGCTGGACATAGGCTCCTCCAATTGTTTGCCACTCACCACTTGATCTGTGATAAATTATTGTTCTATTATCTATTATCTATGCCTTGGGGCGTCTCTCAAATTACCCGGATTAGAGTTTACTTAAAAAAGATCGTTTCTTCTGCTGACTAGTCAGGAATCGAACCCGAAACATTCAAATCCTCCACGTTGAAGGCGAGAACAAAATTAGCCAGAAGAAAAGAAAGTCAAAGTTAGTATGACAGTTAAATCGGCATAGTCGGTCTGTAACCAGGTAGTAAAACTGACATTTACAGCTGTAATAATTAAAAAAAATTGTAACTATGTAACAAAAGCAAATTGTGGAGAAGGTCCATTTTCACCAACACTTACTTCAGATAAGACATATAATTTACATGTGATGTCAAAGCATTCCTTAAATGCTGCTCAAGGAATTCTGAACCTAGGTGCCTCCTTGTATCTACTAACTATTAACAAGTAATCATTTTGTTGATCCATGTTATTATAATGAGGGGATGTAAGAGAGCGACCTCTCATCTTATCACTCCAAGGTAACTTCACCTGCCCGTGGTGCATCCTGCCGAATAACAAACGGGGCTCTGTTAACCGACTGGTGGCGGCATAACCTTCATAATACCACAGGCCGAGGACGGGCAGTAGCGTCACCGGAGCGAAAAGCTACGCCCTGCGATCGCCAACCCGTCTGCCCAGCGTGGCGATTATGGGTACATCCTCCAAATCTTTGATGTTTGTGGCGATCAACTGGAGAGGCCTATGCCTAGCAGTAGACTGCAATAGGCTGATGATGATAATGATGACCCTTACACATGAAACTTCTTCGTATTTTTTTCTAGATAAAATGTAGAAAACAACTCAAGTCCAAAAATATAAATCTAATATTCAGATAGTATCGAATGCCATATCAGTAACGGGACTTCCTATGCTCTCGCATGCCGATGTACCAGTATTCTCCAGGGCCGAGTGAAATATTACAGTCATATTACCGACACATTAATGTGTCGCTCCGATACAGCGCCCTCTATTGGATTTAAGCATAGATTTAGAAATGGATACACTATTACCTGCAATCTCGAGTGTCCCCTATTTTAGTTATAAATGTGTGCTTTTAGTGGATCAATTAAGAACATATTAATAACCTAAGACATGCCACGCTGGGCCACACAGCGTCATCTAGCCCCAAACTAAGCCGAAGCTTGTACTATGGGTACCTACTAGACAACTGATAAACTTACTTAAATACTTTTTTTTTGTAAATAAATACATATCATACATAGAAAACATCCAGACCAATACAAACAGACATGTTTATGAACACAAATGTTTGCACTGTGCGGAAATCGAACCCACGACCCTTGGCTCCGAAGGCAGAGGTCACTACCAAATGAGCCATGGAGCCAGTCAAGACACACACACAAGAATATTTTATTTATTGTCTAATTAAAACCTGGGATCTAAGGGAGCGACCCGAAAAAACGGTTCATACAACATAAAGAAATTTTCGAAAAAGATAACAATATACGAGTAAAAACTATTGTTTACTCTATCAATTAAGAGCGTTGGTTCATTCTCTGCCTAACTCAGGCCTCTTTCAACTCGCGCCGTGGCACTCAAGATGCTAAAAAGGTTGCATGCATATTTACACCTTCAAGAAATAACCGTATCATCACCAGCTTATCACTAGGTATCTGCAGTTGTCCACCACTTTTGAGTAAACACCTGGAGGCTTTACCCATACTCGCCACGCTAGGCATCAGGATCACAGGGCGTAGTTACAGGGCTCCTCGCTCCGGTGACGCGGCTGCCCATCATCGGACTGTGGTATTTAGCTACGCTGTTGAATCTGGTTTCCTCTACCTGAAGGTTGTCTGGAAGAGATCGCTACAAGCGATGAGACCGCCTAAATTGTACTTTGTTTTTGTTTGTAATGTGTTTTTCTGTAATGTCTGTGTTTTGTGCAATAAAGAGTTTCTATCTATCTACGCCTTCGATTCAGTAGCTTTATCGCCACCAGTCGTTTGCCAGAGCCTTGTTTGTTAATCAGCAGGATGCACCACGGGCAGGTGAAGGTGGCTTGGAGCGAAAAGATTTTAGGTCGCTCCCTTACGTCCCTAAATAACCGGATACTGTCCAAAAATAGGCTCTAAATATTATTATCTTTGCGATAACTGTCAGATCAACACTCGTTTCCCTCGGGAGGCTCGCCGCTTCAACGTCGGTACAACGTAATGCGTCAATAATATGACGGTAATATTTCACCCGGTCTCACGGGTATGCGCGGAAAATTTATTCATATTCACCGGTCATATTTCACGAGACAGACAGTGTATAGGCGCTTCTGTCAAGCGTAGATCGAAGTGTGATGTTGTGTGATGGGTGAAAAGTTATGGTCTCTTGCTTAGTAATTATAATAAAGGTCGTAGCAGGTCGGTAGCAAAAGACCGGCACCCGGCACTCACTCAGTCATCATCATCATCATCATCAGCCTATTGCAGTCCACTGCTGGACACAGGCCTCTCCAGTTGTTTGCCAGTGAGGGCAAACATCTGGAGGATATACCCATAATCGCCACGTGGGCAGGCGGGTTGGCGATCGCAGAGCGTAGCTTCTTGCTCCGGTGACGCTACTGCCCGTCATCGGTCTGTGATATTTAGCTACGCCTTCGTGATGGTTATACCGCCACCAGTCGGTTTGCTAGAGCCTCGTTTGTTGTTCGGCAGGATGCACCACGGGCAGGTGAGGATGGCTTGGAGCGAAAAGGTGATAGGTCGCTCCCTTACATCCCTCATCTCAGTACAGCCTTTTATTTCTACTATGTAGTGATTTTCAAAATAGCTTATCCTTCTATCAATGTCTATTAAAAAAAAATTAAATACGCGGTACGGTTTTATTAAAATCTAAAATAATTTTAAATACATTAGATTTTAATAAAACCGTACCTATGTGCAGATAAGCTAAGATTCAAAGTAAACAAAATATTCATAAAAACAAGACAGATATTACATTAATTTAATCCTTGTACAAACATTTATCGAACAACACAGAAAGGTCGAACCAAACGTTTTAATAAAGCAAGGGAAAAAAAACAGCATCCTACATTATTATAATTTCATTTTATTTTTTGTAAACAGTCTTATCCGAGCAATGAGTTTACACAGTAAAATGTAAACAATCTTCAATTTTGGCGATTCTAACTCCGAATAAGTAATATAACTTAATACAATCGACGTAAAGTGCCTCTTACTGACTAAAATCGATGAGATATAAATCCATGAAGTGAACAAATTATTTGTAAAATAAAATTTTACTTATAAATTATCGGATTTCTGAAAATCGAGGAGAAAAGTCGAGCAAAAGCCACCGACTGTACCGTCCTTTTTAACCGACTTCAACAAAAGAAGGTTCTTAATTCGGCTGAAATTTTCTCAAATCAGTTCACGTCATGTATGACCCCGTATAACATTGTAGTTGACAAAACTAGAAGTCTGATAAATTATTAATGTCTTACGGCATTTATGTACAAAGTCTAGTTATATAACTTATTCGAAGAGCTCTAAGCGAAACATCGGTTATACGAAACTATAGGCAGTTTGCATACCAAATTGTAACACGAATCATACTGGCAATTAATTGTTGACTATTTTTAAAAATAAAAGCCTTATAGGTAAGTTCTTAATCCTAATTGGCATAAGTATTACAGACATTATTTTTTTCAATTTGAATTTCAACTGGAGAAATGAAATGGACTTATTCATGAAATAAAAAATCACCATTCTTTTATTTTTAATACCTATCTCAAACTTGATTATGATAAGAAGCTTATAAAACTCTTAAGAAAATTAGAAATTAACCGTAGACTTTACGTACCATTTGATTATTGGTATGAAGTTGTTAAAAATAATAACAGTACTGATTACGTGAAACATTATGAAGATAGAAAAGTCTTACACCGAACCGAACAACTTCTCTCATAAGTTGCAGCCTCAAAATAAGTATGGTTTTCTATAGTTAGAATTACTTTTATCGATTTTGTTATGCAAACCGCCAATTATATCTACATTGTCGTTGTTGGTTATTTTACAATGAACTTCTTATCCTAATATTTACAAGAATTGAAACATGTAATTGAATTACGTTCCACCTTTAAAGCATAAAACATTTGTTTAACATCTATTTACACATCGTTACGTGGAGCTACGTAAACGCGAACAAATATGGCGTCAGCAGTAACAGCGTCCATTGTGACGGTTGGCAGAATGATGTGCTCCCCTTTGCCTCGGTTAAACCTGATGGAAAAAAGTTGAATGTAACTTTTTTTTGCATTATCATAAGACCATGCGTTCCTGCAAGCAACATAAATGACATAGGCCAGAATAGTGGCTTCCCGTTGCTTGATGAAACGCGGGAGAGATGCCTTAGTAACTGCGACAGACAGGTAGCCAAGTGAATTATTTGTTAGTGTTCAATACCATGGCATATAGGATTAGTCTGGCTATGCAACGACTGATCCCGAAACGCGATCAAAGTCACGAAACCATTCAGTCACATGGCACATGACGTGTTAAGGCAATATAATACACGAAATATACCTAAAACTGTTAATCTTGCTTTCTTATAGCGATAGGAACGCCTAGGTTGATACAACAAATGTATAATGCATAGATCTTAAAATTGATGTATCTATCTAAAACATTATTATAATTTCACGAAAAAAGATAAGCCAAATTCATCAAATCCAATATTCTCAAAATTATTTGGTTCTTTTTTGAGTTATGTCTATTTTTTAACCGACTTCGAAAAAGGAGGAGGTTCTCAATTCGTCTGTATGTATAATATTTTTTTTTATTTTTTTTTATGTTTGTTCACCGATATTTCCGTCAATTATGGATGGATTTCAAAAATTTTTTCTTTGTTAGACAGAGGACACTTCCGAGGTGGTCCCATTTTCACCAAGTCAGGATCTGATGATGGAATCCTGGGGAAATTGAGGGCAACAACCGAAAATTGTATGCTCATATAGTGTTTTTGTTACGTAATAATATTTCATTCAGGTATATGCTTCCGGGCGTCAACATCTGGTGCTGATGATGAAGCCACAGAACTCCTTAACGGTTAGGAGTTAGGGGACAGTACTGCCAGTGGTCGATAGAAACTAGGTAGTTGTATGTACTTATGCAGGGCTAATAGGGCAGGTGATTTGGTAAGTGAATTGCTGGATTCTAGACGCAAAGTCTTCACTTGACTTAAAGCAAAATTTTTCATTCCTAAGTAAAACTCTTAAGGACATTAATTAGCCTTTATTTAAGTTCACAGCACATTAACGCAACTAAAAATAGAGAAATAAAATTATTTTTAAAAAAAAAATTAAACCGACTTCGAAAAAAACACAAACGACCAAAACTAAAAAGCGATAAATAACGTAAGTAATCCTATCCTTAATACATAATTATTTAAATATTACAATTATCACTTATTTTTGAAGTCGGTGCCAAACAAATAAATATATTGTCATGTTTGCCGGCCGCGCGCGACATACAACAACAATAAGTGATAATTGTAATATTTAAATAATTATGTATTAAGGATAGGATTACTTACGTTATTTATCGCTTTTTAGTTTTGGTCGTTTGTGTTTTTTTCGAAGTCGGTTTAATTTTTTTTAATCCATGTGCCATATTATGACTTGTGACTTTTTTTTAATATTGGGTTTTACGGCTCTGGGAGCGTGCCTTTTAAGCCAGTCTGACTTGTGACGAGCATAGGGTATTGCCAGACTATAGTTGGTTGTTTAGTATGTAGGTAGCTATAGCAGGGAGACGCGTCAAGCAAACAACGTAGCTAGTTGCACACTGGTTTATTCTAAAAATAATAGGCGGGAGCGCAGCCGCGCCTTTCTCTAAAACTACCCTATAATAAATATATAACAACCCCTCCCTACATATTTAAGAACTAAAAAATGGCTTATAGTTAACTCTAGTCCTAATCCGTCTAGACCTGACGTTTGGTTGAGCAGGCGTATCTTGGTCGCTGGCATCGCTCGGTGCGCTCTCATACTCGTCCTCATCACTCTCCTCTTCCCTGGTGTTGGTGTCTACTGGCTGCTCTGGGGTCGGAGACCGATCACCAGGTGGTGCTGTCGCAGAGTCGATGTTAGGACTCACCGAGCTGGAAATGTTTTCGACCACATCTGGCTGCCACTCATGCTGTAATGATCCAGTCGTCTCCTGATCTTTGCGCAATCTGATCTGGTCGATATGTCTGGTTACTTCAGTCTGTAACTCGGGCACGTATACGACGTACATTACGGTACCAATTCGCCGACGTATCACGCCTTTGATCCAACAAAATTTTTGTGAACCACTAAACTTTTTAATCCACACTGCTTCGTTCTCATTCAAGTCAGGTCTAGAAGTTCCTTTATAGTGCTTAGCCTGTAAGGACTGATTACGTTCTACCGTCAGAGCGAGGGTCGTGGATGAAGGAGTGACGCAAGTCGGGTTTAGCAAGTCCAGCCTCGACCGTAAGGGCCTGCCGAATAACAACTCGGAGGGCGATTTTCCTGTGGTGCTGTTTTTGGAATTACGATAATCGAATAAGAACTTCGAAATTTTGTCTGTTGCTACATTATTGTTACAAGACAAAAGTATACCCTTGAGCCCCTTTTTTACAATTTTAACAAAACTTTCGGCTTGACCATTACTAGAGGGATGGTAAGCTGGAGAAAAAATTTGTTTGATACCGTTTAAACTGCAAAAATGTGTGAACTCATGAGACGTAAAAGATGTACCGTTATCAGACACCAACGTATGCGGAACACCGAACCTAGACATAAAATCTACAAGTTTATCTATCACCGCTTTGGAGCCGTATGACGTTTTCATACAATAACATTCGACCCATTTAGAATATGCGTCTACGACAATTAAATACATTTGATTATGGAATGGGCCCAAAAAATCTAAATGTATTCTATGGAATGCGCTGGGGGGGTGCGGCCACGGCGCGAGCGGCGCGCGGCGCGGCGTCGGGCGCAGCGCGGCGCACACGCCGCACGCCGCCGCCACGTTCTCCAGGCGCCGGTCCACGCCTGGGAACCACAGACGCGCGCGCGCCTCCGCTTTCATCTTCACTACGCCAAAATGTGAGCTATGTAATTCGTTACAAATTGTCTCTTGTAATGTGCTCGGAATCACGACCTTATGACCGCGCATTAAAACGCCATTTTCAATAGATAAATCTAACCGACAACAAAAGTATGGTTTCAAATTATCATCCTTTACGCAGCGTGGCCAACCATTCAATACATAATATCTAACTTTAGATAACACGGGATCGTTATCGGTCTCGAGGCGCAGGCGCCGGGCCGTGACGGGCAGGCTCCCCTCCACGACGAAGTTAACGTAAGCCCCGCGCTCCTCCGATGCCTCTCGCGCCCCCTCCCCGGCCTCGTCCGCCGGGTCGTGTCTAAGTGTTCGAGATAAATAGTCAGCATTATTATCACTACTACGCACGTATTCTATTACATAATTATATGCTGATAAGAATATGGCGTAACGTTGTAACCGGTTGGCGGAAACCTCGGGAATGCCACGATTTGGGCCGAAAATTGTAATCAATGGCTTATGGTCAGTTCTCAGAGTAAAGGGATCGCTCCTACCATATAAATACTGGTGAAAACGCCTCACCCCAAAAATAATCGCAGTAGCCTCCTTCTGAATTTGCGAATATTTTTTCTCTGCGGGTGCCAATGTCCTAGAAGCAAATGATATAGGCCGCTCGGCGCCGTCGGCGCAGCGCTGGGACAACACAGCGCCCAAGCCGGTGGGCGATGCGTCCACGGTCAGTATCAGGTTCGCGTCTACATCAAAATGTGTTAGCACCTGATCTGAGGCCAACATTTTTTTAATTTTTTCAAAAGCGTACTGATGTCTAGGCCCCCAAATCCACTTTGTATTTTTATGCAATAATTCGTATAACGGGCTTAACAAAGAAGATGCATTTTGAATAAAATTTCGATAATAGTTTACGAGGCCTAAAAATGACTGCAGTTGTGCGACACTTGTTGGTGCCTGTGCCTCCAGTATACTCTTGACTTTATCTGGTGACTTCCTGATTCCTGTTTTGTCTATTACGTGCCCCAAATATTGTATTTCATTTTTGTAAAAATCACATTTATTTTTCTGTAGTGTAAACCCGGCGGATTCTAATCTCTCTAACACTGCATGTAGCCTATTTTTATGTTCTAAGTACGTTTTCCCAGTCACACATACATCATCTAACAGACAGACAACTCCCTCAATGCCAGCCAGAACGCCTTCCATTACTCTTTGGAAAATAGCCGGGGCGCTCGCCAAACCGAACACTAGGCGCGTATATTTAAATAAACCGCGGTGAGTGTTGATACAAGTTAGCTTTTGTGCAATCTCCGATAACCTGCACTGATTGTAAGCCATAGAAAGGTCAATTTTCGAAAATTGCTCCCCCCCGTGTAACTTAGCGAATAGTTCCTGAACTGTCGGCAATGGATATTTATCGACAACAAGGAGTTTGTTAATGGACACGGAGTAGTCGGCACACAACCTTACTCCGCCGTCTTTTTTCAAAACTGGTACAATAGGGGACGCGAACTCTGAGTGCTCCACTGGCTCCAACACTCCCAATTCTAATAGGCGATCTATTTCTTTATCGATTTTGGTTTTTAAAGCAAAAGGTACTGGCCGAGGCTTAAAAAAAATAGGAGTCGAACCCGATTTTAAATGTAAATTGACCTCATATTTATTGAAACACCCCAAATTATCAGAAAATAACTTAGGGAACCTTTTTGATAAACTATGAGCGAATGACTCATTTGACTCCGAACAAAAATAATTAGGAACAGGAGCTAACTCAAGATGAAAAGCTTGGATAAAATCACGGCCCAACAACGGTGGCCCGCCGCCCCGCACCACGAACAGATCGAGGTCACAGGCGCGGCCCTCGTAGCGCACACGCACCCGCGCACATCCTAACGTGTTAATTCTACCGCCCGTATAATTAAGTAACTTACGATTGGTACATGATAACGGTACATTACTGAAATACGCATCGTATGCCTTTTTGGAGATCACACTAACGGCCGACCCGCTGTCGATTTCGAATTCCAAAAACACCTCGTTCACCTGTATCCGTTCCGTCATCGGTTTACCCTTAGAACAACGAATGTTACACAGATAAGACGACTCACCATCATCTCCTTCATCCCCAACCGCCTCCTCGACATATTTCACTTTATCACTTTTTGCCGAACACATTCGTTGAAGATGACCTTTTTTACCGCATTTTTTGCACTTATAACTTTTGAACCGGCACTTATCAGCACTATGATTGGTAAACCCGCACACGCTGCACTTCGCGCTCGCTGCGATGCTGAAGACCGGCTCGGGGGCCGCGGCCGCGCGCGCCGGCGCCGCCGCTGCGGCAGCCTCGCGGGCGCAGCGCACGCTCTCGGCCAGCTCCACCGCCTTGTTTAGGGTTAGCTCCTGCAGATTCTGCGCGAACAACTTATCTTTTTCGTGCCCTGCCGCCATCCCCATGACAAACTTATCCAGCGCAGCCTCCTCGAGACTCTTGAAGCCGCAATGCGCCGCCAATCCTCTTACTCTTGCCGCCCATTGTGAGTGAGTTTCGCCTGGCCGCTGAACAGCCGAATAAAAGTGGAATCGTTCTGCGAAGCCGCACCTTCTTGGTGTAAAATGCACATCCAACAGCTCCACAATAACGCTGTACTCCAATTCTTCCAGCTTGTTCGGTAATGCCAGGTTACTAGCTAGTTTGTAAGTCGCTTCCGAAAACGCGCTCAGCAGAATCGCCCTTCGCTTGACCTTGCCCTTGTCGTTCACGTCGTCCAAGTCGTTAGCTATAAACCATTGTGTGAGCCTCATTTTATAGCTGTTCCATTCTTGCGACTGGTGGTCAAATGAAGACAATACTCCGAAACAGGTTGTCGCAGACATTATTGCGTAGGATCGTCGCCGCCACTTGTTTAGTATGTAGGTAGCTATAGCAGGGAGACGCGTCAAGCAAACAACGTAGCTAGTTGCACACTGGTTTATTCTAAAAATAATAGGCGGGAGCGCAGCCGCGCCTTTCTCTAAAACTACCCTATAATAAATATATAACATTGGTGAACTGTGTTGGTGAATTATAGATTAGATCTGACAACACGTAACGCATGACGTCAAAAGCCCTTTCAGTTGATGTATTGTTTATTTTATAAAGCACATGTTCAGTTCGAATCGTTCGAATATACAGTCAGTATATTATTATTCTAACTAACTAACTAGCTGGACACGGTCACCCA
This sequence comes from Conogethes punctiferalis, assembly GCA_031163375.1. NCBI lineage: Eukaryota > Metazoa > Arthropoda > Insecta > Lepidoptera > Crambidae > Conogethes > Conogethes punctiferalis. The sequence goes on along the minus strand of CM062092.1, from coordinate 13,463,079 downwards.
AACTAAGTCTTGAGCTTTGATTATAAGAGCCTCCATTTAGATCTGTCCTGGGCAACCTTCTGGATAACTAGCTCAAGCAAATCCTTTGTAACTTAACATTAATATGTCGCAGTATTGGCATAGTGCTGCCCTTTATTATGGCGAAGTTACTATTTTAAGGCTAATCGGGAACGTCAAGTGGATGACATTGACACTTGGGAGAGGTCGATGCCGCGCGGTCAAATATCGTCTGTGAGCTGTCAGTGAAACAAACAGGAAAAAAAAAGAAAAACAATATTAAGAAAGGATGACGACTGGCCGAACTCGCGGTATCGAACTATCTGCGTTGCCGGAGCTTATTGAGCCTTCTTCATCACCAGAGCCTCCTCCGTCAAATATTATTAGTATTCTAAATATTCAAATGAAGAACACAAGTAAAATTTTATATCGGCAGACAAGGCCTTCAAATTGTTGTTAGCATACATCTTTGAAGAATGGTTGCGGCGCCCTCTCAAGGCGGTGACGTACCGGCTGACCCAAGTCTTCACGGGACATGGATGCTTTGACCGTTAATTCATAGCCTTAGTATCAATAATAATCGTTACGGTTGAAATGACGTCAACTATGAATAGACTATCGATAAACAACTCTAATTTTATCTAAATTAAAGCCTACTTTAAGAAACGTAACCCTCATAAATCTAAAGATTATAACTTAATTAATATTCATCTTAAATACGTCTTTAAAACTTAAGTTTCACTTTCAACTAGGTATTATATTTCAATATGCAAACACACTTCACTTTATTTCAATTGAAATTTAAGATTGAGTATTCCAATCGCAAACAATAGAATGAAAGTTGTTAATTTTCTTTGGAGTTTGAAGAAGTCAATTGATTTACAAGTAACATTTAACTTTCCTTTAAATTACATTTCAGATTATATTATTTCAAAATTCAAAACAAATATTTGATTACTTTGAAACAATGTGACTTGGCTAATTGTTCAGTAGGTGAAAAAGAAGTCGCTATGCTGTGATTTAGTTGGTGAAATAAAAAACGATCTCTGATATTTAGTACTTACCTCCAGCGACGCTAATTTGATTGCCTAAGTCTTCTGGATACGAGTTGAGTTTGATTTCTGCGAATAAAAATACACTATTAATCTTTTGACCGAGAATACATCGCACCCCCCGGCGAATAAAGCGGTAATTGCAGAATTGCTATTTTTCAGGAGAAGCAAAAAACCGAAATCGGTGAATATCTCTGAAACTATAACTTTCACATAAATGCTTTTAACTTTAATTGAAAGTAGATTTTTGATTGTACACAATATTTAAAAACTAAATTAATTTAATGGGAAATTCATAGATAAAACCTCAAAAATATGTAATACCGCATAACAATATTATTGTTTTTGTCGTAGGCTGACATTACCACTTTATTCGCGGCAGCCTTCTATCAAAACTGCCCGCGCAGCGAGGCATAGCGACAGTATTCGTTAGTTTTTCGTGTCTATTCTATTGTAAGTAATAACTTCTTACCACTTTATTCGTGTGAAATTAAAAATAGGTTTATATTGTAAGCGTTGAATTCGCGGATCATTCTACGTAAACCATTACTGTAACAAGTGAATGCAACAACATTAAAAATATAGTTGTTATTGCTGCATTTGTGTTTTTTTTTAATTTTATTATTAAATTAACATAAAAAAATATGAATTACAACTAAATTAACTCTCCTTAAGTCTAATTCCTATCAAAATCAGGTTTTTAAGCTATGCTTAGACCACAGCACATCGAAATACTTTACGGAATTTGGGTCATTTTGGAGTCGTTTTAAATTTTGGTGGCCACTGACGGAAGTTATAATGTTCGAAAGAGGAATTCTATCGGATTTTAACGATACTTGGTACAAATATTCTTCATACTCCTGGGCAGGTTATAGTATACTTTTCATCACGCTACAATCAATAGGAGCAGAGCAGTAAAGGGAAGTGTTGGAAAAAAGGGGGAAATTTTTACCTGTATGTTTGAATGCACATCACGCTAAAACTACTGCATAGAAATAAATGCGATTTTTACCAATGTATTGCTAGAGGTCTAACTTAAAATTTAAGTACCATTTTATGAAGTCTATTATTTTTAAAACGCGATATCCACGCGTGCGACGCCGCTGGCACAGCTAGTCATTAATAAAAACTACAATAAAGTTGTTTCTGGTTAAATAAGATAAATATAACCACCCCGTCTTGTCTTACCAATGCTTCAAAACCCTGAAAAAGTAATCATCATCATGAGTCCACAGCTGGACATAGGGCTCTCCAAATGTTGGTTACTTTGATCGATCCTCGGCGTCTCGCACCCAGCCAGCGCACTTGCCAGCCGGCCTGCGCAAATCGTCACTCCACCTGGCCTGAGGGCGTCCTACACTACGTTTGCTGAAACGCGGTCTCACTCCAGAACTTGTTTACCTCAACGGTTATTGATTCTGCGGCTGATGTGCCAGCTCACCGATTTAAAAAATTGAAGGGGCATCCTTCAATTTTTTAAATCGGTGAGCTGTGGATAACTTCGGTTCTCTGCCAGTTCACCACATTTCGAATAAGACAGAGAGACCCGAGCAAAGCCCATTCCATATGATTGCTGAACGATCTTTAGCTTGTAGACTAGCCGTACCGTAAGTTTCCACATTTTAGCTCCGTATGTCATAACCGGTAGAACGCACTGACCACCTGAAGCCTGACTATTCCTAATTACCTCGTCCTCAAAGCTGGTTCCACCTAACTGCAATGTCTGCCCGAGGTATACCTACATATTTTTGAACAACTTTGAGTTCCGGTAGAGCATGTTCATTGAACATGACCTTGGTTTTGTCCAAGTTTATCCCTACGCCGATGCGCGCAAAGGAGTCAGTCAGTTCATTCAGTATTTCTTGTAGGTCCTGAAGCGATTCTGCCATTATGACTATGCTGTTTATGTTGATGACAGGTCCTTTCTAGTTCAGCGTTTTGAACACATCCTCCATTACATTAGTGAACAACTTTGGAGAAATCACATCCCTTTATCCCATGCCTAGATGCAACGGTATAGGCCTTGAATACTAATTCTGTAATTGGATGCACATAGTGGCGGCTTCATAGATCACTGTTACTGTGTCATCACTGCTTGTATGGATGCCAATCTATGTGGCATCGCTGCAGGGACTCCAGAATAGACCAGATTTCAACCGAAGTCAAAGGCTTTCTCATAATCCACGAATGCAAGATACCTACAGGACTGATTATACTCTTCTGTCTTCTGTACAGCACTGTGTGGATGTGGTCTATGGTGTCGTATCCACTCCGAAACCCAGCATGTTTCGGCGGTTGGAATTCATCAAGTATTCGCACAAAACGGTTTGTGATCACATTTGAAAACAGCTTATAGACAAGGCTTAGAAGGGAAATAGGTCTGTTTCGACTCCCTTTTTGAAGAACAGGACAAGCACACTCCTTAGCCACGCGTTCGGAGTTCTCCATTCAAGCGTTAAAAAGTTTTGGAGCTGCACGGGTTTATCTTCTGCTTTTACAAGCTTTGTTGTGACGCCATCCTCTCCAGGGGCTTTTCCATCTTTAAGCTGCCCAAGAGCGATCTCGATTTTGTCGATGCTGAATTCTGGCAAGTCTTTGGTAAAATGGCGTGTTAATGTGGCCATAGTATCCTCATTTTCGGGTCAGATTTATGCGAAGCGTATAACCAGCCGTAGAAGTCTTCCACCTCCAAAAGAACTACCGGCTTGGAAAAAAAGTAATAAGTAATGTAGTCAATCAACAGCCTTGCTTCGTCCATTATTGAACGTAGGCCTCCTATAATTCGCGCCACAATTCTTTATCCCGGGCGTGTTTCTGTTCAGCCAATGCCAGCAGTTATTTTAAGGTTATCAGCCCATGGATCGCGGGGCGTCCTAAATCGTCTGCTCCACCTATTGTTGGTTTTACGGCAGATATGGCCAGCCCACTGCCACGTATTATGTTCGTTTCGTTTCCTATTTATTTATTTGCAAACATTTTTTAAGCTAACAGAAATTCTCCAAAGCGCAATAAGTTTCAAAGGCAATTACATATCAATTAGTTAGTATACAATTAGGTAATGCAATAAATTATTGGAACAATAAAATTTTAAATAGGTAGCTACCTACCTACGTATGTACCTACGTACATCATTTTGTTTAAATCATGGTCAAGTCAAAAGTTTGTACATAAAATAAATAATAATAATCCATCATAATTAACAATAATTAATACAGAACATGTTACTCTATTAAAATAAAATAAAATGTCAAATAATGTCATATCAAATCAAATAAATGTCAATCCGTTGCATTCTCATTCAAAATAATCCAAAATTTATAAAAGAGATGTTGTAAAATGTGTCAGCAAATAAATCGACCTTATAGTGCCAATCTTTCAACAGGATAAGCATTGGTCTTTCCACAGCGCGTTGAGGGACTAAAAAACTTGTGGAATAGTCTTCGCGTAAGTGTCCACATTTCGGAACGTATGTTAAGGTGACTTTTGATCCTTATAATGATCCTTTCAAATGAAAATAAAACCCTATGTTTTTCCAGAATTGAGCACATTCGATTCCTGAGTGTGGCAAACGAATTTTCGAAAATAATTTACATAATGCAATTATTTTTTTTTTTTTAAAAGAAATTTTTTTTTTGTCACAAATGCTCTAGCTCAAATATTAAGAGTACTTTTCCTTCATGCGTTGTCCTAAAATTGAAATGCCATTATCTTCGCTCCAATATTGATACTGGGTAGACTTGAACCATTTGTAACTCAAGACTATTGGAAATAAATGAATTTTTATTTTTATTTTATTTATATTGCTTACAGAAAATCTTATTTCATTAATATGTTAGTTAAGGATAGTGCTACACAATATAAAAATGAATGATGGCGGCTAAAAAAACGACGCCAATGTCCATACAAAATGACCCAAACTCCTTCGGACATTGAAATAAAATTTTTGCTAGATAGTTTTAAAGAAGTGTATGGGAATGTATGGGAGCGACCCATCATCTTTTCGCTCCAAGCCAAGCTCACATGCCCGTGGTGCATCCTGCCGAATGACGAACGAGACGCTGGCAACCGACTGGTGGCGGTATAACCATCACAATTGAAGGGGTAGCTAAATGCTACGGCCCGATGACGGGTGGCAGCGTCACCGGAGCGAGAAGCTACGCCCTGCGATCGTCAACCCGCCTGCCCAGCGTGGCGATTATGGGTATATCCTCCAGATGTTGGCCCTGAGTGGCGAACCACTGGAGATGCCTATGTCCAGCAGTGGACTGCGATAGGCTGATGATGATGATGAGTGTATGGCTATGTGTATGAAAGTAAAAACGTAATGTTTTTTTTTTGCAATAAAAAACGTATACGTACAAATAACGTATTAATTTTCGAACGCAATATTTTAATACAGCATTATGAAATTGAATTTAATGCAGTGATATATTATTACGACTCTATAATCATTATTTTATAACAAGAAGAATAGCATAACTTCAATTTACGATTCACCCGTTTACAAACCTGAGTAGTAACAACCTATTACAGCGTACGCGTCGTAAATTTTTCACCCGAATAAAGTGGTAAAATCGATTACTGATTTTGCGCTTGGGAGGACTATCCCGAATAATGTCGCATTGAATCAATGCGGACTAGACTAGTGAAGTTTTGTACGGTAATATTTGATTTCTACTTTATTCTCGTCTAATATCTTCACATTATGTTTCGTAGAAAAAAGTGGTTGTGTAGTATAATTCGAATAATATTGCATATAAAAATATGAAAAAAATTCAGGCGATGTGTTAGGTCACATAGAGGCCAAAAATCAAAAAACATTAAAAAAGTGGTAATCGTCGATAACCGCTTTATTCGCCGGGGGGTGCGACATAACCTACATAAAATAAAGGCATCAACCAAAAAGTATGTTCTCATGATGATAAAAAAAAGATAAACCCTTTAATATTTAATTGCTTGCACAAAAAAAAACTCAACACATTCGGAATTTAAAATATCCCACGCGAGATTATTCGCAAAACCGGTCTCGCGTCAAAATATTGCGTTTTGCGTCAAAAAATTTGCAAGCCCACAATCTCAGGAATGAGATCCCTTTCGCCAGATATTTCAAAGCGGTTTTATTTTACGTTCATTTTGCTAAAGGCTGAATCGAGTTTTCTGCAGGCAAGTATTATACGATCTTTGAACTCCTGAAGTCTTGGTGGGTTCAATCTTCACTAACGAATGAATGCTGACGTTGATTTTGGTAGTAACTGTAGCTTTTAGGCATTTTCCTTTTGTTACTCCTGTTGGGGATGCAACTATGTAGATATATAACACAGGAAATAGCAAGAATCGTGAGTTGATCAATTTCCTTGGTACCAGTTGATTAATTTTCGGAAGACAGCAAACGGTAATTGAAATGTATTATTTAACGCGATGCATTTTAGTTATTTGATCAACTTACGGAACCTTTCAGTAATTTAATAATTTAAGATTAACTTACAAGTCTTGTTATTTTTCATTGACATAATTATATAACTAAGGCATATGGTTAAAAGTACTCTTGACTGATCTTGCTAGTCGATTGTACTTTTGACTGGTTAAAAGTTTTGACAGCCGTATACAGATATTCAATTTTAGGAACATATATAAAAAAGATTGCGAAGTCGTCTTCCTGTCGCTTTTTTTGTTTGTTTTTAATCATTTTTATAGATACATAGATATTGTTTATTGCGCACGATACAATTGACTTAAAAACTAGGTATTACAGACACTTGTTGCACAATTTTATGTACTTGGCAACCACTCTATATAGATAGTATTGATATATACGTAATACCTAATCATGCCATGTTCATTATTTATGTACTGCCGTCTAGCCTAGTTTCGGGTAATATTATTACACCCACTCAAAAGATTACAATCTGTCCTAGATAAGACAGTACAGATGTACTAATAAATAATATTAAAATGTATGCTTTTAATATCAAAGTAATTGCTATGTTCTACAAAGCACATAAATTTTCATAAACGCTTTTTTTATAAATACATTATACATAGATAATACCTAGAATAAAAATAGACATGTTCATGCATGCAAATTTTTACTGTGCGGGGATCGAACCCAAATCCCTTGGCTCAGAAGGCAGAGGTCACTACCAAATGAGCCATCAAGCTAGTCAAACAAACTTAAATGTCCCTTGGTGTTGCAAGCATCCATAAATGGCGTTAACATCAGATGAGCCGTAGATTTATTTGCCACCTTAGTGCTACAAAAAAAAACTTGCGAATCTTTGACACAATTTGAGACTCACCATAAAGTCTAAGGGTGCCTTCGCTCTTCCCTAGGGAATTAGTGCTGACACAATTATACGTCCCAATGTCGCTCTTCGAAAACTGCCGGATTGTCAGCCACATTGACACCTTGTACGATGATTTCTCTTCTTTGATTGAGTATTTAGGCCTGGGGAGAAACAAATTGGTATAAATAAAATAATAATGATTCAAGACATGCCACGCTGGGCCACACATAAGTCGAAGCTTGAACTATGTTTACTAGACAACTGATAGACCACTACACACTTAGATACTTCTTTTCAAGTCAATGGTACTCTGCCTCTGGATACCGGCGCTGTCGCCTTTCAAAGTTAGGTCACCCACGGAGCAAGAAGTGGGACACAGATGGACACAGTGGGAAGCAAAGAAAGGAGCATCCCTAGGGCGTACCTTGGGGACAGTTAGACTCGGTAACGCAGAGCAGTCTAGCCAATCCTATCTCCACAGTGACAATCCTTAATCGTGAGTCACGATTTTTTCTGAATGTAGGTAACTATCACTTCCATAAATTAGGTTTTGAATTGAAATAACCTTGGCTTTCTCAGAATTTTATTCTATAAGCAATACTGATATTTGCTTATTGTAATTCTTTATGTACGCAACCCAATATTTGTTGATCGGAATACGTTTCAGTTGTCATTATTACTTAAATATTCTATTACAGATAGAATCCCAAGTAAAGGTCAAATAACAAATATCGTATAAGAAAACAGGTTGGGACAAGCTAATATTGAGTATTAAGTCATGTTTGTTTTCGGGGTTAGAGAAAAATACATTGTTTTCAGTTACTTCGAACGCGCATTGTGGTAAACTTCCACTTAAATCGTGGATCTGAAGGTTCCAGATTCGATTTAATATCAGGTCAATATATTTTAAAAAATCATAAAAAGTCTTAGACATAGGAAAGCTAAACCTTTAAAAAAATGTCACAAATATACCTAACGTATTTTATTTATTTACTAGTTTAGGAGTAACACTTTCATCGATCACTTATCGGGACTGTAAGGTGGACAAACTCTTTGTTCTTCTTAATGGACAGGGTTTTTGCGGTAATAAATTTAAAAACCCTCGAGTTTGCTTTACAGTGTTTGACACAGAGTTACTGGGTTTTAATGCGTTTTTATTTATTTTTGTAATAGATAAACTAAGATGAAGATGCTGAGATGGGCGGGAGGTGTGACTCGACTTGATAAAGTGCGCAACGAATTCATAAGAGGCAGCTTTAAAGTCGCACCAATCACCCAGAAACTCACTGAAAACCGTCTCAGGTGGTATGGACATGTCAAAAGACGAAGCGAGGACCATGTGGTGAAAATTGCACTGAACCTACCGGAACAGAGGAGAGGTAGAGGCCGCCCGCCACTTACCTGGTGGTCCAAAATACAGAGAGACCTCAAGGAAGCCCATTTGCCTGAACAGACAACCCAGGATAGATTATCCTGGCGCAAAAGAGTGAGGAGACCCGACCCCAAATAATGGGAAAAAGGGAAGGACAAAGAAGAAGTAATAGATAAACTAAGACAAGTATTATAACTTAAATAAATACTTTTTTAACCCTTTCCTGACTGACGGTACTTTTATGAACTCGCTCATATTTCGTCTGTTCTATCGAGAACGCAAACAAACAGCGCTTCTAAAACACTGTCGTTCCTTTCTGGGATCACTCCCTTAGCCAATGAGAGCGCTTCGGTTCGTATCGCGCCGCAAACGGCCAATCAAATGGGTTTGCTAGTTACAACTTGTCGAAGACTTGACGAAGAAAATGAAGCGTGACTTGAGAATTGTTTTAAAATTGTTTATCGTAGGTAAGTGGCCTTTTGTGTTATTATTTCCATTTATGTATGTAATAAAGGTTGTATAAAGATGATTGTTTCATAATGTTTTGCATTATTACACGCCTAAATGTTCCCAAGACTGGTGCGTACTAAAAAGTACCGACAGTCACTTTAGGTATGTGTTTTGTATGGTGTGCGTAGTTATTATTTCATTAGATATTTTATAAAATTATATGAATTTATATGTTTTTAATTGTAGATGTTCAGCGTTCATTGTGTTTTGTCCAGATATGAATATCGCAAAAAATACAGCCCTGATAGAATTATTGCTTGAAGACTTGCCCGATTGCAACGACGTTTCGGAGGTTGATACTTCGGATGAAGATAATGAACAAAATGTTCAACTACCCACACCAGGCACCTCGAGAAACTTCGATGACATGTTCGAGGAAGCTATCAAACAGGCCTTAGATGAAATGGAACAATCATCACGACCACCATCTCCAATAGATCAGGTATCTCCAGTACCTAGCCTCTTCTCTGACAATTCTCATGATGTCCAACCTTCAACGAGTGGATCCACGTCAAGAACCCCGCAAACACCAGCCCGTCCATATTTGCCTATTTTCACTGCAATGATAACACTCAAATGCCTCGAAATTTCAAAGATAAGGTATACAAAATTAGACCAGTCCTGAAGGAGTTCCTAATTAATGTGATACACAAAGTGCCTGACGGTACAGATAAGTCTAGGTACTGAAAAACCTAGTTCTAGGTACAATAAAAATCTAAAAAAAATATATGTGTTTCATTTTAAAAACAATATTCAGAATTTGTAGAAAAAAATACGAAATTTAAACGATTTCGGTATGCCGGCAGGAAAGGGTTAAATGCATAATTACATAGGAAAGCACCCAGACCTATTTATACGGACATACGCAAAAACTCTAACACCATTGACTTTTAACCCAACCCAAGACATAGGTACCACGCTGGGCTATACAGCATCATTAAGCCGAAGCTTGTATTATGGGTACTAGACAACTGATAAACTTACTTAGATACATTTTTTTGTAAATAAATACGATTACATATTATACCTATATAGAAACACCCAGACCTAATACAAATAGACATGTTTGTTTATGCACACAATTTTTTTTTTATAATAGCTCGACATAATGGCTTCCCTACGCCTGATTGAAAGCGAAAGAGAAGCCCAAATCGCTGTGACAACTGGCAAGTAACTGGTTAGTAACCTGTCAGTTGCCACTGCCATGCCGGCCCAACCCTACCCCCCACAAGCTCCGGAGACTCTACTCACCAGCAGAAATACGACCCGGAGGTCATTTGGCTGCGGTATTCTATAGGGTGGAGGTCCTTCCCCTGACGGGCGGCTCAATTCGAGCGAAGATTCGCTATGCCCTACCTCTCTTAGATTCGCTATGCCCTACCTCTCTTAACAAATGTTTTTTAATTATAAAAAGAGCGTTCAGGTTGACCTCACTCCACCTGATGGTAAGCGGTCGTGGTTTGTACTCTATTTATCAAACACAACATTCTACATCAAGTGACCATCACTTACCCATCAAGAAGCATTTCTCCCCTGTTCTTGATCCAGTAGTTGATCGTATTCGGATACGCCTCCACGTAACACTTCAGTTTGACATCTGTTCCCAGCGGGGCTCCGAGCAACTGATTTGGCACTTTCACCGTAGGGGCAACTAGGGAACGAAAAGTAATTATTGTATTAACAAAGTTAGGTATTGAGTAAAGTCTACCTGCTCTAATGGTTAGTGATGTGTTAAAGTTGTAGAATCAATGTAATAACGATATACTTGTAAGACGATTTTTGTCGTGCGAATTATCCCGTAGACAGCTGCCTTTGTTCTTGTTAACGACTCGAAGCTTGCTTACGGGAAGATTGGTCTCCAAGGAATCCCCAATGGTCAAATAACTATATATAAACGCCTATGTTGTATTATGTATGTTATAAATGATAATTTTTATCCGTTCGAGTCATGCGTCCCTAGACCTAAATAAACTGTCAACGCAATTTGGCACCTGCTATACAAGCTATGAGCTTAGTGCAGAGGCCGGTAGAAATAAGGTTCTCTTGTAACAATTCTATGGAAATAAAGATTATTATTATCATTTTGAAAACTTTTGCTCGCCATTGTCAGAAATGATCCTTGTGAACACGTAATAGATAAAAAAAGTCTACCTTCGTAGAACAGTAAGCTTCAATTTTCATAGTATTTCGATTAAATATAACTAGCTACGATTTTAAATACCTACTCTTTCTTGGAAAATCGTCGGCCTTAATAAGTTCATAACTACAAAAATAACTGTACAAACACAAAATCACTTTGTTATTAAGGTCCCTAATTCTTTTTAAGGTCACAAGGCGACTTTTCTGATTAGCAAGGTGATTTTCAAGAAACGTTGTATGAGGCCGAAAATGGCGCGCAAAATGTACCGTGAAAGACTTCCAACTATCAAGATGATAAGGATGAAATCTTGTATTAGATTGTTTAAAGTGAATCAACGAAACACCGTCTGATATTTATTTCTCCCTTAATAAACCCATCGGACACCATACCACGTACCCCGCGGGTCCATAAAATTCCATAAAAGGTCCACTAATTACAACCCCTGTGTCCCAGCAGAATGAACAAAAGCAACATCAATAAAAACCATTTGTATTCAGGCCACTATCCCGGATAGCAAACAACGCATACAGTTGGATAATGAAAATATACAACCAAATAAAACTCTAATAATTTATAAGATCGAATAAAAACCGACCGTACGTTTTCAATGGTGCGATAAACCGTCCGGATATAATAATAATGGTAGGGAGTCACGTAATATAAAGACGGATTGGTACGTTTTGGATAAGTTCCAGAATCGTGCACTGGGTACCGTTCGCGGGATTATAATGTTGTTCCACATATGACGGGTGCAGCGAATCGCACAAACAGCTCGATTTGTTGACTGGTGAAGCTAGCTTGGAATGGGGCGGATTTGAGGTGGAGCCTTTATTGCTTTTGATTGAACATGACCTGTACTACAGGTATTAAATACATAGCCAGACATCAGTCTTCTAGAAACTCTCACCTCTTACTATGTTAACTAAAGCTGGCTTTAGTAACATAGTTGGATTTAAGTGTAAGAGGTTACAGTTCCAGATGTTTGTTTGTGATGGCGAAAATAAGTAAAGATCTTGTGACGATTTGTGTAATGTTCTAATGCTCTCAATTCCAAAAATAAAATAATGGAACTCATCAAGAGTCCGTGTTATATAAGATAGATATATATAGTCTTTAGGTTTTGAAGGCGGGACTAAATCATTTTTGTTGAGTCAGTGCGATGATGCTCTCCATCGTAGGGTCTAACGTCGTGTGACATCAGGGGAGTTGGGGTCAAGTGCTACTGTAGGGTAGCACTTATAAAGTTCACTTAAAAAAAAACTAAATTAAGTTTGTAATGTCTCATAAACTCTTTATCTGTCTCTGATGTATTTTTTATATAAGAAGAGCTTTCAGGATGACCTCACCTTTACTATAAGTATATTATATTCCAGGCCTTTATTTGTCGTTATTCAACGGCACATATCTTTAAGAAAATGAAATTAACTTTGATCCTGAAAGATCCTATATCTCTACTGCCCAAAAAAAGTACAGCTTAGGAACTACCTGTTAAAAATATCAACCTGTTTCATTACATTCATACTCATAATTAGAGAATAATAAGAGTATTCTATAACCTGATGGCCACACGACTTAGGTAAAAAAAATAATAGTTAGCAACTTCAAAGCTACCATTGATTTAGTTCCACAGTTACGCGAGCGGAATTGGCGGAAATATCTTATTCCGAGTATGACCCGGTGCCACTAATCAATCATACGAACGGCTGGTTTGTTATTCGGCAAGTTGGGAACTTGCTCGTGTGGATATGGAGTTCCTTGTGTTTCTTGGAGTGAAGAGAAAGCTTTGTGATATTTCAAGACGCGGTAGGTTCCTGTACAGAATATTACCTACGTCTTAGTTCTAGGTAGCTCTATCGTTATTATCTTAGTTCTATTTTTTTAAGCGTGAGTCCAAATTTTGTCATCATCAACGGCTTGCAAACGTCCACTGCTGGACATAGGCCTGTCCCAACAATTGATGTTTGGAGGATTTTCCTTAGTCACCAGGCAGCGGGTTGGTGACCGCAGTACATTTTATTTGTAGCCAGGTGAGCTCTGATTGTGTATGAGTATATCCTTCAGATGTTTGCACTAAGTGGCGAAAAACTGGAGAGGCCTGTGTCCAGCAGTGGACTGCAATAGACTGATGATGATGATGTACTGCTGCCCATTCCCTGGTATTCGCTTAGTCGTCTTCTACGACACCCACAGGATGAGATGGGGTGATCCTGTTCTAAATTCAGAAACCATAGAGACAAAGCCTTAATAAGGGGCATGTTCCAATACTCACAGTTAACTAAAAGTATGATCCTCTTGCTGACGGCTGGTGGCACATCATTGGAGGCGATACAGAGGAACGCGCCCATCTGCCTCCGGTCCACGCGCCAAAGAGGTAGCGAACTGCCCACATAGCTCTCCACTGGGAACAAAGAGAACACTGGTGAAACGTTGCATCATTACACTCTTCTACGCCCCAGGATTGTTTGTTTATGAAACAGGGAGCAGACGGTTCACCTGATGGTAAGTGAATACCGCATCAGGAGTTACAGCTGCGCTGCCGGCCTTTAAGAAAGAGGTACGATCTTTTCTTAAAGATTGGGTCGTGAAGGGCTTGAAATACCGCCGACGACAAGGCATGCCAACAAGAGACACGATCTTAGACGGAGCGAGGTAAGCGAGGTAGCCTTAGAAGAATAAAAATACTTTATTACATAAAAAATGAATTAATAAAATAAAATTTATTTGGAGCTTTGGCTGATGATAATATCAAAGGAAGGCGAAACAAATGCACTGGCAATGAGTTCCACATGTTATATGCTATTCTATCATTATTCGCATAAAGTGAAGGAACTCTTATTGATAAAATTCCAGAGGTCCTGACTCCGTTTACACATTTTAATTTAAACAGAAATGAGACACAGTCGTATCAAAACAGAATCGCTAATGGGTTCGCGTAAAATGGACGGACCCACGTATCTTTTGTGGCCTTTTCATATTTATTTTAGTCCCTTTTGTGTCGTTCGGACGATCCTGTACTTACAACTGAGTCCGAGGACCAGTTAAAGGCTGCCTTTTACACAGTGATCACAGGGTCGATCCCTGCACAGTACAAATATTGTGTTCATGAATATACTTGTTTCTATTGGTGTGGGTGTTTGCTACATGTATAATAATATGTATTTATTGAGCAAAACAAAAGTATCTAAGTAAGTTTATAATAAAAAAAAAAAAAAAAAAAATTATTTCAGAACATAGTCCCATATTCATTCATTACAATTACAATTTTCCAATTACAAATAAAAAATTATATAAAATTATAAAAAATTATATAAATTAAAAAAATAACGGTTATCCCATAGCACAAGATTCGACCAAGTTTGGATCTCGATGGCGCTACGTGGTTCAACGTGGCATGTTCTTGGATCATTATTGATTTTATTTTTAAAAAACTTCTCCAGTATTTTTTTAAATTTTAATCGTACTTACTTAAAAAATGCTAGAATGTATAGATATATTTTTTACATTTACATAACCCTCAAGTACTTTAGTCATTCCCCTTTGCATATAGGTGTTAAGCAGGGAAGGTCCCCCGCCTACCAATTTGTAAGCACACCTGTGTCTCCTTTCTAAGGTTTTAGGGCGTTGTAGGGTTAAAGTTGACGTTGAAATTTAAAAAGCCAAATTTAATTAAGGACTGCGAAAGGTGAGGTGCGAATAATGAAATGGAAAATGGAAGCGAATTTTCAATATTGGGATGATATTGGAGCAAAGTGTTAGGGGAAAAGGTGTAAAAAATGGTTTCTTGTACCTTAAAAAGTATAACTTTTTTCATTTACGATCGGTTTTTCGGTGTATTTGCCTAATATAGATCTGTGTGCCTAGCACGAACATTTTCGAAAAAAAGTATGCGTAACGTTACCGTAAACATTTGTATGAAACTTGGTACAGCGCCCCTATCGTGCGTGAGAGGTACTACGTTTACGTACGTTAACGTAGTGAAAATTATCGATCTGTTTACGGTTACGTTACGCATACTTTTTCGAAAGCGTTCGTGCTAGGCACACAGAGGTTCCGGGTTTGAATCCTGAACGTCATAGGTATACAATTTGCCTTCAAGGTCATCATTGCTTACACCTATTCCGGCAGAACAAACCTTAAAGTAACTTAATTCTGATAGTTGCAATATTTTAACAGCATTATAGCATAATGGCCTCCCGTTGGCTGATAGAAAGGTAAAGAGAGGGTAAAAAAGTAACTTAATCACTGGTCAATCGCTACCGCCATAGAGGTCCATAGTAGGATTAAGAGAGATAAGGAATCTTCGCTCGAATTGAAAGAGAGGTAGGGCATAGTGAATATACGCTCGAATTGAGCCGCACGTCCGGGGGAGGATCTCGGATCGTCGGTCCTACTTGCCCGTTGTCACTTGGGTTTCTATTTCGCTTTCTATCAGGCGTAGGGAAGCCATTATGTCAAGCTACTATGAAAAAAATATTCTAGCTTTTTTCCTTATAATAACTTTTAAGCTTTCGCGTTGCATAATATATAATAATATATAACTAGCGGGATTTAACGCGCATACCTTTTTTAAAAACCCGACGTTTCGGCCGTGTTACAACGACCGTGGTCACGGGGAGTACTGGTGCAGCGATGTTACTCCGTCTGCGCGGCAGAATATTTTTCTACCCGCACATTTTTGTTTCTCCAACCACCATCACAAATCACACTATAACAGTGTCCACATTTTGACGTGAATTAACCGACTTCGTACTAAAAAGGGGGAGTGTTTTTGCAATCACTGGATTCCATGTTGTAGACAACTTTAAACCGTCCTCACGATTGAAATTATTTGGGTGTTTCTTTATTTCAACCGCCTCACGTACAAGTCTCGAATGGTGATGACGTTCGGATGACAGTAGGTATTTGTGTCCGGTAAAACTCAATCCAGTGATTGGTACCCGATTCCAGCAGATGTTCTGCTATGGCTGATTTGGTGGTTTGACGGTTTTTAACAGCTGCAATATGTTCTTTGACCCTTTCAGCAATGGTCCGCTTCGTTTGGCCTATGTAGGAACTACCACAGCTGCAATCCACCTTATAAACACCTGGAGTATCTAATGGCAAGACATCCTTAGGACTGCCCACCATACGGCTGATCTTCGTGCCTGGTTTAAATATCGTAGGTATAGACAGACCTCTAAGCAATGTCCCAATCTTGTCTGTCACTCCTTTAATATAAGGCAAGTAAGCTGGTTGTCTGCTTAGGTTTCACCTTCGGTTTCTTCCCGCATCGGTTCACCTGGTATCCGTTGCTTTTGAGTACCTCCTGAACATGGTCAAGCTCACGCTCCAGGTGTTCAGGGTAACAGAGGTCATGGGCTCTATTCGTGAGTGATGTCACAACGGATTGCAGGTGCCTCGGATGATGATGCGACGTAGCGTGTAAGTATCTGTCCGTGTGGGTGGGTTTCCGATATACACAGCGAGACAAAGACCCGTCAGGCCTTACCGTGATTTTTATATCCAGAAATGACAGCGGTCTATCCTTTTCCATCTCGTAAGTGAATCTGATGTTTGGATGGATGGAGTTGAGATGTTCAATATATTGACCTACTTCTTTTTCACCTCCTTTTACTATGCTGAAGACATCATCCACATACCTCTTCCAAAGCTTGATGATCTTCGGACCTTGGACCAAGGCTTTTTGCTCAAAATATTCCATCCAGAGATTGGCAAGTACAGGGCTACAGGACTCCCCATTGCGACGCCATCTATCTGGAGGTAATATTGGCCCTGAAAAAGGAAGTAGTTCCCGTCCAGACAGTTTTCAAGCAGGTCAATATAATTTAACGGCATCTCGCTGTCACACAACCTGTCTTTCACGACATCCAAACATTCCTTAATTGGAACCTTGGTAAACAACGACTCCACGTCAAAACTCACCATTACTTCTCCAGGTTCCAATGTGAGGTCTTCCAATATCTTTTTTCCTTATTCCTGAAACGCCAAAGTGTGTATGGCGGTGGCAACTAATAAATAAATGATTTGAATACTGTCCGTTGCCAAAACGATTGCCTGAGGACCTTTGCTTTCCATAAGGTAAAGAAGATCACTATAAATAAATAAATTATCCAAGACATGGCACGCTGGGCCACACATCGCCATCTAGCACGAAATTAAGCTTGTACTATGGGTACTAAACAACTGATACACTTTTTTTTTATAAGCTAATACATATTATACATATAAAACACGCAGACCAATACAATCAGACATGTATGTATATGCACGCAAATATTTGTATAGTGCGGGAATCGAACCCACGAACCTCGGCTCAGAAAGCAGAAGTCTATCAAATAAGCCATCGAGCCAGTCAAATAACTAGCTTAAAAACACGGTGAGACAAAAACCAACCTTTATCGAATTCCCTTGACAGTGGTTTCTTCAGCAATATGGGCTCGTGGTCCTCCCTCCTCCAAGTGATCTTGGGTGGGGGGTGACCCGTGGCCTTGCAGGTGAGGGTCGCGTTCTCCAACTCCTGGACAGACACGTCTGATGATGTGTCGTCGCTCATGATGTCTGGGGGTACTGTGGACAAAGTATCTTTGGGTTACAATTTAATTCGTCTAATGTACCGTATTTTAGAAGAGAGAGTTTTCAGAATTTTTCGGAATTCAACCAAAGATTTGCTATGCCCTACGCATAGCGAATCTTTGATTGAATTTCGCCCGTACGGTGAAGGACCTTCACCCTATAGAATACCCCAGCCAAATGACCTCAGGGTCATGTTTCGGCCGGTAAGTAGCAAGAACCGGCATGGCGGTGGCAACTGACTGGTAGCTAATCAGTTACTTGCCCGTTGTCACCGCGACTTGTGTTGCGTGCGTAGGGAAGCCATAATGTCGAGCTTTTATAAAAAAAAAATCTTCGGCAATCAAGAGAGGAGGCCTATGCCTGATTCAGTGGGACCGATAATAAGGGCTGATGATGATGATGAAGATGAGTAGTTCATCATCATCAGCCCTTATCACCAGTAGTTAAAGCTTAGTTTGAGACTAGATGAAGCTGTGTGGCCCAGCGCTTGCAAGTAAATGAGAAAAAAAAATCATAAAAATCACAAAAACATCCTTTTAAGTATACCCAACTGTTTAAACAGCTTAAACTGAGAAATTACCGAAAGCATTATAATAATCTGTCCCAAAAGAGACATAGAATAAGTAAGTACCTAACAGAGAAACGGGCCCAACCAAAAGGGCCTTGTTTGTAAAAAACCCAGGCACTTCATCAATGAGCCTGTGAATTAATGTTTATAATTATGGCAATAATGAGCCGGCGCCTTTGAAACAAATCTCTAATCTTGCACGTTATTCAAAGAATTTTATCGCGACCAAGTTTCGGTCTGTGAAATACTGTTCCAGTGAAATTAGATACAGTATAGCATGTATTTCTTTATTATTAAGTGCATTATTTGTAAAATCTCTTATTCCATCATCATCCAAGCCTTTTTCCCGATTGTCTCAGGGTCGGCTTCCCAAACTGAGAGATTTGGCGAGGGCTAAGCTTTTACACAGAGCGACTGCCATCAGACTTCCGCAACACTTAGGGTAAGCTATACCCACTCCCAGTTAGGCGTCAGAGTTATCATCATCTCTGATATGATGTAACGACTGCTATCTGAGTTGGTAAAGATAGCACCCAGATAGATGTAAAATCTCTTATTATAAACGTAATTATGAAAACGCATACAAAATAAAACGTTGAACAGATATGTGAAATCACTAGCCTGTAGCCGTTTATTTTCCGACTATAATTTTTATGGAATCGATATCATCATGTAAATGTCCACAGCTGGACTTAGCCCTCCTGGATTTGACTTAGTCACCACGTTTCACAGGCGTGTTGGTGACCGCAGTACGTTTTATTTGTACCCAGATGAACGTTGCTGCCCGTTTCCTGATATTCCTTCAGTCATCTTCTATGACACCCACTTCTTCTTCACACTTATTCCTTCAATCATCTTGTATGAGATGGGGTATATTAAATGGATTCTTCTTTGTCGATGTCACTCATGTCAGAGTGGTCGTGGTCGTCATGTCAGGCGTTGGTGGCCAGCTTCACAACGCGCCGCCATTCGTCTCTCACAGTCGCCTTCCTCGTGCATTCGAGTAGAGACGACGAGTGATTAAATGGATACACCTATACAAATCGTTTTCACTGTGCCGTCATGGTCGTTCTGCCAATTTTTAACGCGAAAACTTCCAACACCTTCGGAGAAAAAGTAAATTTTCACAATATCACGGTGATTTATCGCCGCGCGGCGGAACTTTTTGCGGCGCCGACCGTTCGGCAATTTGCATTTGCCGTTTCGGGGCCTGTTTTATGGTGCGCCTCTGTAGGCTACTCCATTGATCCCGTATGTGGGGGATCGCTGGGCGGGATCATAATGTGGTATCCCGGTGCTTTAGTTTAATAAACATTTTTTTTCTATAATTACATGGCCTCCGAAACTGTTTATTTTATAGGCGGGTTAACCCTACTACTAAGAAGCTAAATTTTCAAATAGTCCCTCGTTGATTAGAAGTAGAGATGCCAGGAGTTTTACTAACAATGAGACATGAAGTAACATTGCGAATTACTTCGAAACTACTTTCTTTTTTTTTTTTTGTTGGAATGGACTCTATTACGCGTGTAGAGTTTACGCGGATAATTCACCAATGTCAAGTGTTTAGAGAGACACGTCAAAACGCAGTTGGCCGGTTAACTGAAACTACTTTCATAGGCATGTTTCAAGTTACAAGGACGAGAAATGTCACTATAATAATGCATTCTAAACGATGCACGCCCGAAGACAAATTTATTTCAATGATTCTGTTACTTTGTCACCTTATCGCAGAATTATACCAATTAATACACCAAAATTCCGAAACGCATTGTATTATTATACAAGCGGACGTCAGATAAGACAAAATGTTAAGTTTGTATATAAAGAATGCTGCCTCAAAAACACTCGCCATTAATTAGTAAAAATTATTTTTTCTTGAAAAACGTTTCTCATTTCCAATCTTAACCTGTAATTGCATTCACAGCATATTTAAAACACATTTTCCGAACCAGCCAATTAATTTTCAACAAAGTCAAATATAAATTTTCAACTCGTTTCAAATTCGAGTCGAAACACCTAGCTCATTTGTAAAGAAAGTAACGGTTTAATAAAAAGGTGCCCTTTAATGTAAGCCTGTCTTTCATTTGAGTAAAAAAAATATCTAATTCCCGCCCTCGCCTAGCTGAATGCCGTCGAGTTAATAAAAGCCGTTGGTATTAATTGCTCTTGCACCTAGTAATTAGAAGAAATAAATTAATGCATAAGGCAGGCAATGGGAGTGTGATTGTAATAAAACACCAATGGTCACGAATTGCGCTTAAGGTTAGTATATACTACTGGCGTAGTGGGGGGGGGGGGGGGGGGGGGGGCACACATCATTTACTCATGTAAACTGACTCGGTGGCTCAATTGGTAGTGACCCCAGCCTTCTGAACTAAGGGTCGTGGGTTCGATTCCCGCCCGGGATAAACATTCGTGTGATGAACACTTGTGTTTCTTCCGTGTCTGGGTGTTTATATTTGTATTTAAGTATTTATTTGTGGTACCTTCGTTGTTCTGATACCCATAAGACAAGTGCTTAAGCTACTTACTTTGGGATCGGAGCAATGTATGTGATGTTGTCTGATATTTATTTAAATGCTAGCCCCACTTTGGGGTCGGAGCAATGTATGTGATGTTGTCAGATATTTATTTTATTATTTATTTAAATGCTAGCCCCTAATGCCCCTATTAATGTAGGGGCCAAAATGAAAGATCTACTGCCCTTGGGGTTTCCGTATTTATAATAGGATGACTCCATCTCATCCCGAGGGTGTCGTAAAAGACAACTGAAGGAATATAAGGAAACGGGCAGCAGCGGTTACCTGGGTACAAATAAAACATACTGATGTTACCAACCCGCCTGCCAAGGCAAATTCCCGCAAATGACAATTTGTCATAGCAGCGGCCTGTATCCAGCAGATGTAGGAAGTCAGGAAGCGGCCTAACATCTTTTCTCTAAAATCCAACCTCACCTGCCCGTAGTGCATCTTGCCGAATAAAAAACGAGGCGCGGCAAACCGACTGGTGGCGGTATTACCATCACCATTGAAGGCGTACAAAATACCACAGACCGATGACGGGCTGCAGCGTCACCGGAGCGAGAAGTTACGCCCTGCGATCACCAGCCCGCCTGCCCAGCGAGGCGATTATGGGTATGTCCTCCAGATGTTTGCCCTAATGCTCTAAGTGGCGAATAATAGTTGGTCGCGTGTCCATGGGCGGTGTCGACTGCTTACCAACCTGCATCACATTCGCTCGTCTGTCGCCTCTCGCATAAAATAAAACTTATGTCTTTCAGACCATCTTGACTAGGTACTTGAAATACTAAAATAAATCTGTCGCTTTCTGTTCCTAAACAATATCCTAGATTACTAGTCAAGTCGTATCATTAAACATTACCATTATGCTGTATTAAGCAAAAAGAGAATCGCAAGGAATCCTTTTCTGATTATCCCTCGGAAGGATCTGAACTCATAATTTATTTCATAGTAAAGCCAGTAGGAAAAACAATTTCGGAGACGCGAGCGAATATTGTGCGCATTCAAAATATCAAAGGGTTCTCAAACGCGTCTATCAAAGTATGGATCCAAATATTGTTAGGAGAGATACACATTCATGTATACACGAATTTAACTTTGACTGATATTATTTATCGTTGTTATAAAGTTGTATCATACTTCTACAGACTTTGTTGAAACATTTATGTAAATCAAACCAAATCAAACTGCAATACATAAATTGTATTTGTGCGATTTACATAAAGTGTGTTACCGTTTGCAAGCAACAAAGTTTGTAATAATTTGATGGTATTTGTAATAAATTTTCTGCTGTTCAAAGCTGAATCTTCAAGTAGACGATTAAAGTATTATCTTTGGAACATACTCGTACAGTCTAAAAGATTTAACAATTTTTATTTCATATCTTATATCATCACCAGCATATTGCAGTCCAATGCTGGACATAGGCCTCTCCAGTTGTCCACTGAGGGCTAACATCTGGAGGATATGCCCATAATCTTATATCTTATATAATAATTAATATCTTATATAATCTGAGGTTTTTTTAAATACATTTTCGTTAATAAAATAATACTAAATAAAATATTACTTTAATACATTTAGAAAATGGAGAGGTCTTAAGGATGTACCTTAAGCTCTTTGCTCTTCAATATCGTGATAAATTTCATTCACATGAAGTTTATGAACATTTTATACGCCAAGACAGTTTAGTACGTAGTTTCGATCGTTTATGATTGACTGAAATGCTGCTTTCGAATAGGAAAAAACAAGGTTTTATTACCAAAACACTAGTAATTGTACTAATAGAATTTACTAACACTTTAGACACTTTCAATGCGGGTCTTCTTTCAATTGGTTCCTACTTATTGCTTTGTCGATCAATTTGCTTTTCTAAAGATGGTATGAGATACTGTTATCAAAGATAACTTTTTCTGTTAAGATATAAATATATCTAAATAAATATAAATATCAGACAACATTACATACATTGCTCCGATCCCAAAGTAAGTAGCGTAAGCACTTGTGCTATGGGTATCAGAACAACGAAGGTACTACAAATAAATACTTAAATACAAATATAAACACCCAGACACGGAACAAACACAAGTGTTTCACACGAATGTTTCACACGAATGTTTGTCCCGGGTGGGAATCGAACCAAGACCCTTGGTTCAGAAGGCAGGGGTCACTACCAATTGAGCCACCGAGCCAGTCTTTGAGATAACTGTAAATTAACACTATTTTTGTTTCACACCAAAAATGTACTTATTACTGTACAAATTAAGCGGTTGTTTACGATCTAACTGATGATACCTGCCATCTACAAGCTCACCACGCATCTGCAAAACAAGTGGTCTCAAAAAAACCACTAACGAGGCCGGCTATAAATCATCGAACGTGTGTATGCCGCTCTTAACGGTTCACCGATGGCTTTATTTATGCCGATGCCGATCACGTCAAAGTGCAAATACGTGCCAATCAATCATGGCGGGTTTAACTGGTCGGAGGAAGAAATTAAGCCTTTATTGACACCCTGGCAGACGACATCGTCGTTTATATACGAGCTATTTGTGTGAAGAATGAACCAAGTTGGGGGATTCGGCGGTTATGGTTCATTGGGCTTCATCATGTTTGCTGGAGGTTTAGTGGAGTGGCTATGTTTTCAAATGGCGCTTCTAAGACTCAGGGTTTATATCTATTAAGTCTTTGACAAGAAAAAATAATGTATGACGGTCACCGGTAACCGTCATGACCCTCAACTTGTTAACCGGGACATTACAAAGACTTATCAATAAAACACAAAGTACAAAAATTATTCAACAAAAAAAACAGAGAAGAAATAAAAGAAAAAAATCAGAACTAAAAGATCGGATACGGCGTTCATGCTTGCATGCATGCATCTTAAGTTTTTACTTACGCGGTTTTCCGCCAGTGGCTTCCAGTGAGTCTGAGTTGCGTATGTAGTATACATAAGTAGAAAGAATACATTTTCATTAATCTTTATCTAGCACTAGCTGTGCTCGCGACTTCGTCCACGTGGAATAGTTAATTTTTTCCCCGTTTTTTTTTTTACATTTTCCATTATTTCTTCGCTGCTAATAGTTGCAACGTGATGTTATATAGCCTAAAGCCTTCCTCGATAAATGGTCTATTCAACACAAAAATAATTTTTCAATTCGGACCAGTAGTTTCTGAGATTAGCGTGTTCAAACAAACAAACAAACAAACTCTTCAGCTTTATAATATTAGTTAAGATAGGTATATTTAAAAAAGACTCTGTTTTGTCGAAAGTGGAAAAATCTATTTATTTTTTTAAATAATGTCCACTATTAATAGCTCATACTCGTAAATTGAGTATAGAATCAATCACACGTCGTAATTACACGTACTTACGAAACATCATGAGACCCAACCCTTATTATTTTAATTTAACCTTTCTTCGTAGGTACTTATTAATATTTCTGATCCAAATCTCCAATTCGATATTGGTACCAACTTCTTGAAACAAAAAACGTCCTACAAAAGTCACCGAACATAATTTTATATGCAAAATCCAATCAGGCATTAAAAAGTCACCTTACCTCAAATTTGGTACAAGTTAGAAATTGGAAAAGGAATAGCTACATCCCCTCTCGGGGCATGCAAATCGCGGGCGCAAATAAAGAAGTGAATTGGTAAAGTTTCAACGTTACGCGGTTACCGACGGGTTAGGCTGCGTTTACGTTGGAGCGGAGCGGAGCGGATAACGGAACGGAGTTCAGATAGCTCGAGACATACCAAATGATGCCACGCTGGGCTGCACAATGCTATTTAGATTGGAATTAGTTCCAAACTAAGCAGATGCTTAAGCTAATGTATTTAATTTAAAAAAGTAACAGTTTTGCACTGGGTTACCCATTTCTTTAGTGATTCTGGTTCCTCTACCTGAACTTTGTCTGGAAGAGATCGCTATAAGTGATAAGACCGCCTTAAATGTACTTTGTTTTGTTTGTAATGGGTTTCCCTATAATGTCTGTGTTTTTGTGCAATAAATAGTTTATATCTAAGCTGGTACTATGGGTAGTACAGCTTACTTAGATATGTATTTTGTTTTTGTAAATAAATACTTAATAAAGATAACAAGCTGGTTGTCGATATTTCTGTTATTTAAGTATGGTACCCGCCTGCCCAGCGGGACGATTATGGGCAAAGCCTCAATATGTTTTCCCAAAGTGGCGAACAATAAAGAGAGGCCTATTTTCAGCAGTGGACTGAGATAGGCTGATGATGATGATAAGGTAGGTTTCCCATTGAGTATAAACCTTTTATCCCAACTCCACTCCGCTCATCTACGTATGTGTAAACGCACCTTTAAATCCGTCCGGCGCCTGGGGCATCAGCCTGTGTAAACGAATCGGTGAAAGTCGTGAAGTGTAAACGGTACATTTTTGATGGACAAAGATTTTTTGTTTTACCTCACTTTTTTGTTGTATAGTAACGTAGCATTTCGGAGACGAATATGCGATATGGGGTTAATATTGTTGGAATTTTGTATTGGAGTTATGGGCCTTTTTGGTCTAATGTTTGCAAGAAAAAATACGTCTCGAGATTGAATCCTGTGTTTGGTCATCAATAGTTACGCGGCCGCCCTAAGAAATTCTGGCAGCGGACGGTATACCGTATACAGCGGCGCCGGTCGGTTAGAGGTATATCCAGATGTTTGCCCTAAGTGGCGGACAACTGGAGAGGCCTATGTCGAGATTGTCTGCAGCAGTGGACTGCAATAGGCTGATGACGATGATATATATAGTAGGTAGATGTAGGAAGCACGCTCCCTGGTCGCCCTAGACAGAAAGTGGGAAGAGACGGGAATTGCACGGGAAAATACAGTCATAACTTTAACAATCCCCCACCAGACTAACGCCAGCCATTTCCAAGCGTGTATATCAAATTTTCCCCCATACCGTCCAGCTTCAATAACCCTTTACGAATCAAACAATAAATAGTTTCCAATACTTCAGCAGTGATACTTTGTAACGCGTTATACTTTCTTTATATTATAACAAAGTTGAGCTTAACTCCTCGCAGTGTTGCTATAGAAGTTATCTGTCCCCACTTGATAGTTCCAAGAAAACTTTATTTATTTCCTTCTTCTCTAGGAAATGTTTACTGTGGAATTTTTTATTTGTATTTTCCTTTGAACCCGCAAAGCAATACGAGCTGAGCTTTTGCTAAAACGGTTGCTTGTTACATAGAAGCTAACGTCAATAGAATAAGTGCATGTTTATAAAAACAACGTTTTTGTAAAAATATTAAAGATGGAACAAAATTGTTATCGTGAATTTACTCGTAATAATAATTAAAAATAGATAAACATAGTTCTACGAACAGTGAAAACAAAATCAAACTAGGCTTTAAAATGGGCGAGATACATCTTTCATCATCTTTAAGCATGTCCACTTTTTTACTAAAGCTGAATGGTGCGTATGTCATCATCATCATCAGCCTATCGCAGTCCTCTGCTGGATATGCTTCTCCAGTAGTTCGTCACTTCGGGCATACACCTGGAGGCTTTACCCACTATCGTCACACTGGGCAAACTGGATGGCGATCGTAGGGCGTAGCTTCTCGCACCGATAGCTTTTAGCTACGCCTATAATACTGCCATCAATTGGTCCCCAGTGCCCCGTTCACTGTTCGGCCGGATGCAGCGCGGGCAGTTCGGTTGGCTTGGATCGAGACGTGGTACCGTGCGTGGTACCCTCCCTGTAAGGGATTACATCCTATGGAAGTTGCATTATGTAATAATATGTCACATTACAAATCGGATCTCTTTGTCGAAGAATCCAGGGTAACGGTTATACAGATTTTCGGCAAATGTCCACCACAAAACCTCTATTCCCAAATCAATTCTCAAATCCTTAAAACCCTTCTGCGTCTGAAAACCAAAATAACCCAGACTTAAATTGATAGTAAGGCCTTCTCAAGCGGGCATATTCAAGCCAATATCATCCCATAAGGTGTGTTTGCGTCCAACCGCGGCCTCCCAACTGACACCCGAACTCAATAAAGTAAGGGAGAACTTCTAAATTGAAAAGAAATCTTGGCACAGCCTGCCATGTAAATACTGGAACTTCCAACTTCCTACTAGGGATGGGAATAAATTATATTAGGTTATGTCTGGAAAACGGTAATATCTAACTTATTGCAGGTTATCTTATAAACTCATAATAAATCTGTAGAGAAGTCAATTCTGTACATTAAATATATTTTCAAAATAACTATCAGGTGGTGAGTGAAGTAAGTAAGTTTCTAAAGTAAAGGTCACATTGCAAAATTTCAGACAATTGATAAGTTTTGTGATTGCTTTTTGAGGGTTGAATGACGGCCTCAAAAGTTTAAGATCAAAGAAATTGATACGGGCCGACCAATAGAAAAGTTTTGACTTTAAACGACCAAATTGAAATGTTTCAAGAGCACTTTGAATTATTCCATAAAGTGTTTTATAATTCTTGCAAGAAAATCTAAATTATATTATGAATAAATTAAAATTAAAAATGGAACTTGCAAACTTGCTTTATTCATTAAAGACTTAAAATTAGTCCTTAAAACCCGTCGAAACAGAATATACCTATACTAGCTTTTGTCCGCGGCTTCGCTCGCGTTAAATTAGGCAAGTGGTGGGTTAGAAAGGGGCAAAAAGTAAAGCCTATGTTACTCTCCATCCCTTCAACTATCTCCACTTAAAGAATCACGTCAATTCGTCGCTCCGTTTTGCCGTGAAAGAAAGACAAACATACAGACAGACACACTTTTCCATTTATAATATAAAGTATGGAGTATGGACATACAAAATGAAAAAAGATTACGCTACTGCGTTTTCGGAAAGTGGACTCTACCGAGAAGAACCGGCAAGAAACTGGATAGGTTCTCTTTTTATATCGCCTACAGTCTTGATATGGCCCAGTGGCTCATTTAGTATGGTGAGGTCGTGGACTCGAATGGCACCGGCTGGTGGCGGTATAACCATTACCATTAAATATTGGACTGTGGTATTTAGCAAAATACTAAAGTCCAATAACGGGCAACAGCGTCAACGGAGCGGGAAGCTACGTGATTATGGGTAAATCCTCCAGCTGTTTGCCCAAAGTGGTGAACATCTGGAAAGGCCTATATCCAGCAGTGGACTGCGATATGCTGATGGTGATGATGCATTAGAATGTACCTATATTAAGCGCCTGACCTCTCCGGTCATGAATACCTTTGCACTTTAGTATTTTCTGCGTACTTGGCTAGTATACGGTACATGATAATTAGACCGGACAAGACCGTTGCGACGTCCAAAACAAAAGGGCCTCACTCAGCATTAGGCCGTGAGATGTCCATATGTTTGGTGACTAGCGTTTGCCAATTTTGGGACCGGATCAATATACATTATGTGACAAAGTCTCAAATTTGTTTATTTATTTGTGTCTACTTCATACTTGTGAAAAGTGCAGGAAAGAGTAGGTACTAAAATAGTTAGATTTGTAACAACAAAGTATATTACTTTAGTTATTGTATGTATGAAACATTTTACTTTACCGCAAATTTCATTAAATGCAGTTTTAGCAGCGTTTATTCTCGCCGAAACTTTAATTTTGTTATCCTCTAAAACTTTGCTCTGCGAAAGTGCATTCCTTTGTTTTCTCCTTTCATACTTATCTTTTGGTTTCTAGGTCAGCAAAAACTTAAGCAAAACAAAAACTTGATTCTACTTTTGTGTGAAGATAATTCAACCGCTTTTAATGTTTCCAAAGATTGTGTCAAACTTGTAAAGAAGTTATGAATTGTCAAACATCTTTGGCGCGTTTTCTCGTTTTCTCTTATTTAGTTTTATTTGACGACCTGTTTGGAATGCTGCAGCTAACAGAGTGGTCGCGGGTTCGATTCCCCACAATACAAATATTTGTTATGCATGAACATGTCTGTATTGGTCTTTGTCTTTGCTATGTCATCATCAGCCTATCGCAGTCCACTGCTGGACATAGGCCTCTCCAGTTGTTTGCCAGAACCTCGTTTGTTGTTCGGCAGGATGCACCACGGGCAGGTGAGGATGGCTTGGAGCGAAAAGGTGATAGGTCGCTCCTTTACATCCCCTTTTGATTTGCTATGTAGTAATTATTTATCACAACATAGTATAAACAAAGTCGCCTTTTCTGTCCCTATATCCCTATGTGCGCTTTAATCTTTGAAACTACGCAATGATTTTGATGCGGTATTTTGTAATAGATAGAGTGATTCAAGAGTAACATTAATGTACCTATAATGAAATACCCGAAGCGTAGCAAGGGCGGGTCGCTAGTTTACAATAAAAATGTATCTAAGTAAGTTCATCAGTCGTCTAGTACCTATCCATAGTAAAACTTTCGCCTTACTTTGAAACTAGATGGCGCTGTGTAGCTATTTTTAATGATTCATAAAGGACACTTTTCCCTTGAACCTGATAAATAAATACACTTTTTCAATACCAGATCTGAAAGCACATCAACTTCAACCTTTACAAAATGTTATGTCACAAAAGCTATTGTTATATTTAAATCAATATCAGAGGTAAATAAGAATAAAAGCGCATTGTGTCTGCTACGTCAATGGAGTTCTATCCGCCATCGGCCAACAACATAATAACAGTAATTTGAACTTTGTCCGCTTCCCGATAATCATGTTTTGGTCACACAAGAATTGTTACTTTGGTCCACGAAATACGTTATGGAGATTTACATGCTGATAAGTGTTTTTTTTTAATAGCTCAGTATAGTCGATTTCTTTCGCCTGTTAGAAACCTATAAAAATTAAACCGACTTCAAAAAAAAAACACAAACGACCAAAACTAAAAAGCGATAAATAACGTAAATAATTCTATCCTTAATACATAATTATTTAAATATTACAATTATCACTTATTTTTGAAGTCTGCGTGAGCGAACAAATGATCCAATCAATCAATTGTCAATTCTGTTGCCACCTGCTAGCCTATACGATGGCTATGTTTACAGTAACTGAACTCGAAACGAAACCCAAGTCACTTCGCGGCTGTTTCGAACTCGTGTCGAAAACTGCGGCGTTTGTCAGCTACGCCAATGTTACGTATAATGCGGTGCTTTTACGACGATAGTCTATTCGGCCGAAACCTTGTCCTATTTTCATGATTATACATAACAAAAATATTATTTTGCTATCCAAATTTCAGCCACAGTGGTTAACATCTAAAGAATGAAGCAGGGCATAGCCAATCTTTGCTCGAATTGAGCTGCGCGTCCGGGGATGGACGGAGGTCCATCCCATGTCCACCCTTTTGAATATCGCAGCCAAATGACCTCCGGGTCGTGTTTCTGCTGGACCTCCAATCGTCCCTACCCGCAGTATGCTCCTGCCATCCCGGTAAATACTCATCACTTCGCAATTATCTATTGAAATTAGCCGTGACTAAAATTGAGTCAGAAGGGTATTATAATGAGTAGTGTATACCAGTTTTAAATACATAATTATGTCTCGTCTGAACTGTCTGTCGCCTATAATAACCTTCAGGTTATATTTGACCCCAACGTAAAAATAAAACCTGGTTCAGAAATACCCTTAATACAAACAGATGAAGTAACTAAACACTATCAGTATCCCTAATGTTACAATGGTACTTATGACAAAATTGTTGAATATTTAATGCATTGACGTAGCTGTAGTCTGACGTACGAGCATGATAAGGAATGAAAGGTAAACTATAAAATTGTGTGTGGAAATTATACGTGAAATAGGTACAGTGTGCTTTCAATTTTCCGTCGGTGTTATACGGGTACATTGTAACGAGTGGGTGTTTGAAAGTTTAAAAAAAACGGCCAAGTTCGAATCGGTCTCGCTAAGGGTTTCGTACCAAAAATAGGCGAAAAATTTCGTTTCTTCTTTGGGAGCCCCCCTTAAATATTTATTTTGGCTGTGGGTAGTCAAGATAAAATCAAAAAATGTTTTTGTACGGATTGATGGTACTAGTATGTATGTATGGTAACTTCATAAGCATGGTGGTACGCCAACCTACGTCTTATACCCCTATGATGCAAAGGCATCGACGGAAGAACTTTATGCAACTCCCGCCGCGGCCACACATTGGAGATATTTGCACCAAAACGTAACGTTTTGCGCCCAATGCACCAATGTGTGTATCGGTACTTTGATACAATGAAGACATTGAACGCGTTAGTATTGGGCATTGGACAGTGATTGGACGCAAAGTTGAACCCAATGTATGGCCCCGGCATTACACATTACCCAAAATACATCGCCGCATCATGCGTGGCGATTATGGGTCCAGGCCCAAAGTAGCGAACAACTGGAGAGGCTCTTGTCCAGCAGTGGACTGCGATAGGAAGTTTCTTAAGTCAGCTATGTAGATAAATAAAGACCAAAGTAGTCAATAAAGACGTCATAAAGCTATTACAATATGTCCTACGTTACGACCGCGTCACTTCTATATGACATTAACATTGAATATTTAAATCGGAACACTTGACATTTTCCTTGTGACACACCCGTTATTGTGGGTGAGAATGACGTCACAATCCATTCCGTTTTGATTGGAGTAGATTATACTGAGTCGTACATTTTTAAAGGGGCTGGTTTGTCACCAAAAAGCGATCTCTTGATCTGATGAAGTAATTTGTCACAGGTATTTCTGTACGTTTTAATGATGTATAGATATATTAATGATGGAGGTCTTAATTATGTATTTCGCTCATTTGGCACTGCCTTCCGAAGAGTCATAGGTTCGATTCTCACTCGGAACAACCACAGGGCGACGACGGGCAGCAGCGTCACCGGAGCGAGACACTACGCCCTGCGTTCGCCAACCTGCCTGCCGAGCGTGGCGATTATGGATGTATCCTCCAGATGTTTGCCCTAAGTGGCGTACAACTGGAGATGTCTCTGTTCAGCAGTGGTTAGCAATGGGCTGATGATGATGTTGATGAAAACTCAGTAACACTTTTTAGCCCGACCCAGAATTCGAATCGGTACTTGCTACCAATACACCGACGTGGCATTCAATAAGAACAAGCCACTTAATTCTGTTGGCCCTACAAAGTTTCCAACAAAACTCCGGTGCCCAAAACTATTAACATAATAATGCGAATACATTAATACTATAATGGATCGGAAATCGGTATCCACACGTGCGGTAGGTACTGTGCGAGTAGTGTTACCATGCGGCTGGAATAAGTTACGGACTTTGATAGATCTGGATTTAGACAGAGAATGGTGGAAAAGTTTGAAGAGACCTTTTGCTCAGCAGTAAGACAGAAGAGTGGTAGTGTATAGCGAATCTTCGCTCGTATAGAATACCGCAGCCGAATGACCTCCGGGTCGTGTTCCTGTCGGTAAGAAGGGTTTCCGGAGCTCGTGGAGAGTTAGGGTTGGGCTGGCATGGCCATTAGGGTGGAGCGAAAAATTTTATTTTTTAATTTTAATATTCCTGTCTTATTAATTGATGATACATAGTATTAGAAGTAATTATGCAAAATTTTAGTTTTCTAAATATATATCTTAAGGTGGCGCATTAGGTTTAAAGTTTTGAAATAATGCAATTTTTGACATTCAAATATATGATTTATTGAAAAGGATATATGGACTTATTTAACAATTTTAATCATAAACTTTACTGAAACCATAATAAACTAGGAAAATAAACTCAAAAAATGATATTTTATTGTTAAAAATCAGTAGTTTCAAAGCGCTCAGAAACACGAAAATATTGAAATTTGGTGTCGAAAACGGGTATGTCTTGCCGGGCTTTTATCCTTGTACGAATGAATCCATCTCTAGCTTCTGGTCCACAAACTGCTAACAAAGCCTCAGTTACCAGCTTGACACACCTTTCGACAGCCTGAGTGTGGCAAGGATACTTATTCGAAATCCATCAAAGCTCCTGAAGTAATTAGGTTTGAAATTTCCGTGTCGCTATATTTCATTGTCATAGGAGGTTCTGTAATCTTTTCTTGCTTCCAATCTATTAAATCATAATAAGTAGATGCGTCAGCCCTTAGTTCTGGGAGTCGAAATTCGCGAACTTTCTTTCCTTTGGTCTCTTTTCGTGCTTTTAACACTCTTCGAAGAGCCGGCTCTCTTATGTGAGACGCATCATCTTGCAACATAGCCAGCAACAAATTCTCTGGGTGTGCGAAGAATGAATTTCTTTGAATAGTTTTCAGTGCAATATTTTTAAGGTTATCTGATAAATACTGACATCTTTTAACCATGTTAAAAACATGAATTGGGCCATATTTACATGATGATTCTGTCTTTATGTCGAACCAGGTTGGTGCATAAACTTTCATAATGAAAGTCGCGAGATCCCTCAAATTCTTTGTTGGTTTAGCTGTTCCAATGTATAAACGAAGAATCCTGTTTGTGCAAGTCAACCATCGGGAATGTGCCAGTTTTCCTGGGTCTTTGCTTGCTAAGTTGGGGGATACAGAACCAGAAGAAATTGCGGTGCAAATCTCAAAGAGATATTTTTGGACAAACTGGTCATACTTTCGCTTCCTAATTTCTCCTCGCTGGATAGATTGGGTCATCACCTTGTCAACAGTCCCTATATACATTTTGCGATCAGTTCGTTGGTCGTGCAAGAATAATTCTTCAGCAACAGGCACCTTAGTTATACATTTGCATACTTCTCTGGATATACATTTACATGTTGCGATATCAAATAACTTTTTCAGAGAATCTTCATGAAAGGTTTGTTTTTTGGAGTCATTACGCAGTTTTTTTGCACCTTTATACTTGTTGTAATACACAATCAATCTTGCGACAACTTGTTGATGACTAATTGTAGGGATAGATGCT
This sequence comes from Conogethes punctiferalis, assembly GCA_031163375.1. NCBI lineage: Eukaryota > Metazoa > Arthropoda > Insecta > Lepidoptera > Crambidae > Conogethes > Conogethes punctiferalis. The sequence continues at coordinate 13,429,233 of CM062092.1, read as the reverse complement.
TTAGCCCATATATTTTCGATATCGGTAGCAATTATTTCACAAATATCTTTGACTGAAGGATCTTTTCCATTATTCAACTCGAGTAGATAGTTTCTGTGCCATAAGTAATTTTTAATTACATCACTATACGTCGGCAACATATTACCACTTAATTTTCGTGGATCGCCAAACATAGGACACCTCAAATCTTTCCGAGTTTTCGGCATTTTGTAATACCTCACTTTCAACTTTCACTTCTTCACCACAAGCAATTAATTGTATTCACTTCAAATAAAACCGATTTATATACGAGATGACACTTCGATAAAATTAAAAATACCGCATATATAAAGTTAAATCATGAATCGACTTCGAACAGTGGGAGCCACTTCTGCGTAAAAATTTAAGTTTTTTGTAAACTACCTTCTACATGCGCCACCTGAAGATTAAGTCCTAAATGTCTGATTTTTTGGTATGAACAGAGATTTTACTTAGGGTCATCGATTAATGATACAGGAAATTTGAAAAAAAGAAAAAAATTTTTTTTGGCTACTTTCACTCCACCCTAATGGCCATGGCAACTGACAGGTAACTGATTGCGCTTCTCCTTCGCTTACCATCAGGCGTAGGGAAGCCATTATGTCGAGCTACAAAAAAAGCATAGGTTATGTTTTATTAATTTGCCATTACACAATTGACTTACTACAAATAAATAGATTTGTTATCCCAAGTTGGGCCACATAGCGCCATCTAGTCCCAAAGTAAGCCAAAGCTTATATATGGCTATGGGTACTCGAGAATGGATAAACTTAACTACTCAGATATATTTTTTTGGAAATAAATACATATGATACTTGAAAATAGTAAACGCCCAGATCAATACAAACAGATATGTTCATACACACAGATGCTTGTACTCTGCGGGAATCAAAACCGCTACCCCTGTGTCAGAGGTAGCGTTTACTGCCCCTGAACCGAAGTGGTCATCAACTTAACTAAAGGTCAGTAGAAAGTAGGTCATATATGAATTATTTCACCCTGTTTTAGCTATACCGCTCGAACGTCTTGATGCCCTACTTACTAAAATAGATTACGCCAATATCAAGTGTCATCGTTTATTTCTTGAGACTTTTAAAACTTTAAAATATAATTAAGACTGACTGATCACTTTCAATTATTAAAAATATATGTCAGGCAGACAGACAGACAAAAATTTTACTGATTGGTATCGATTACTAATCACACCCTGATGTTATTTTAGAAACCGGAAGTTTTTTTTTATATACTGGCTCGACATAATGGTTTTCCTACGCCTGATAGAAAGCGAAAGAGAAGCCCAAGTCGCTGTGACAACGGTCAAGTAACTGTTCAGTTACCTGTCAGTTGCCACCGCCATGCCGGCCCAACCCTAACTCCCCACGAGCTCCGGAAACCCTACTCACCGGCAGAAACACGACCCAGAGGTCATTTGACTGCGGTATCCTATAGAAGAGAAGAGGGTGAAGATTCGCTATGCTCTGGACGTTTCCAGATTTAGAATCACCTCATTTTATGCTATGGGTGTCCTAGAAGACGATTAAGGGGATACGGATCTTTATAAAATTAAAACCCATGGCCACCCCACAGTGGTCGCCCCATCGATCGATCAGCGTCTTCATGCCCCAGAAACTGGAATAGAAATAAAAGGGTGTGCTTTGGAAACGGTCTGACGTGTGGCTCTCATCGCTAAACCAGCCTTTTTGTGAAGCCGTTATAAAAAGGTATTATCAAAAGGTATTATGCTTCTTTAAGTGGCTTTGCGCGGTTTAAGAGGGAAGTAAGACTTTGTACAAGTAGTTGAAGAGGCTTCTTGAGAAGACTTTTTTTATAAGAAGCTTATTTTTGAAGTGTTTCTTTGTTATTTGCAACCAGACCTTTCTATGAGGTTTATATTGAGACTTTAATGGTGTGACATAAATATGCGTATAGTAGAGGTACGATTTTTGTGTTAAAGATTACATTTTGTCTTCCACAGCCTTAAGTTTTCATTCCAATTAAATATTCTCAATCGGAAGTATTTCTTTGCGCTAAAACCGGTTAAACTGTATATCTCCTATGTAATGCTTTGGTAAATAAACAAAATTAAAGAGATACAATTATTACAATTATGTTTATGTTCATGCATATTTGATTGATATGTTTAAACTAAATATATAGGCAACATTACATACATTGCTTCTATGCCAAGGTAAGTAACTTCAGCCCGTATTTTAGGGCTATCAGAATAACGAAGGTACCACAAATATTTATTTAAATGCACACTTACACACTTATTTACCCAGACACGGAACAGATATAACAGATGTAAGTTCGTCACTCGAATACTGTCAAATAGAGAAACTCAAATGTTATGAGAACTTCCATTCACGGAACAAATTTACACTCGTAGGTCGTAAAAATTTCAAACCAAAACACCTTGAAACATAGACTGACCTCAGATACAAACCTGGGACTTCTCAATCTGAAGTTTAGAAAGTGGCGCATATCTAGATCAACAAGACACTCGAAAGTCAAGACAGTGAACACTTTGTAACCTCATAGAAAATGTACGAAGGTTATTTGACTAAGTGCCAGCTCAGTTAATGTCCCTAATTGGCTTTTAGGATTAGGAGTCTTACTGGTTCACTTGGTTACGTGACCCCTGACATACACGTAAGTGTGTTATTTGTGTCAATAAGTTAACCGGACATTATTTCTTACTAGCTGCAGGCCGCGGCTTTGCCCGCGTGAATGATGAATCCTTCATCATCATCATCAGCCTATTGCAGGCCACTGCTGGGCATATGCCTCTTCAGTTGTTCGCCACTTAGGGCAAACATCTGGAGGATATACTCATAATCGCCACGCTAGGCAAGCGGGTTGGCGATTGCAGGGCGTAGATTCTCCCTCCGGCTGCTGCCCGTCATCAGTCTGTGGTACTTAGCTATCCCTTCAACTATGATGGTTATACCGCCACCAGTCGGTTGCCAGGGATGTGTTTGTTATTCGGCACGATGCACCACGAGCAGGCGAGGTTGGCTTGCTCCCTTACATCCCATTCTAAATAATAATACTTATTTCATGTTATCATAGCCTACATAATAATATCAATGTGTGGTGTATGTTGCTGTAAAGTTTCAATCAAATCCGTTCAACAGTTTTCGCGTGAAAGAGTAACATTTATCCATCCATTCAGACTAACTTTTGCATTTATGTGGGATTGATTTCTGGACGAATGAGTGAGAATGGTGAATGTAACGAGTGAATGTACGAATGACTGGTGAGTGAGTAAGAGGAATATATGAGGGAGCGAGAAGGAAGACGAATGGCCGCGAACACGATCTGTACCGCTAAGACGAGACGACGACTGTGAAGTGTAAAAATTTTAAGGAGTTTAAATAAAACAAGAATAACGTGAAAAATTCCTTTTATTCCAACCCTCGACCCCACATCTTTTGGGGGCTCGTCCCGGGATCGAGGTGGAATTGTGGAATTACGACGGACGACGACAAGCACGTGGCGGTGCACGCGGGCTTACGACGAAAAGTGGTGAACAATCAAGGGGGTAACGACGATCCAGAGGAATACGGCTACACGACGAAACGCCTGCACGGAACAACGATGGGTAGGAACGACAGACGAGGCAGTAAGCATCAGGATTCTTACGATAACGACGATGACGACGGGGGATCCGCACGTGGTGGTGGCATGCTGCATCTAGCTGAGGACCTAATTCCAAAGTTCTCTGGAAATGACGAACAATCCGTAACGTCCTGGATACAAGACATAGAGGAAAATGGAGAAATATTTCACTGGACACCGACGCAGAAGCTCCTGGTGGCTAGACGCTCACTCAGAGGCACGGCAGCCCTATGGATGCGCAGCGAAAAAACCTACAAGAGCTGGGAAGAACTGCAAGCGGCGATTGCTAAAGAATTTGGTGACGGGTTGGACGCCAAAGCAATCCATGAAATGCTAACCGCACGACGAAAAGGACGTCATGAATCATGTTTTGATTACATGCTCACAATGAAAGCCCTAGGTAAGCGGGGAAAATTACCGGACTATGTAACAATTAAATATATAGTTCAAGGTATAGAAGACACAGAAATAAATAAAATGATGCTGCACGGCGTACGCACTTACGACGACCTAAAAGCCAAGTTAAAGATCTATGAAGCTATTGCATCCAAAATGAAAACACAGACACGGCAAGCACTGGCAAAAACAGGCAGCGGTGATTGTACAAGGGTATCAAGATCGCATGCAGCTGAAGCAGCACAACTAAGATGTTACAGCTGTGGAGAAAGGAATCATATTTCGGCTATGTGTCCACATAAAACACAAGGCCGTAAATGTTTTAAGTGCAATCAGTTCGGGCATGTGTCAGCAGAGTGCAAAGTGCAAGCATCGGCGGGACAAGCATCCAAGATGGCTGATTATACTTCGAGAAGACCGAACTCCATGTTGAACGAGCGAGTGGAACGAACGCGGAGCAATGAACGAGAGCAACGACGTGAACTTAGCTCGAAACAAGTTTGCTTCAACTCGACTCAACACGATGTAGATGGCGCCTCTTTGTATGGAGAAGCTACTATTTTACCGACGCGTACCGGCCGCTTATTGGATTGTTTGACGCGAACTTCAGACTTGAACGAGATCGATGGGATCGATGAACGTGACCGGCATTTTGACAGCTCCGATGTAAACAAAGTACGAAATACATTTCAAGAAGCAAAACGACCGCTGAAATACGTAGAAATAAACAATAAAAGTGTATTATCGTTATTCGATTCGGGAAGTGACGTGTGTCTTATGTCGGAACAATGTTTTAGTGCATTAGGTCTTGCAAATTACAACGTAAACATAAAGATTACTATGTCGGGTTTAGGTTATGCGAAAATTAAATCATTAGGTACTTATACTACTTCTTTACGCATAGATGGTATTGTATATGACAATGTTGTGTTTCATATTGTGCCTAATCATAGTATTCCATACGAGTTAATTGTGGGCAATGAGTTTTTACAAAAGGTGGTCACTGTGATGAAAGATGGATCTGTATGGGTGAATCCGACGGATGAATGGTTATCCTATGTGAACTGTGTAGCATGTGTTTCTGATTGTGTAGGTCATATTACCAACCCAGCTGTGAAAGAAGAGGTCTTGCAGTTGGTGGAGAACTACATACCATGTCAAACCAAGGAAGCTCCCATTGAGTTGAAGATCATTATGAAGGATGACATACCAGTTGCGCAGCGACCTCGACGCCTTTCGCTCAAGGAACAAGATGATGTGGATAAGCAAATAAATGAATGGTTACAAGACGGAATCATACGGGTGAGTTACTCTGAATATGCAAGTCCATTAGTTTTGGTTAAGAAAAAAGATGACAGTATAAGAATATGTGTGGATTACAGACGTATAAACATGAAGGTGGTGAAGGATGAATTTCCTCTGCCTATCATTGATGACCATATTGACAAGTTGGCTACAGCTAAGGTATTTAGTATTTTAGATTTAAAAAATGCATTTTTCCATTTGCGAGTACATGAGGACTCCGTGAAGTATACATCCTTTGTTACAATGACGGGACAATATGAATTTTTGTACGCCCCATTTGGTTTGAGTACATGTCCAAAAGTGTTTACAAGATTTATCACTATTATTTTCAGAGACTTGATCGCACAAGGTATTGTTTTAATATTCATCGACGACATAATTATTCCAGGGTGTAACGAGACCCAAGCTGTTGAACGCCTGCGAATGGTACTCAAGATTGCATCAGAGTATGGCTTGAACATCAATTGGAAGAAAAGTCAGCTGTTAATGAGAAAAGTTGAATATCTTGGACACATTGTAGAGAATAAAGTACAGTAAAGCCATCGCCAGAGAAGATAAGTGCTGTCACTAAATTCCCTGAACCGCAGAATGTGACACAATTACGTAGTTTCCTAGGACTCTGTTCCTATTTCAGAAAGTATATACCGGATTATGCTAAAATAGCCCAACGGCTTACAGATATGCTGAAGAAGGAGTGCAAATTTCAATTTGATGAGGAAGACAGACGAGTATTCAATGATTTAAAGATTAAATTGGCGAGTGAACCAGTGCTCAAAATATATAACCAAAGAGCAGAGACAGAGCTTCATACAGATGCATCTACTGTGGCTTATTCAGCGATTTTAATGCAGAAGAGTGATGATGGTAAACTTCACCCAGTACATTATATGAGTCGAAGAACGTCAGATGCAGAAAGAAAATATACAAGTTATGAACTAGAGGCATTGGCAATAGTTGAAGGAGTGAAGAAGTTCAGACACTATCTTTTTGGAAAACATTTCAAAATAGTAACAGATTGCAAAGCTTTTGAGATGACCCTTAAGAAAAAGGATTTGTCTATGTCAACAAGAGTAGCAAGATGGATATTGTTACTACAAGATTACGACTTCACTGTAGAACACCGCAGAGGTGAGAAAATGAAGCATGTAGACGCCTTAAGCAGAAACCCATATATTGCAATGACGACAACTAAGCTCCATGATGAAATACGACGTGCTCAAGAAACAGATGAAGGCCTTAGAGCAATAATGAAAATTTTGAAAGACGGAGAGTGTTATAATGACTATTACCTATACCAGAATTTGTTGTACAAAGGGCCAGAGCAACAACTTGTTATACCTACAAAAATGGAATTTGAAATTATAAAGAGAGCTCATGATAATGGTCATTTTTCCAAGAAAAAAACATTGGAACTGATTAGTAAAGATTATTACATTTCAACATTAGGAAGAAAAGTAGAAGACTTTATTTCAACATGCATACCATGCTTGTTAGCTTCGAGGAAAGCGGGGAAACAGGAAGGTTTCTTGATTCCCATTGAAAAGGAAGAACTACCTTTGAGTACATTACACTGTGATCATATTGGCCCACTGACAGAGACGAAGAAGCAATATAATCATATTTTGACAGTTGTAGACGCTTTTACGAAGTTTGTATGGTTATTTCCAACTAAATCCACTACGGCAAGGGAAACAGTTGATAAGATGAGAGTTCATCAACAAATATTTGGAAACCCAAAAAGAATTATCACGGACAAAGGAACTGCTTTCACCAGCAATGAGTTCACCGAATATTGTAAAGCTGAAAATATCAACCATATTACTATCACAACAGGAGTTCCACGTAGTAATGGCCAAGTAGAGAGGATACACCGAGTTTTAATTTCAGTATTTACCAAGATGTCAATTGAAGAACCTACACTTTGGTACAAGCAAGTCGGTAGAGTTCAACGCGCACTGAATAGTACTTACCAACGAAGCATAAATACAACGCCATTTGAACTACTGATGGGCACCAAGATGAATAGAAAAGAAGATATTGAAATATTGGAATTATTAAAGCATGAAGAAATTAAAACATTTTCAGACAACAGAGAAGAACTTAGAATTTTAGCAAAACGACAGATATTTGATGTGCAAGAGGAAAACAGAAGAAATTTTGACAAAAATAGAAAGGAAAGCAGGAAGTACCAAAAAGGAGATATTGTTGCTATAAAACGCACACAATTCGGCCCTGGTCTGAAACTGAAGCCAAAATATTTGGGACCATACAGAGTTGCTAAGGTCAAGCGTAATGACAGGTATGAAGTGGAGAAAGTTGACTTATCTACTGAAGGTCCGAATAAGACTCTACCTCTGCAGACCATATGAAGGGTTGGCCAGAATAAAAGTAGGAGGGTGTGTATGTTTTATTTTTTTTTATTTCTGTTTATGTAGTTTAAGAGAATGATGGAAGAGAGGATATTTATTTGTGAGACTCATTGATCAAACAAATATAACTCATTGTTCTGAAACAAATGTCCAATACCTAGTATGTTGATATTGTTCCTATGTGCCACTAGATGGAAATGTTACATATTGCACAATTTGTTTGTTTATTAGGTATGTTAGCTAATGATATGTATCTGTGCTGATTAAGTTGTTTCTATGGATATTACCTTTTAATAGATGTCTAAACCAGATAATGATCTACCTAACTATGTTGTGTACCTACCTAGATTGTTAACTGTTTAATAATGATTTACCTAGCTATGTCGTGTTTAATAAGTTTAAAGATGAAACTATGTACTTATAGCCTGTAAAACCAGTGTTATCTTAATTATTTAATGTTAAGAATACCTTCAGATTGTTTTACTTTTGTTTTAGAGTGACAAGAGTTGTGTGAATGATGATGATGTATGAGGTTAATGATTATTGAGTTATGGACTATTATTTGTGATGACGTATGAGTGATGATGTTTGTGTTTGGGTGATGACGATGATGCATGGATGTCTGAGGACAGACATTACGCAGGATGGCCGAATGTGGGATTGATTTCTGGACGAATGAGTGAGAATGGTGAATGTAACGAGTGAATGTACGAATGACTGGTGAGTGAGTAAGAGGAATATATGAGGGAGCGAGAAGGAAGACGAATGGCCGCGTACACGATCTGTACCGCTAAGACGAGACGACGACTGTGAAGTGTAAAAATTTTAAGGAGTTTAAATAAAACAAGAATAACGTGAAAAATTCCTTTTATTCCAACCCTCGACCCCACATTTATAATATTAGTACGAAGTAGGATGTGCGTTTTCTTGTTGGAACCGCAAACGTGTTAGTCTGTCTATGTATTTGTGCGATTTTGACTATTTTTTTTTGTTTATAAGGTGATTTATTCGATCATTATTGATTAAAATTAGTTTAGACGTTCATACTATATGAGTTATGGTTGGATGGAGGTATGGTTTTTAAATCTACGTAATCTTTAGTTCAACAGAAGGTATTTTTTTTCACTTTCGCATTGAACTCCTAAAGATTGCACGTCTCGGGGAACAAAGAGTCCGGCAAGGTGTTCCCTAGTTTGGCCGTTCGTACTAAGAAAATAGAAGTGAAATGCAAGTCTCAAAAATCCTTGGGACTTGCACCATAAAACTTCTTTAGCAAAAACTCACCATATACATCTATACAGCCAATCTGCCACTTCATACTGGGCTGCGTGTTAATCTGGCACATATAGCAGCCTCTGTCCTCAGCTTTAAGGGGGCGTATCCTGAGCTGCCAGGTCCTAGGGGCGTCCAGGTTCACGGAGTATCTGGACGCGAGGATCACTCTGTCGTGCATCGTCAGGACGGTCTGGTCTTCTGCTCGGAGCCAGCCAAGCTGCAGAAAAAAAGAAATAGGTTATTCTTCTTTTGTAATGCCATTGTAAGAAAAATTAAGGAGTGCTGTCTGCTGGTCATCTGCGGCTGGCGAGGGCAGGCAGGGTGTCCCTGCAAGTTTCTGCCTAAAGGACCCTAAGAGGCCTTAGTACACACTAAGCCTATAAACCCACTAAGGCATATAAGAGAGTTAGGGTATAGCAAGAGAGGTAGGGGATAGCATGAGGGGTAGGGCATAGTGAATCTTCTCTCGAATTTAGCCGCTCGTCCGGGGAAGGACGGTGGTCCTATAGGGTGGGGACTTCTATAGGGTGGTGTCCCTATAGAAGTCCGCAGCCAAATGGCCTCCGGGTCGTGTTTCTGCCAGTGAGTAGGGTTTCCGGAGTTCGTGGGGAGTTAAGTTCGGGCCGACATGAGGCGGTAGTAACTGACAGGTAACTAAGCAGTTACTTGCCCGTTGTCACAGCGACTTGGGCTTCTCTTTCGCTTTGCACCAGGCGTAGGGAAGCCATTAATTCAATTTATTGAATAATTACCACAACTAATGAACCCCTGACCCTGACCTAATATCTCATTAACGGCCGAACCGATTTTAATCGAACGAATCTAGTTACCTAAAAACACGCAATTATAAACTTAAAAAAAACTAATCAAAATTTACCTTGTTGAACTTACAATGTCACAAATAAACACACATAACACCTTTTTTGCGTCGAAGGTTAAATATAGCGACATCGTTCTTCTATTCAAGTCGGTACTTGGAAAATGTTATGAAAATGCAGCAGTGTATGAAGCACATTTATTATATTATCGTGTATCAAAATCTCCTGCAAACATGGCTTGTTATCTTAGGTATTAGATACCAGAGGAAAATTATTTGGAAAATCTCCCTCATACCTGACAATAGAATTCCATACTTTGGCGAGCAAAAGCTTTAGTTTCGATGAGAACTCTAGGAGACTCTAGGGAATACCGAGTTTAGGAAGCAAAGTTTTTAGATATTGGCGTACTGGGAAATGTTCCACAGAATTGTTGCCGCCTAAAATACTTATTGTATGGTGTTCTGGCGATTAATTTCCAGAACATATCATATCATGTATTATAGGTTTACCTAAAGAACTTTATTCTCAAAAAGACTTAAATAGTGTCACTTACATGATATCACTCCTAACGTAGTAAAATTACAATAGTTCGTCACCGAAATCACACACACAAAAACAACCACAATCACAACATCATCATCATCCTCCTAGCCTTTTTCCCGATTGTCTCAGGGTCGGCTTCCCAAACTGAGAGATTTTGGCGAGGGCTAAGCTTTTACACAGAGCGACTGCCATCAGACCTCCGCAACACTTAGGGTAAGCTATACCCATTCCCAGTTTAGGCGTCAGAGTTATCATCATCTCTGATATGATGTAACGACTGCTATCTGAGTTGGTAAAGATAGCACCCGGGACCAACAGCTTAACGTGCCTTCCGAAGCACGGAGGAAATCGGTGTCAAATTTTGGTCACCCATCATCGGATTGACCGCGCCAATGGTTGCTCAACATTTGCGATCATTGTTAAACGAACAAGACCGCGGCGCCACCGAGCTCCTCAACCACAACCACAATCACAACATTAGAACAAAAACTTCACTGACGCACCCAGCGTACCAGTACCTACAAATTACCTATTTATTCTTTAGGAAAAGCTACTGTTTTATTAATTACTTTATTTACTATATGTATGTATGTATGTATATGTATTAATTACTTTGTTTTAATAATTACTTTATTATATTAACTATATGTATAAATGTATTATATTTATGTATGTGTACGTATTTTTAATGTTTAATGTTATTAACCTTGCAGCACACTACCTACATTTTTATTTCTGCTTAGCCCAATGGTTGACTGGTAGAGAATTTCTATGCGGCATTAAGTCTGCCTTTAAATAAATAATATGCCACGCTGGGCCACACAGCGCCATCTAGCCCCAAACTAAGCCGAAGCTTGTACTATGGGTACTAGACAACTGATAAACTTACTTAAATACTTTTTTTGTAAATAAATACAATTATACATAGAAAACACCCAGACCAATACAAACAGACATGTTCATGAACACAAATGTTTGCACTGTGCGGGAATCGAACCCACGACCCTTGGCTCCGAAGGCAGAGGTCACTACCAAATGAGCCATCGAGTCAGTCAGTCAGCCTTTTGTACACTGTTATAATTGTGCAATAAAGATTAAAGAAATAAATATCCATCATCATCATCAGTGTTGAGACGTTCACTGCTGTGTAGCATGTCCTATGCCCATAGGCATCACCCAACGACCTCTTGTCATTTGGGGTATATGCTTTTATCACCACGCTAGGCAGGCGGGTTGCTGATTTGGAAAATATTAATAAAAGGCCGGTGAAGCTTGAACGTCAAATATTTGACAACTAAAAATAGACAAAAAGAATAGAAAAACTTTATAAAATAAAAAAGAAATACAAATGAGTTCGTAACATTGACCTTTGTAGGTACGTTTTTTTTTAGTCCCGAACCACACGAATAGTTATTTCATTATAATTAGATATATTATGTGTCTGTGTCTTAGCAAGTATCTCCCAACGTAATATAACATCCAGTAATGGCTTAACTTAGTTTTTCCGGTTTCATTGATTTATTAATACTTTGTAGAAAGCTCTTAAGGAAGTTATAAATATTTAATTTTGTAATCTTCAGGAAATTTTAAAAATGTTAAAAGCTAAAGTGTTAAGAAAATATTATTTATAGATATTAATCTGACTTTGAGCACATTCATTGGGTCTATTATTAAATTGCGCAGAAATAGAAAACATTTAGTTACCCAACTTTAAGAAACGGTATAACCAAAACAATGGTTAGTCTACACTATAAAAATGAGAAATATCTTTATTATGTTTATTGCGAGAATAGATTAGGGATCCTTACTAAAACGCCAATAATGGAAACCAATGATATGTTTATCTATAATACCCGAAGCAAAGCGAGGGCGGACCGTTAGTATTTCATAAGACAAACAGCTGATATTGATTTGACTAATGCATTTGAACATTTGATGGACCTTTGTTACTTAGTAATCCACGACGTCGGTAGCCCAAATTGAATTTAAACTTGGCTGAGCGAAACTAAATTATATTTGGGCGAAATATTTGAAGCCAACTCAATAGAGAAGTGGTAGGTTTGCTATAACGAGAATCGTCTAGGTAGTTTAATAGGGGATATGCATAACATTATGTTTTTTTTTTAATCTTTTATTTGTATGTGCATAATGAATACTTAAGAATTTTCGATATTTACTTAGTCGTCTTTTACAATACCCACTGGATGAGATGGAGTGGCCCTAATCTTAAACCAGAAATTACACAAAGAAGTAACTATTTTACGATAAATCTATATAATGTAATAGTGCCTCGATGGTCTTATTAGTAAGTTAATAGTTTACGGGTTTGAAATTTGAGATGGGCCAAAATTGTTACAAGATTTTCTGACATAAATTACTCAGTCTCAACTCCGGAGTCTCACTCGATTATGTATAGAACACAATCGAGATTTTTGACCGATTTTCTTGATAGAAGCTAAGTTACGAATTACGCGGTAGAATCATTTGTTGTTTTTGACGATTTACAAGTGCTTGCTTCAAGATCATATGAATAGGGGTACAACAAGGGAAGCCTCCACGCGTGGTCGTCTTTGACGGCCCGGCGTACCCCGGGCAACGGCGGGTAGTAGAAGTCGTTCACCTACTACCCGACGGCTAATTCCCTGTAGGGAGCACGCACTTGTGCGTGGCTCCGGGGGCCAGTGTTGGCGTCGTTGTGGGGAGCGACGCCTTCCACGGCCGTGCTTCGGCACACCCAGATGGGGCCTTCTGGCCTGTGGGTCTCTCCCAATGGCGGGGTATTTGCCCGATTGGTGAGAGACGTGTTGGACGCATTTTGCGTCGGTTTGTCGGCGATGGTCGCAGAGGAAGAGGAGTGCCCTTCGGGGGACCTCGCGGTGTTGTCGTTGCCGTCCTCCCTGTCTTCTGCGACCGTTGCCGCCTTACCCAAGATGGGGGCCTTTTGGCCTGTGGGTCTCTCCCAATGGCGGGGCGTTTGTCCGATTGGTGAGAGACGTGTTGTCGGGCGCATTTGCGCCGGTTTGTCGGCGATGGTCGCAGGGGAAGAGGAGTGCCCTTCGGGGGACCTCGCGGTGTTGTCGTTGCCGTCCTCCCTGTCTTCTGCGACCGTTGCCGCCTTACCAGATGAGCCGTTTGACGGCGTGGGATGGCAGTGTATCACTGCGGCGCGGCGGGTCCGATGGCCACGGTTCTCGTGGTCGTCGGATATGGTCCTTTTGGACTGGTCGCCGTGCAACCTGTTTCCCCTCGCAGGAGGGACCAGGGGGCTTGCCTTGACTGGCGAGCCCGAGTGGAGTGAGACCACAATAAAAAACCGCCTGTTATCCCGACTTCGGTCGGGACCAGGGGGCGCGAGCTCAAGTGGAGAAAACCACAATAAAAAACCACCGTGCGGCGGCGGCTGCACGCCCGACGGAGTTCCGCGAGGTCGGCACGGGGGTGTCGGCCACGTATTGCACGAACTCCGTCCTTGGAGGAGAGGGACGGCCCTTACGGGCCTGACCTCTAGGCTGCCCCAAGTGGGGGGGCCAGCCCGAGTCTGCCTAGCAGACCAGCGCTGACAGCTTCGCGGCGTTATAGTTGAGGACCCGCGTTGCTGTCGCCCAAGGCGCATTAGACGGTGCAAACCAGGGTTTTTTAGTGGGTATTCTCTGCCGACGCGGAGCGAGTCCCACATAACCCGTCTGCTCCCCCGGGCAGTGGGTATGCGTAAACTGCATTTCTCCCTGGTGAAACAAAAAAAAAAAAAAAAGATCATATGAATAAAGACTTTTTGATAGATTTTGCACTTTAATCCGTTCAGTCTACGCATGATCTCTTTCCAGTCTTGTTGTAAAATAAGACGCCAATAACTATACAAGGAATATTCTTAATTCAAAACCAGATTGTTGGTATACACCTATTGTCTAGCACGTTCAATTTGAATCGTCAGCACGAACAAAATACGATTCTAAATATCTACGGAGATAAGAAACTCGATACATTTGCCCCGTTAGTTTAAAACAGCGGGAATGTTTCGTCCAACTATTAGTCTATCTCGTGCTGGTATTTACGTTGGTATTGTCCAAAAGAAAGGCAGACGGAACAGAAACGTTCCCTCCGAGCAATTGGAACAAGACTTCGCCCCGATTAACTTTCATTAGCAGCACAGTTGTGTTGTGAATTCTAAAATGCTAGGGTTGAGTATTCAATGTACGAGTACATATTTTGTCTGTTGAAAATTATTTCCATACTTAATATTATAAATGGGAAAGTGTGTCTGTCTGTTTGTCTGTATATAGGTATGTCTTTCTTTCACGACAAAACGGAACGACGAATTGACGTAATTTTTTAAATGGAAATAGTTGAAAGGATTGAGAGTAACATACAACCTTTTGCCCCTTTCTCACCCCCCACTTCCCTAAAATGGGGGTCGGAAGTTTGTATGGAGCATTCACCCCGAATTTAATTTAAAAGCTAGTTTAATTATAAATGCATCGTCATTCTCCTACCTTTTTCCCGCTCTAAGTGGGGTCGGCACAACATGTTTTCTTATCCATTCCATCAGCCGTCATCTCCACACTCACACCTTTGACACACATATAATTTCTCACACAGTCCATCCATTTCTTCCTCTTCCTCTACAGTTAAAGAATACAAATAAAATAATTAATTTCTGCAAATAGATCCATGAGATACTTTCGCCCGTCAATCATTTTGTTCTACGCATTTCGACGAGAAGTGCTGCAACAAACTCAATAATAAGCTGTTTCTAAAAATAAATGAAGTGTATACCCATTTACTACAATATTCATCGTTCGTAATGTCTACGAAGCTAATAATAATCCTGAAAGGCTATCTAAGAGAGGTAGGGCATAGCGAATCTTAGCTAGAATTGAACCTCCCGTCCGTGAAAGTACCTCCATCCTATAGAATACTGCAACCAAATGACCTCCGGATCGTTTTACTGCCGGTGAGTAGGGTTTCCGGAGCTCGTGGGCTGAGCGCTGCTTCGGCAGCCGGGAGTTAGGGTTAGGCCGGCATGACGGTGACGAGTGACTGACCAGTTACTTGCCCGTTGGCCAACTGCTCATCTTTCGCTTTTCATCAGGCGTATGGAAGCCATAATGTCGTGCTACTATAAAAAAAATCTTTCGCGTTCTATCCAGCAACAAGAGGCAGCTATACTGTACTATAAATAGAAACATACCTAAATAGAGTACACCTAACTTATATTTCTTTTTCCGAGCTTGCACCAGCCAATACTCCCAAATGATTTCCCTCCCCACACCCAAACGTGGCTGATTCGTATTCCGTTCGGCCACGCTGCACTGTGCGCATTTCCTGTAAATATCCACGGCATAATAATGTGCCAAAATAACGCTTCTTCCCATCCCAGGTAGTCCGAGCTACACTATATTTTAACTTCAAAATTATGACGTCATAAAGAGATGGTTTTTATGCTCTTGGGATATTATCAGCCCACTTTTACTCAGGTGGAGCGGGGAAGAAAAGCGTTGGGCTTATATTTTGTTGTATAACTAAATTTAAAGGTCAAAGTATACAAAAGATGTAGAGGTTTTAATAAATAAGCTGAAAAAAAAAATTAGACAAGCTGTTTGGTTCAGTCGGTCGATTGCCGCATAGTACAAACATTTTGTGTGCATGAACATGTCTGTTTGTATAGGTCTGGGTGTTAGCTATGCTTTATAAAAAAATGTATCTTAATACGTCTATCGGTTGTATAAGCACTCATAGTACAAGCCTCGGCTTAGTTTAGGACTAGACGGTGGCTTAGGCCTAGATCTGTGGTCCAGCGTGGCATATCTTAGGTTATTTATAAAAAAAAACATACGGTCGAGTTTAGAAACCTTCCTCCTTTTCTGAAGTCGGTTAAAAAAATCAATTAATAAATCAACAGCCTTGGTCCGTCCACCGCTGAAAGTAGGCCTCCTTTGGGCTTCCCTCATCCAACCACTGCCAGCAGTTCTTCTAAGGTCATCAGCCCAACGGGACAAAAAAAGAAATCAAAAATGTCGAAATCGAATACCTACTACACTTCGATTTTCCGAGCAGAAACTGCATGCATTAACTAACTTTCATAATAGATGTACTTTTTTTTAAATATCAGACAACATCACATACATTGCTCCGATCCCAAAGTAAGTAACTTAAACACTTGTGATACCAACGAACAGAACAACGAAGGTACCACAAATAAAATACTTAAATACAAATATTTGACACGACCATTCTTTGTCAAGCATTTTATTTATACAGTAACACGGATCGTACAACAGTGTTTTTAATAAATCGTTACCGCCACCCCGCTCACCAATATCCGCTAAAGTACTTTAATTTAAAAACTGCTTAAAAGGATTGAAGCTCGCTCCTTCATTTAAAGCGGAGCTGTTTAAGCGGAGAGAGCGATACGTGTACGGAATACAGACACGGCACGTTTAGCGGAGTAGTTAAAACAATGCGTTTTGGAACTTTTGATTAATTAAATTAAATTATCGCAGCTTTGTACTTGAGCGTTGATGAAAGTGAGAATGGTTGAATGCTGTTTCTAGTTAGAGGAGAGAATGGTCATGATCTTCTATAATTGTAAGTGCGTTCTGTCTACACGTTTTGCTTGGATATTACATACCTAAAATAATTCATCATCAACCTATTACAGTCCACTGTTGGACATTATACCTCTCCAGATGTTTGCCACATAGGGCAAATATCTGAAGGATATAGCAACGGTGCTATATCTATATATATACACCACGGGGTGTATCCTGACGAATAACAAACGAGGCGCTGGCAACGGACTGGTGGCGGTATAACGATCGCAACTGAAGGCGTAGCTGAATACCACAAATCGATGACGGACAGCTGCGTCGCCGGGCCGAGGAGCTACGCCTTGAGATCTCTAACCCGCCTGCCCAGTATGGCGAATATGGGTCTATCCTCCAGATGTTTGCCCTACGTGAGAAACAACTGGAGAGGCCTATTTCCAGCAGTGGACTGCAATAGGCTGATGATGATGACAATAACCTTCCTCTCCAGCCTGAAAAGCCAAATTCCGTTTCGTAGATATAGATCTATGTATACATACAGACAGCGGGAAGCTACTTTTTTTATGTCATTTAGTGACTAGTAATATATGTACCTACTACATATGGAGAGGCATGATGACTAATTTTTGTTTTGATCCAAGGTTCGCTCCCATACATCTGAGTATGAATTTAATACCTAATGAGTCAAACTAACATAAGGAATATTCCGACTTTCCCCTAGCAGGCAGTAGGCCAGCTAATCCGTCTGCACACAGAATGCGACACAAAATGGCAATGGGCGCATCCCACACGTGGTCCGTATTAAAATTCCCGTCTCGCGCCGATGCAGCTTGATTTTTGTGCATTGTTATGCCGCAGACGTAGCTCAGGGCTGCACAGATGGGATTTGGGAGATGTCGCCGAAATATGGCGATGCAGTTTGATCGTGTTAAGGTAACGTGTAGCTAGGAAGGTGCCCTAAAGAACTTATCTAAATTATACTGCGGCTAAGTGATAAAAAGAAAGTAAGTACGAGTTTATTTAGTGTCAAGTACACAAATTACATGGACTTGGTATTACGATATTAATTTTATTTGCTGATGTAAATAATGAATTTTCAAGAGAGGTAGGGCATAGCGAATCTTTGCTCGAATTGAGCCGCCCGTCCCTGGGAAAGACCTCCACCCTATAGAATACAGTAGCCAAATGATCATCGGGTCGTATTTCTGCCGGTGAATAGGGCTTCCGGAGCTCGTGGGGAGTTGGGGTTGGGCCGGCATGGCGGTGGCAACTGACAGATAACTAACAAGCTGCTTGCCCGTTAGCGACTTGCACAGCGACTTGGGCTTCTCTTTAGATTTCAAGCCATTATGTCGAGCTACTATAAAAAAATCTTGATCATCGTGTAAATCTAATGTGTAAATACCTATTTCATCCTCAAGACATAATATAGATCTATCCTACTGTTCGTCATTTTGATCTGTCTTTATTCTACTAAGCTTAGCTTCTACCATACAAGGGAATAAAGTAAACTTCTCCCAAAAATAATATTATGGTCGACAGTCGTCGGTTAATATTAAGTGAAACAATGACCTCAAGATATATACTTAGTATGAAATTATCGTCTACTTCGCCTCGTAACAAATGTATGAGAATAATTGGTTTCGAACATCATAAAAACAAACTGTTCTAATGTTACCAGTAGATTTATAATAGACTTAACAATATCAAAGAAGCTAACGATGCCACTCAAGTATCATAACAAGAACTGAACAATAAGGGTCTAAAAATAGTCCACTATCGAACAATTCTCGGACAATGATTTTCCAATACCCGCTAACAAGATTACATCAGCACAATAGAATAAATGTAATTGTGTATCTTGACATACAGTTCAGGGAGACAATATTATGGAAATAATAACAGTATCCTGGTACAATTTCAGTCGCGAAGGTCAATCTCCAGGGAGACTAGCCAAGTAGATTTTTATATTTATTTAATTCTGCCTGCAACTTTATTTGCGTGAACTTTAAAATATTGATATTTAGAGCTATAGTGTGGAAACTTGGTAAGTAGATTGAAAGAAGTAGAGGTAGATTGAGAGTAGATTGATAGAGGTAAGTAGAGGTAGAACCGCATTAAAATTTTAATCCAAAAAAAAAGAAAAACAAAACAAAAAATTTAAACAATTTTTTTTTTCATTTTTTAATCAAGAATCATCCAATTAATACCTCACTTCACCCTTTTGTTTTTCAACTATCCTCTACTCTAAGGTTGTCTGGGACAGATCGTTTATCGCTTTAAATGTACGCCTATAACTTCCGAACGCACCAAATCGGATGATAGAAGTAGGTAAATAAACAATTGTTGCACAATTTAGGCGGTATCGATATCATCATCATCATCATCATCATCATCAGCCGGTGTCAGTCCACTGCTGGACATAGGCCTCTCCTAATGTTCGCCACCTAGGTCGATTTTGGGCTACTCGCATCCAGCACTTGCCAGCCGTCCTGCGCAAATCATCACTCCACCTGGCCTGAGGGCGTCCTACATTACGTTTGCCGATACGCGGTCTCCATTCCAGAACTCGTTTACCTCAACGGTTATCGGTTCTGCGGCTGATGTGGCCAGCCCACTGCCACTTCAGCTTACTAATCCGATGAGCTATGTCGTTGACTTTGGTTCTCTGCCGGATCACCTCATTTCGGATCCGATCCCGCAGAGAGACGCCGAGCATAGCCCTTTCCATAGCTCGCTGAACGACTTTTAATTTGTTGTATCGATATAAGACCGCCAAAATTGTGATTAACCTAATTGAGATAACATTCTATGTGTAGTTTGAAAGACTCCAGAAGATAAGCCCAAGAATCAACAGGGAAAACATAAATAATAACCCAAGACATGCCACGCTGGGCCACACAGCGCCACCTAGCCCCAAACTAAGCCGAAGCTTGTACTATGGGTACTAGACAACTGATAAACTTACTTAAATACTTTTTTTTTGTAAATAAATACATATTATACATATAAAACACCCAGACCAATACAAACAGACATGTTCATGAACACAAATGTTTGTACTGTGCGGGAATCGAACCCACAACCCTTGGCTCAGAGGGCAGAGGTCACTACCAAATGAGCCACCGAGCCTGTCAATAAGGAAGCAGTAGATTACATTAATAAAGAAGATCCACTATTTGCATTACTAATTCAAAGGCAGTTAAGACATGAAACGTTCAAAGCGAATATTTCGATAAAACGCCAATTTTATGGGTAAACATCTAATAACGTTTGTTAAATGTATTCCATAATCCGGTGATTACGAAGAAAATGTTATCAGGAAATAAAAAATGTATTTAAGGGTCGTCCTATGAAGCGTTTTATTTGCGAGATTTGATCGAATGGTCGTTGCTATAGAAGTTGGCCGCATGTATTCTTTTTAGGGTTCCGTAGCCGAATGGCTAAAAAACGGAACCTTTATAGATTCGTCATGTCGGTCCGTCTGTCCCTCTGTATGTCATAGCCACTTTATTCCGTAACTATAAGATCTATACTGTGGAAACTGTACCAGGTGGAGTGACGACTTGCGCAGGACGGCTGGCAAGAGCAGTGTCCAGCAGTGGACTGATGTGGGCTGATGATGATGTGGAAACTTGGTAATAGATGTAATCGGTGAACCGCATTAAAATTTTATAGAAAAATAGAAAAATAACAATCCATTTTTGGGGTTCAAACTGAATACTTAGTTTGCGTGAGAGACGCTTCCAAAGCGAAAAAAATTTGCCATGGCCCTCGTAACTTCTCGGGTCTGTGTGTTCTGGGAGATGATCTCAGACATCATCTAGTACTTAACATATATGAGAGAGGTTTAAGAGAGGTAGGGCATAGCGAATCTTCGCTCGAATTGAGCTGCCCGTCCAAGGAAGGACCTCCACCTCCATAGAATACCGCAGCCAAATGACCTCCGGGTCGTGTTTCTGCTGGTGAGTAGGGTCTCCGGAGCTTGTGGGGGGTTAGGGTTGGGCCGGCATGGCAGTGGCAATTTACAGGTAACTAACCAGTTACTTGCCAGTTGTCACAGCGACTTGGGCTTCTCTTTCGCTTTCCATCAAGCGTAGGGAAGCCATTATGTCGAGCTACTATAAAAAAAAAATAAAAAAAAATGAGAAGTTTATTAAGGCTTCCTTCAGATTGACGTTTAACCGCCATCAAACCGCCGTCAAACCGCTACCCCTGTTCACACTACGAACGCGGCGGGGCGCCCTCACGCTAAGTTATCCTTAGCGTGAGGGCCTACACCGAATTTTATGTACCAAAGTCTCGAAGTCATTTTAACACTTCATATCAAAACTAAGGTTCCGTTTGTTGTATCGGTAAACTGCACTGTAACCACACATCGACAGTGTCAAATCATTTTATCGGATACGATTCCGTATCGTATTCTGTAGGTCAGTAGACTATATCAAAAGCCAATTTAATTCCATAGATCTTCACCTCATTTATCACCGGCATCATTTTAGCGAAGGCTCATTTACTTTAGCAAGTTGCCGAAAGTTGCCGAACGGCGGCAACTTGAACACTTTGCTTGATATACGAGCGGAATAGTACGCGGTATGACCCAAGTTTGCCTACTACAATATTACTGGCAACTTATTGCGTGTTTCAACGGACATTAAGACGTGGCTGACAAATTTTGGCGTGATTACTGGTCCGGGATATGGTTAATAACAGTTAGGGGCACTGATAACTGCTATCTTGGGTGGAACTAAATTAGCCGACTTTGTAAATTTGATAAAATCTTTGAAAGGGTCGCGCCGTAATAACGTTTATGACAAGACAAACATATTTTGGTTTGGAAAATCTTAGTGAAGTTAGTCAAGAAAGTACAATTCTTCTCGGGGATGAGAACTTTGTTTGTTCGAAAAAAGAAATGATTTTCTTTTCATTTGGATCATATTACCTTATTATTTATTTAATCTTTATTGCACAAAGAAGGTACAAATGACGGACTTAATGCCATGTGGCATTCTCTACCAGTACTACTATTAAGTATGACGTTTGTTTAACTTTGATTCAGTGGTACCCGTGATACCCTACAAAGCTTCTTTTGGCTCTGTTTGAAAACAGATGGCCCAGAGTGACCCAGGGTGGCTAGCGGGACAACCTCCTATCTAGCGGAGAATACCCACTAAGCCCCTTAGTTTGTCTGCTCTATCTGAGATGGGGGGGGGGGGGAGGATGGTGTGTTGTCCTAAGTAACTTTATCAGTTGTCTATTATCTAGTACCCATAGTATCGGCTTAGGTTTGGGCTACATGGCGATGTGTGGCCCAGCGTAGCATAATCTTGGGTTATTTATTTAAATGTGAAATGAAATATGAAATGAAATAATTTTTATTTGGAACATAAAACTTATGAATACTTAAAAAACAAACTTAACATAAAAACCAATATTATGCATCCAAAATGGCTGTCACTCAGCATAAGTCGCGGCGCGGGCGCGCCCCGTCGCTGGTTTTCGGTGACACCAGAATGTACATAAGATATTCAAATTAAAATATGAATAAGATATTTACTGATTAGTAGTGACGAATTTCTTGATCATCAAATCACTTTGATTGAGCTCCGATCAAATTACTTTTATACATAGATATAAAGGATCAAAACAAGTACCTACTCAATATAATCGGCATCAAAAGCAGAATATTCGACTTCAAAGAGAATGAGGAATTATTTTCTGTGCACTGACTCTATCTGGCGCATTTCACGTGAAAAGCTTCGAATTATACTACGAAATAAATATTTGATCCGATCCCAAAATAGTTTACTATTTAGTATTACTTGTGTTACAGAAAAAACAACAGATAGTAGGTAACTGAAAGGAAAACTTGAAAAGAAAAATAATGAAGATGAAATATATAGAATCCTATGCAGTATTAAGTTCGCTTTTTGTATTTTACTGTGCAATAAAGATAAAATAAATAAATAACAAACGTTGTAAATGGGGATGTAAGGGAGCGACCTATCACCTTTTAGCTCCAAGCCATCCTCACCTGCCCGTGGTGCATCCTGCCGAACAACAAACGAGGCTCTGGCAAACCGAATGGTGACGGTAAAACCATCACGATAGAAGGCGTACCTAAATACCACAGGCCGATGACGAGCAGCAGCGTCATCGGAGCAAAAAGCTATGCCCTGCGATCGCCAACGCTTAAAGAAGTTTTCCCTAGGCGGCGAACAACTGGAGAGGCCTATGTCCAGCAGTGGACTGCAATAGGCTGATAATGATGATGAAACATTGTAAATAGTCACTGAGTTTCCTAAACTACAAGTTTTCGTAGAGTGTCAATTTTCATTGATTAATAAGTAAGAACATTCATTAATTCCCACGTCGAGCTAATATTTACCGTTACTAGTCTTCAAATCAAGATATTTTACATGGCTATAATCGAATTATTATTGGAATTATTAATCCTCCCTCAGAGTTTCATGGCGAGAATGATTCGGTTTTTGTATGTTGAACGCGCTCCACGGTAGGCTCTATCAACGCTTTACTTCAAGCAAATTGCGTCAAGCTCTACCAATATCATCATCATCATCCTTTATCACTCTAGTATTTTTTTTTATAATGCAAAATACATGTACTGTTATTCTAATAAGTGGTCTCGTGAAAACCACGATGGTGTTTCTAGTAACATTTTCCGACGCCATTTGAATAAGACCATAGGTACAGCACACAAAACTTGCAACGCGTACAACAGAATAAGTTCGAGACAGCAATATCATGGGAACGAACATTTGTGCCCTAGATTATGCCTCTGTATAGCAACGCTCTATTACCTACTTGGGAGAACATTATGTGTACGTACAAATGTTTCGCTAGAAGCATCTAAAGATGCCCCGGACTGTACTTATAGAAATACTAGCTGCGCCCCGTGGTTTCTCGTTCCGGTGGGAATTTCGGGAATCCCTTTCTAAATGCACCTCTACGGTACCTAAGCTACATCCCTTCCAAATTTCAAGTGCCTACGTTAGCCGTTCAGGCTGTGCGTTGATATCTTAGTCAGTTTCTTCTTTTATATATTTAGATACTAGTAACCGATCCCCGACTCTCACTCATAGAGTAGACAAAAAGCATAAAAATATTTTTAATTTCACTTAAGCACTCTTTTATGGGTATCAGTACAACGAAAGTACCACATAAACATACTTAAATACAAATATAGCGCAGACACGGAACGAACACAAATCGAACCCACAGCCCTTGGTTCAGAAGGCACGGGGTCCAGCTGGTGGATGGTGCGGGGTCTGCTCCCATCGCTCCCCCCAAAGGAGAAGTTTGGGGTCTACTAATTAGGGCGGACTGCGCTGTCAATGCCATGGCAGGATCTGCTAGGACCCATGGCACCGTCCCTAAGGCGCTTGACGAAGGGTTTTTAGAGGTTATTTCCTGCCTTTTCAGCTTTAGGCAGGCTGGTGAACTCCATGGTGACGGAGTGCCTGCAGGATACAAGGCCAAGGGAGGGAGTTGAACGCGTTGGTCAGAACTCTTAGCCACCGCCCGATCCGCCAACCTCTTTACGCGGAGGATGGCGTCTACAGTGGAGCGTTCGGACCTGAAGCTGTACTGATACGGCATCGTGAGTGGCGTTTGACCCACATACCCCGCCGTTCCCCCGAATGCGCAAATGCATTTTCCCCGGTACAAAAAAACGGGATCACTACCAACTAAGCCACCAGGCCAGTGGAATGTTTTCGCGGCGTTATAGTTGAGGACCCGCGTTGCTGTCGCCCAAGGCGCAATTGACGGTGGCAACCAGGGTTTTTAGTGGGTATTCTCTGCCGACGCGGAGCGAGTCCCACATAACCCGCTGCTCCCCCGGGCAGCGGGTATGCGTAATTTGCATTTCTCCCTGGTGAAACAAAAAAAAAGAGGCCAGTGCAATGTTTTTTGATAATATACTTAATCTATGCTTACTTTGTGTTTCCCCAAGTTAGTAACGGCACAGCCCAGCACGGCTTCCCTGCCGAGGAAAAATGTGTGGTTTCCTATTGGATGTTCGAACTCCGGCTCCTCGGAAAACTTCTTTGTTGTCATTTGAGAATCTGCAACAAGAAAGGTGAAATTAGAATCAGGGAACAAATCGTTTTCGTGTAGAATCTTGTGTAACTGTCTGTGTATCATTTGTAGGCTAATATTTTGTTTTTCTTTTTTTCTTTACTGGAGTATTGTTGACTGGCTCAATGGCTCATTTGGTAGTGACATAAGCCCTCTGCACCAAGGGACGTGGGTTAGATTCCCGCATAGTACAAACATTTGTTTTCATGAACATGTTTGTTTGTGCTGATCTGAGTGTTTACTATTAATATGTATTTATTTACAAAAAAAGTATCTCAAGTAAGTTTTTCAGTTGTCTAGTGCCCATAGTACAAGCTCCAGCTTAGTTTGGGGCTAGATGGCGATGTGTGGGCCAGCGTGGCATGTCATGGGTTTATTTATCTAATCCAGAGCTTTCATCACCCATGTCATCAATTATTGTACTACAAGTATTATGAAAACGACCATTTAGCCGACTTGGTAACAAAGGAGGAAGTTAAACATTCATGTACCAAAGCCTATCATAGCTCTTGTGTAATTTACCGTAGCGAGGCGACGACCGAACTTCGGTGAAATGTCAAAGATGGCAGCTAATGGGCGAAGTTGCTTCCGGTTTTCAGCTAATAATAAAAGTATGTTGTATAGTTAACTACAGGTTGGATTTTCGGATAACATTTTTTTAAAATTTTGCTAAGAATATTTTTAGTATAATGGCACAGCATATAATTATGTATATTCATAGTCGTCTGGAGGAAAACGAAAGGAAAGTCCGAGTCGCTACGGCAACGGATAAGAAACGAAATCCATTACTTGAATGATCTCAAAACGCGGCCGAGGTTACTTCAAGGGTGTTTCCGTACCGGGCGTCGCCGGAGGGCATACAACGCATCGTATGCCCTCTGAGCCTCTCCTTCGTGCCCCGAGTGGTGAGTGCGGGGGCGCGATCCACTCATAGGGGCGTAACGGTGTGGTGGGTGCAGCCACACCGTTGCACGAGGTCCGCGCGGGGAGCACTGTGTTGCTCCCCGGACAAAAAAAAAGTGTGTTTCCGTACTTGTAAATCGCCAACTAGGCTAGTAAGGACTGCCACCGACTGAGAAGCTGAAATATCTCTTAGAAAGAAACAAATTCCCAAGTTAAAACAAAAACCACCAAAATGAAACATGTACAGGAAAGGGGTGTTATACGGAATATAAGCACAATATAAAAAACAATAGACCAAAAGGCGTCCAGCAAATCTGGAATTTATTAAGAGTAAATTATGTGTGTCTTTCCGTCATCACATATCCCTGGGTTGACGTAATATCCTTTACCTGTGGCCAATCATATTAATGAAATGAAATGAATGAATGAAATGAAATGGAATAATTTTTATTTGGAACATAAAACTTATGAATACTTAAAAAAAAATTAACATAAAAAACAATATTATGCATCCAAAATGGCTGTCACTGCAGCATAAGTCGCGGTGCGGGCGCGCCCCGACCACGGAGCAAATACAAAGGCCCCGACGCTGGTTTTCGGTGACACCAGAAATGTGGGTGCTATATTGTCATGCTTGGACGATTTTACATTATGCTACAGACTACACGTGTGTTACACAATATTTAAACTAAGAAAATTTAATGAACCATTTCCAAATCTTTACTTGTACGTACATATTACCAGGACAAATAACCATCTAGCGCTCGCGTCATTTCAATCATTGCCGCTATCATAATTTATACACTCAACTGACACAGTTCTCTGCCGCTCCCAGTTGCGCAAAACCTTAAGGCTGTTAACCCCACGGGTGTTCCCACTACGGGTCAGACGACCCCATTATGCAGGTCAGTTTGCCAACATTAAGTCCCCTAATACGGCATAATGATCGACGTAACTCGTAAAAAGATAATATTGACTTTTAAGGCGCCGTAGCATCTTAAATATTCTAGTTTTTATGGGGAAAGTTTCGTTGCAAGCGATATCCAGATATAATGTCGCGAAAAACACCATTAACTTAGGATTTCTTTCGTCGTTTCCATTTATTGGGCAAACCAAAACCGCGTGGATTCTTTGTAGACCCTGCATTGATTAACTGCAGTGAAAAAAATTAAGTAAAATGCCATGTTGAAATGTCATACAATCCTACTTCTAATGATAAAAATGCGAAAGTTTGTTTGGATGTATGTTTTTCCTCTCACACATTAATTACTGAACGGAATTTAATAAAACTTTACAATTATTTAGCTTATACGTTGGATTAACACATAGGCTACGTTTTATACGAATATTCTGACAAGTAATTATAAGAATAAGAATAATTTATTTGATTAAATCACAAAAAACACATGTTACATTATATTTATCATGGGTACTATAAATAATAATAATAATAATAAGCGTTTATTCTCACCATAGTTATACATTGTTTCATCTTAAATTAAAATCCGTATAAACAAACATTCGAAAAAAAAAAATCCAACAAATTGAAGGTATAGTTAAAAAATTTACAAACTAAACATTAACAGCACAGTAAAGTTAATATACTCAGTGATGAAAACTATGGTGGGCTAATACCTGAATTAGGAAAATCCTGTATCTCAGGTTATTAACCCTCCACCCTTAATAAGGGTCAATAATTGTAAATATGACACAAACAACAAATAAAGTGTATAATAAAATAAGTAGTTATACTAGCTAAGTAGTTATTAAGGGTAAGTAAGGGTAGCAATAAGGTTTACATTTACATTTAGGTTTACTCCGTACAACACCTTTTGGGTCAAAACTATATAAGAAAAACAGTAAATATATTAATATATACTATACATGGACACACGCTTTTGTGCCTTTAAACTTTATTTACAGCCTCTTTGTAACAAAATTAAATATATTATATTATTCTTTCTAATATTTTTTCAGTAGCCTGGTAATTTAAGGAACTTAAGTTTCTTTTTAGTGTGGTTTTTAACAAGTGTCTATTTTTATTAAAAATGGTTTCCTTATCATTAAAATATCTGTATAGAAACGGCCCTGTGTAGATGGTTTGGCGTCTTGAAAAGATGGTTTTAAATGTAGGTACCGAGGTGCGAATGCGTCTTTTGTGAAGAGGGAGGGTTGTGGGATCTACGGATTTGTGTTGCCGAAGTATTGAACAATAGATGAATAGCTGCCTGACTGATAGAAGGTTAGCTTCCTTGTACAGTTTTTCTGTTGGGAATCTACGAGGCTTTTTTAGCATAACCTTAATGACAGCTCGTTGTGCTCTTTCGAGTTCCAACAAATGGCTAGTAGCGGCACCACCCCATATCGGAATACAGTAAGTTATGAGAGATTGGCCGAGAGCTAAGTAAACTTTTGTGATGAGCTCAGTGTCTGCCGATGCCCAGTTACTTGCTTGTTAATTGGCCAGTTACTTGCCCGTTGTTACATCGATTTGGGCTTCTCTTTCGCTCTCCATCAGGCGAAGGGAAGCCATTATGTTGAGCTACTATAAAATAAACTAGTTTTACTGGTCAGTTAAAACATCCCACAGGTTAACAAATAATAACACAAGCCCAAGTTACAAAACACAAGCGCTTTTACACCATAACTTCTATCTGCATAACGAAAACACGTGAGCACTGTTATGACAGCCTCTCAAAGCAACTAAATTTGCATAAGTTTTACCTTACAAACTACACGGGAATACGGGTTTAGGAACCAGCTTGAAATATTTCACCTGAAAGTTACTAACATGATATTCAATATTTTGTAGGTCCGTCCGGGGAAGAACCTCCACCCTATAGAATACCGCAGTCAAATGACCTCTGGGTCGTGTTTCTGCCGGTGAGTAGGGTTTCCGGAGCTCGTGGGGGGTTAGGGTTGGGCCGGCATGGCGGTGGCAACTGACAAGTAACTGACCAGTTACTTGCCCGTTGTCACAGCGACTTGGGCTTCTCTTTCGCTTTCCATCAGGCATAGGGAAGCCATTATGTCGAGCCACTATAAAAAAAAAAAAGGTAGGCATACATTGTAGTGTGAAGACGTCCAAGAGATCGTAGCCCCACTAGATGGTCTGACCAGGTCCGCGCTACGCTCAACACAAGGCTGCATGATGCACTCCATGATGCCAAGGACAGATGCTGATGGAGGGGCATCACTAAGCAAAAACTGTCGTTATCAGGGGATTCACGACCCTCAGTAATGAGGAATACGACGTGAGAAGGAGGAGGAGGAGGATACATTGTAGGGATCCAAGGGAGAGCTATCAACTTTTCTCTTCAAGCCACCCTCAACTGCCCGTGGTGCATTCTGCCGAATAACAAACGAGGCTCTGGCAACCGACTGGTGGCGATACAACCATCACGATAAAAGGCGTAGCTAAATACCACAAGCCGTTGACGGGCAGCAGCGTCACCGGAGCGAAAAGCTACGCCCTGCAATCGCCAACCCGCTAGTCCAGCGTGGCAGTGTATCCTTTCCCCGAAAAGATGATAGGCCGCTCCCTTACAACCACAAGATAATAAAATGAGCATTATAGTCACTATTTCCTCATACTATGAGCATAAACCCAGTACGGTACACTCTATAGTTCTTCACATAATCCTATGTGTATCCCGCCATTCTTCTAAATTCCTGCCCAAAATTTATCCATAAAACAAAAGGCTTGATTTTTGACAATGACACAATATAGGTACGACGAGTGAAAGAACAGATAAAAAATATTTTAAATAAATAATGGAAAAACAAAAATTCATACTGTAGAATTATAAAAATAAATATAAAGAGTAAACAACAGGGCAATGCAAACAGAGACGTTAAAAAAACAAAAGAAAATGGCGATTCGAAATTTGAATTTTAAAACTCAACCCTCCAATGTTCACAAGTGGATTTTAAGCTGAAACTGATGCAAATAAGGTTGCTATAAGGAGCCTGCAAAAACATTGCTCGAGAGTTCATTATCTAGAACTTTGTGAATTATGTATTCACTTTAGGGACTTAGTATAATCGCGTAAGTAGTGAAAATGAGTTAATTTATTTACTAGTGTGTAGTTTTAGTGTCCAATTTAATATTACAAAATGCGAACGTTTGAATGGATGATGTGTAAATGTTTCACGTAAGTATAAACTATTTCATGGATTATAATGAAACTTTTCACGCTCGTCTTTTTTTCTCTGAAATCGTGATTTTGAAATTGCGTTGACTATTAGTGTTAAAAGACAATTGTGTTCATCAAAGTTTCTTTGATGAATAATGTAGCGATAGCAAACTAATTTAAATATTTAAAAAACAAACAAATTAACCCCATACGTAAGTGATATACCGCTACCCAAAGCGGGTACCTACGTAAGTACCTACCTACACTATTATGTATACACAATTATGTATATTAGCAAACTCTAACTTTATAGCATATTAGGTACTTTCATGCTTGTTTTTGCTATGCTTACCATTTAACTGGTAGAGAATGCTTGTGCGCTATTAAGTCCACCTTTTGTACAGTATTTTATTGTACAATAAAGATTAAATAAATAGTTATGCAATTTCTAAAGTGCACATCATAACATCGTTACAAAAACCCAAGTTTCCTTCAAACTCAAACAAAATATTATAAAGTTACTCCAAAACCTATCTCATGAAAATTCATATCGCCTAAGAGTCATGTTTTAATTGATTCTACATGAGTTTTCCAATCAATATTGGACTTAAATAAGTTTGAACAGAGTTGAAAGTTGTCTGGAGATAGCGTATAACTTTGTTAGCGATCCCTTTGTTATCATAGCTGTAGTTTTAAAGTTCCAAGTTTCGTTAGCGCTTAGCAGGTTTTGGTGGTGAAGTTTTCATCATGCCTGTGAAAGGATAGACTAAGATTCTTGAGGATTAAAGTCGGGACTTGTCATAAATTACCTCAAAGGGTATTTATTTATTTATGGTAAGGCATTTTAGTGTTAGCGGCATCCCATCGATGATTTTAGCCAACCAAGGGGCCATCGGTTTGAGTCAAGAAAAATAGCGCATTTTTATTATTGATATTTTATTACATCTTACGCTTAGTGGCAAAGAACAGCAAAGAACAGGAAATAATTCTACGGTGAATCCCCAAAGAGACTTGCCAAAAACTCAGGTGATATAAAAGGAAGTGTTTGAGTAGGTAAACACAAATATCTCTTTTATTTGTTATGCGAGAGGCGGCAGACGAGCAAGTATGATGCCTGATGGTAAGCAGTCGACACCGCCCGTGGACTGGACACCCGCAACTCTAATCGAGTTTAGGGTCGCTGCCGGCCTTTCAAACATGAATACGCTCGTTTCTTGAAGGTTCCCAAGTCGAAGCTCTTTCTCTTCATTCTCATAATACGATAGGAGGACAGTTCGACACGCCTGGAGACAGATCCGACGTGGAACCCAGGATACGAACTCGAGATCTCTATTTTAAGGTAAGCCCTTACGACCAACGAAGCAGTCACTACCAGAACAAAACTAACACGCTGACATGTGTTCACGAAACATGCTAAGTTCGTAATAGCATGAAATAAATACAAGATAAAACAGTATTAAAAGCTGTATAAGTAAACCGTGTTACTTTTAACACGACCCGCGTTAATTTCAAGACAAAAACCCAATAAATATCCCGGCACATAAAAACTGAACAACCAATAACGAGTACACATGGGCACGCTAGCCGCACATAATGCGCAAGACCTCTAAAACAGCAATAAAACAACTTACATAAAAACAGAACGGAGGAAGCCGGGGCTCGAGTGCCGGAGTGGCGTAAGGCTACGTCCGGGACGCCAGCGGGCGGAAAGAGCGCGTCTTGATCGAGTTCATAGGCGCGAGCGGTAGTGGCGGACTACTTACACTGCACGTGCCGCTCGCGTCCCCTGCATACCCCGCTGACGTCCAAAACGAGGCCCTAAGGCCTCGAACGCGAAGGCTGTCGCGCCGTCAAGCAAGAAGCGTATGAATAGCGCAAGCCCGGTCTAGAAGCTAGCATGCACATTGCGTGACGCAACGTACTATTCATCATTTTCTAGATTTAGAATGAGACTACCCAATCTTATCCCTTGGGCGTCGTAGAAGACGACTAAGAGAATATCTCTGATATATATCATCGGGCATCAGCGTTTACTTAAGTAAAAGTCAAACGGTTACCAATCCGCCTGCCATGCGTGGTGGACAAAGACAAATCCCCTCAATGAGCATAATGGTGGTTGGCCGCTGACGCGCCCGCTGCCTTCGTGACCAAACCATAAGGCTGCGGTTCCACCGAGGCTGAGCTGTCGCGATCACCAGTCACGTGGCTTTTGGAATCCACACCCGCATGGATTTCAATTTCAAGCTATGTGATTGGTGAATCGCGGCCACTACTCGTCTCCGCTCTGCTCCGCTTCGCCTCAGTGGAACCACATCCTAAGAGCCGGTACGAAGCGAGTGCCGGGTCGCGGCGGCAGTTCGCACCTGTCACGGAATGCTAATGCAGCCTGTAATGCTGCGGCTACATTGGGAAACGTTGCTCATAATCGCGATAGCGGATTAGTTAACGCTGAATTTTCATACGTTTCTGAATTTTCGTGCGGGGAGATGTAAGGGACCGACCCATCATCTTTTTGCTCCAAGCCACCCTCACCTGCCCGTGGTGTATATTGTCGAATAACGGACGAGGTTCTGGCGGTGGCGGTATAACCATCACTTTTTACGTTTAGAGGCGTAGTTCAATGCCACAGGCCGATGACGGACAACAGCGTCACCGAAGCGAGATGCTACGCCCTGCGACCTGCCTGCCCAGTGTGACGATTATGGGTAATGCCTCCAGCTGTGTACACCTGGCGGGGCCTATCCAACAGTGGACTGCGATAGGCTGATGATGCTATGAATAAGATATTTTTGATTTGTGTCACTCACATAATCACCTAACCTGTTAGTTTGCTCGGGCCGATTTCCGCAACTCGCCTATTTTGCGTGGGGTGGGCCGAGTTTGTTAAAAAAACATACTTAATTAGTGTTTATTCCCGCCACCCCAGCTCGTCCAGAAACCTCAGCAAGCCATTTCGCTTGCTGAAGATGTTCTGGAGAGTGTCGGGCTGGCCAAGATGTTGCCACTTCGGGGCATTCCAGCGGAATGTGGGCGGCTGTTTCCTCCGCTTCTAGGCTCTGCACAAGGGATCACCTAACCTGACTAAGAGATTAAGTCGTTTTTGCAAGAATTTAGAAACTAAGGTCGGTTTTGCAGCTGTCGCCGAATGCTAATGCGCTCCGAACGGACGGTAAGGCGCGGACCACACGGGGTGAAATGAAACGGAATTCAGAAAGTAAATGGACCCGTGATGGAAAATCGCGTTCGGACCTCGCTTTATTAAGTCATTGCCCACGGTATTCGGTGTTATTAATGGCTGAATTTAGATTGAACATATGACGCAATGCAACCAAGTGGTTTGTTGATTTGGCTCGCTTGAAGTGACAAAAGTAGGTAGTCCTACTTTTTCTGTTCTGATGATTCACACAAGAATAACCTTACATTCTTCTATATTTAATATATTGTTTTATTTCGATTTCATATATGTATGTAGTAGTCTATAATTATATTATATGTGTATATTATTTAAATGTATTTATTATTTAAACTTATCTGTCATCATTTTCGATTCGGTTCAGCTCACCAAATTTTTACCCTTATATTTTTTCTTATAAATATACTGAGTCCGGAGTTGGTAAATTAATTATAATACACCCTTTGCCACGGTAACCCTGTTAAGCCTTCTGGTCTGATCCCGATCTCTCTCCCGGCTCCGGAACTCCGGATTATAAGCATAAGGGACCGATAATGCAACTGTATTTATATCCTGTGTTTACTATGTTACATTGTGTAAATTATAGTGTACCTACTTATTTCGTATTTATACATTTTCTCAGTGCATAAAAATTATCTTAAATTATCATGTTGCCATCAATTAAACATAGACGCCTCAAGAATCATATTAAAACTTTCGCGACTTACTTAGGTAACAGTTTCATAAATCACTTATAACTTCAAAAATAAGAATCGTTACTTAGAACGTGTATTTATGATAAATTGATTTTAACAGTCCTTTCGTGTTTCGAAGTAATTAGAGACTCGCTCATTAACGATTTACGAAAGCTTTTAAAGTTTTGAGTAATAATTTATAATCAAGTCAAAAGTTATTTTGGTGACCTCAGGTTATTGTGTAGGCTTCGCCCAATGACAAGACCGCCCAAAGGATTTGATTTCAGATCGGGTCGAATTAATAGTTCATCATCATCATCAGCCTTTGTCATTCTACTGCTGGACGTAGGCCTCTCCCAGTACTCGCCACCTTGATCGATCCTGGGATTCTTGCATCCAGCACTTGCCAGCCGTCCTGCGCAAACCGTCACTCCACCTGACCTGAGCGCGTCCTACACTACGTTTGCCGAGACGCGGTCTCCACTCGAGAACTCGTTTACTCCAACGGTTCTGCGGTTAGTGTGAAAATTCGAATGTTTGTGCGAATTAATAGTTAATGTCTTCTAAATTTAAATGGTATACTAGAGGGAACATGGAATGTCATGGAGAGACCTATCATCTTTTTGCTCCAAGCCACCATCATTTGCCCAAGGCACATCCTGCTGACAAAACACACGAAGCTTTTGCGATCGATGGCATTATAGATATCACCGTGGAAGGCGTAGCTAAATACCATAGGACGATGCCCTGCAATCGCCACACCGCCTGCCCAAGTGGAAATGATTGGAAAAGCCTCCAGATGAGGCTTATGTTCAGCAGTCGACTACGATAAATGCTTATGATGATGATGATAGGAATATTTTAACCTATTGATGAATATTTTAACCTACTTTACCATTATATGACGTAACATTTACCACGTACGATCTTACCAACAAAACTGACAATTCCATTTAACCTATGTACCATTGATTTATGCGCAAACATGACACATTGAACTCCAGTGAAGGGAAATAATGTCTGCCATAACGCGAGTCTAAACACGACGATGGTTTTTTTATCTCCCGTCCGTGGTACATAAATCTTTGAAGGAACGTTCATGATGTGAATTATTCAATATGATAGACGATATCATTGCGAGAAAGATGGAAAAGTTTACTGGTGATTGAAATTTGACTAATGTTTATTGTATTTATTGCGACGAGAGGTCCCGCGTTCAAATCCTGGGTCGGAAAAATGTTACTACGTATCTCTGATGAATTAAGTTAAGGAGATCGATCACCAAAAATATATAATACTAGCGACCTGCCCTCGCTTCGCTTCGGGTGTTTCAGATAAACATTTTTAAACTAAATATAGCCTACGTACTTAGTGATAATGTAGCTTTTTAATAAAAAAAAATAATTAAAATCGCCCCAGTACTTTTCGAGTTTATTCGTAACATACAAAAATAGAAAAATACAAATCTTTCTTCTTTATAATATTAGTGTAGACTAGCTGCAGCTCGTGGCTTTGCGTAACATTTATTATGTGGAATTAATTATAGCCTAGGTAATGTGGTGTTTAAGCTATAGTAAACATTTATTAAAATCCGTTCAGTAGTTTTTACATAATTTTTAGTATTATTAAGATAATATACTATAAAAGTAGGATGTAGGTAGGTACTACTATATTATATATAACTATAAGTAGGATGTAGGTACGTACGTAAATGCAAATGCTGGCATATTCTCTTTCAAGTAGAAACTAAGACAGTGTTGGTACATAATATATAGAAGTCTTTTAAACGGCTACACATCAAGTTACCAAAATATTTAATGCCTAATGCACTCTATGCCTAGATATAGGAAAAATATGATATCAGATAAGGGCAAGTAGAGCTATCTGTACAATATTTATTTATTTTAGGTACACAATCGCGTCACAGTCGTACATGAGCATATTTATATCATTTTACATAGAAGGCTAGACGGTAACGTAACTAAATACAAGAGACTACTATAAAAATAACTACAAAAGTAAAAACACCAAAAAATTTTACCTTTCATAGCCATCGTCGGTAACAAAGCAACAGCTTGCAGCAACCAAAAACAAGTCCTTTCGAGCCACATCCTAATCGTTCACAGGTCACCCAAAACAGTACATGGTCACAATCGCCTGTCCCCTACACATTTGCATCGCTGTAAGTTCATTTGTTTTACTGCAGTTTCACTGCAGGTTCATTTATGTTCAATCACTCCCGAGTCGGTCATGCCTCCTGATTTTGCTGCAATGGAGTTTTTGTTATTTATTGGCCTGGAGTCGGGAATGGCATAAATAAAATTTACGCATCGGAATTATGTGAAAAGTTGTTTGTGTTGTTTGGCTGTTGTTTTGATATGGTTTTGTAAGTTTTTCATATTGTTACACGATTTAATATAATAAAGAAATTACCTTCTTAATTTCTATTCATAATAGCTCAAAAATGTTCAGAGGTTTAAATTGGTAAGATTAATAGATTAAAGTCGATTGTAAGAAATATTTACCAGAAAGCGAGTTTAAAATACCTTTATTTAAGAAATTCTTTCAAGATCTTTCACTTCACCAGTTATGAAGTGTACTTGTGAGTCCAATATAATTTTATTTCAGAGAAAATTAATTCAGCATATGCTCTTTCTAAATATCTTATTGAATAAAATATAACTTTTATTTTATTATGATAGTGAAATGCCACAATACACAACAATTTTGACGAAATCAAATAATTTCAAAAGATGTTTTTAACATCAAAAAATTTGACAATATTGACGAAATCGTTACTTTGCAAATACTATTAGCTTAAATACATAAAGCCCTCATTCTTTTTCTCAGTTATTTTTAGATTACACAGTGTACTGTTGAAAATAAAATAATTTAATCTCTCTACACAGCACTAGCCTTTTTAATTTAATCGTCGTATTGACTTTTCCATACTTTTGCAGAGATAGCAAACGACGAGAGTAAGTAATATTACCAAGCCTAACATTGGTTTAGAACCTTCTTTTACAGTGAATGAAAAACCAGATTTAAGTACCAACATACCGCTCCCAAGTTTGAACTCAAATTGTAGGTAATAAATAAAGTAACTGAAATATTGTTCTGTTTGTGCAGAGCCCAAGTAATTTTACCCCATTATCTTCATCTGGTTTTCCTTATAAATTAAACCGTTCGCATCTTAAGAGCTTATTTGCTTTGCAAATTATCTGTAAACAAAACTTGTAAAAATATTGACCGACTCGGCACAGAAATGGTTGTAATATAATTTGTGAAAAATTTTGTATTTTTTTACGGTCAATATTGACTTTGTTTATGATGTCAGAGCAGTGTTGATTGTTTTTTTTTTAGCTTTTTCATGTAATGAACATAATACGAAATAAATAATCTTGGTAATTTTAATGGGACATATTCTATTTAGTTATTAGTATGATCTAATGGTAGCAAAGTTGAATAGAAAAATGGGATCAGAATATCAAAATTTGCTGCTTTCCTCAGTAGAACCTTTTTCTCATTCAATCAATGAGTGAATATAAAACATTTTTTTTGATCCCATAATAATCTATGCTGGCGCTCGAGTTTCTTACTAGTGCTGACGTGGCTTCAAAATACAGTCAGATATGGCTTTAAAAAATAGCACAACTGTGATAGAATAAAAGTATATACTTTGTAAACATATAAATAGTTCAATGAGAAAATAGTGAAGAGGAACATCAGATGACAACAATGCGATTCTATTGAGAAATATGTAATTCTAAAGAAATAACAACTTTTAACAGAATTATCCTGATCATTGCATAACTAGTAAGATATTATAATCTTACAACTATACAATAATGGTCAAACAGTTGTTTATAATAAACAGAAATAAAATATGAGAAAAACTGATTACAGTACTTTTTAGATCAGAAAACACGTCAATCGCAAGATTTCTATAATTTTCTTCTGTTTTAGCAAATTTAGTACATCTGTGATCTAGATTAGACTTGTATTTTTCTTTTCATTTGTTGTTTAAACTGTTAACTTTTACTTAATAGTAATCAATGCTTACAAAGACTAGCGTCCATCTTAGTAATTTTTAATAAAATTTATCCATTTCAATATGACTATTGTTTAGTGTTTTAGGTCATGAACTCAATTTAACAATCTAACACAAAACCATTGCGTTACATACACACATACAATTCATCACAAAAGGTGTCCGGAAATTTGTTTGTGAGGTTCTACAAATTGAAATTCTGTTTGATGAATTTACGTATTCAATTATCTGATTAATTACAATTCATGTAAAACAGACGTGTGATATATAAAAATTCCAGTGAAGTTAAAATATTTTTCATATAAGGAAAATGTTACCGAAAACCACAAACCCACATCAAAACGCAAACATTTTTGTTACAACAAACAAATACCAGTAAACGCACTTCAAATAAAATCAACTACAGTTCCAGACGCACTGAACTGTACGCGTAAATTTTAGTTACAACTTCAATAGATCGCGATCCACAGAATAGACAATTCGAGCTTGGCGCGCGGCCGCCCCGTAGCGGTTCTCGTAGCCGACTGAGGTGAATCGTAGCGCCGTCTCGTAGCACACAGTTACATCGTAGTACATCGTCTACGTCACATAAAAGGTCGCCTCAAACGCTTAAGCATTGCGCCTTTCGCATGAATAGCAATGCGAATGTGTTTTGTTTTTACGGATGCTCCGTTTTTTTTTAATGGCGCGTTTGATGCCGCTCTCTGTGTGCCGCTTGAACCGATTTCCTGAAAGAAGCCAAAGCGTTTATTTACTGTTTTTTTTTCCGTTGATGTTTTATAGCGCTGAATTGTGTTTTCATTACATTTGTCATTGTATACCTATTCACAAACGCGGCATTGTATTGGCATCTTATATGTATAAAAACTCTTTTACACAACCTTTGGATAGGTAACCAACCATGACTCAAAAATGTATTTTACAATGATATTTCTTTAGTTTGAGGTAATATGTTTTTTTTCCGATTTAGCATAAAACAATTTCGACTCTCATTCTGTCTTTCATAAGGCTTAAAAAAAACGCAGGCTGACAATTAATTTTCATCAAAAGTACTTAAGTTAAGAAAGAAACCCCTTAAAACAATTCATTGGACGCCCAAACGTAAATTGTTCTTAACAAGAACAATTTGAGATTATATAATATGTAATGCAAGCTATTCTTACCTTTGCATTCATTATAATAATAATAATATAATAATAATATATTTATTTATTTCTCTCACAAAATGGACTCTTATTCTAAGTTACAATAAATATAAGCGGCTTACATGTAATGTCCGAAGGTGTGAGAGACTGGTGCCTGTGATGGGTTTTAAAAAAACCTGTGTTACAGGTCACCAGGCCTCCTCCCCGCAACATCTGAATGTAGATTTACTTGTTCTATCATCTGATTTGTGAAATAAAAATTAAAATACACTAGCAATAATAATAATAATTTAAACAAAAGGTAAAAAGAACAAAGGGAACTATACTAAATTATGCATGAGTGTATGAGTGTGCGTGTATGTGTTTGCGGATATGTGTGTATGAAAATGTGTGCATGTGTGTGATGAGTTAATTACCAAGTTTTAGCGGGTTTCTGGTGGCGTTATCAGATTATACAGTAGATCAGAATATAATATAGAAAATAAAATATATAATTTATTTTTATCATATATATACATACATATACATATATATACATACACACACATATACAATATATATCTACTTTAGGGTGCTGAGTAGTTTTTCGGTTGACTGGTAGTCCAGTCCTTTAAGGTTGGTTGGTTGGTAACAGTAGCCTTGCAGAAACCCTTAGGGAGTGGGTAAATATTTAGGAGCGTATTAAGTTTGTTGTATAGGTAGCCGCCCATAAAGCAGAAAAAGTGATGCGAGAAAGCTGTATTTAGACGCTGAGTCGTACATACTGGACCTTTCCTACGCTTATCCTTCAGCAGTTCAGGGTCATAGGTTAACTGAGAGTGCTTAGCTAAGGTAGTTTGTAAAATGTAGGTCTGCCTGACAGTAAGCACACTCCAGTCTCTGTAAAGGTCAGTTGTTGGATACTGAAACGGCAGTCCAGCAGCAACCTTTATGACAGCACGCTGAGCTCTTTCCGCTTCCAGAATGGAAGTTTTTGCCATGCCACCCCAAGTTGATATACAGTATTCTATTAATGGTTGGCATAGAGCATAATACACCATTCTAATTACCCTGCGGTCAGCTACATGTCTAAGTGACTTAAAGATATATATTAATTTACGTAATCTGGGGACAAGACATTCATTAAAACGCGATAGAATAGAAAAAGTATTGTTTGGCGGTCAACTGTGACCCCTTGGCAGTTAACGGGTTAACGTGGCCTTTTATATCTGATACGCTGGAGATTATAATATAAAAATGATTCTCAATATTCTACAAAACTTCTAAAAAAGTCTAAATTTACTTTTTATATCGCTAGATAAACAAAAATATGCTAGAGCACGGTATTAAAATGTTGCGAGCTTAGGCAAATGTTGTCTAATGCAAACAAAATGAATGAGTAAAGTTTGCTATCTGCATAAACTATATCCGTGCATTCCTAGAAAACTCATGCATACATTATGTCTATGTTAGATTCTCTGGATTTTTCTTGTGCGTTTTGAAATTGCATTGTACATTACCTTTTAAGTGAAAACATTTAATTTAAAAGGAACACTCTTTTTTTCTTCTTCGCTTTGTTTATATATGAAGAGGTAGGGCATAGCGAATCTTCGCTCGAATTGAGCCGCCCGTCCGGGGAAGGACCTCCACCGTATAGAATACCGCAGCCTCATGACCTCTGGGTCGTGTTTCTGTCGGTGAGTAGGGTTTCCGGAGCTCATGGTTAGGCCGGCATAGCGGTGGCAACTGACAGGTAATTGACCAGTTAGTTGCCCGTTGTCACAGCGACTTGGGCTTGTCTTTCGCTTTCCATCAGGCGTAGGGAAGCCATTATATCGAGCTAATATAAAAAATAAAGTATTCTACAAATGTTGCTTTAAGAACACCACTTCCCCTATTATCTTGTTTTTTTTTCCGACTACCTAAGAAATATCTTCAACTACATCAATGGCATTCATTTGTTATGCAATTAATAAATGGATCTGTCTATCTGAATGGTGAAAATGATCACCCATCATAAATTCTACTTCAAAGACCATCTCTTAAGTACGGAAATAGCTCGATCCATGAGCAATCCAATCATGCCCTAATGTAACACAAATAGACCAATGAACGGTTCCCTTTTATACACGG
The DNA here is from genome assembly GCA_031163375.1 of Conogethes punctiferalis. NCBI lineage: Eukaryota > Metazoa > Arthropoda > Insecta > Lepidoptera > Crambidae > Conogethes > Conogethes punctiferalis. The sequence continues at coordinate 13,388,029 of CM062092.1, read as the reverse complement.
AATACTGAAAGGGATAAACAAACACGATATCCAAAAAAATACCAAGTTCAAACGTGCTTCACGCATCGCTAGTTCCGCATCATTTTGTTTTGGTCTTATTTTATTTTCGTTTTAATACTTTTTGATATAGAAGCGGTTATGAAAGATAATCTGTTTATTAGTCATGTAGTTCTTATTTAATAAAGCTACATAGCGATTCTTTGAAACTACAATTAAATATTCTCGATTATCTAGGTATATTCTAAGGCATTGAACTGAAAGTGCTACTACGTATGTCATCAAATAAAATCTAAATTTTTGTTGGTCAACCCTTACGATATCCGTAAGAAGTGTTTGGACGGTGATCTGTATTCTATATCCGTCACTGATCTTCATACGAAAGTTGAGTGAATAGGATAATAAGTGAATATGCATATAAAAAAAATCTTTATGCACAAGTATAGAGTTATTGCCAAAAGACATTATGTGGGACTGTTGGAAGAAAGCAGTGAAGCATCATTGAACAGGGGTTCCCAAACTAGGCTATGCCTGTATCGTGGAGAACCGTTGGTTAGATTACATTTAAGAGAGGTAGGGCATAGCAAATCTTCGCTCGAATTGAGCCGTCCGTCCGGGGAAGGACCTCCACCCTATAGAATACCGCAGTCAAATGACCTCTGAGTCGTGTTTCTGCCGGTGAGTAGGGTTTCCGGAGCTTGTGTGGGGTTGGGGTTGGGCCGGCATGGCGGTGGCAACTGACAGGTAACTGACCAGTTACTTGCCTGTTGTTACAGCGACTTGGGCTTCTCTTTCGCTTTCCATCAGGCGTAGGGAAGCCATTATGTCGAGCCACTATAAAAAAAAAAGGAATTCTGCCTTAATAAATATAACCAGACACAGTGATATTATACACCTGTTCATCAAAAAGTAAGTAAAAGCATTAAATCACCATGCGTACCTACCATTGCAACAGCTAGACCAGATTACGCAAATTTTGGCTGCCCAATCCTCTCAACAGAGCAAAAATCCGGGCAATACTTGTACATAGCGAGGTTTTTCTCTCCGAAGCGCGGTACCCCATAAATATGAATAAGAATTCAGCCACCGTAATCCATTTACCAGAACCTGATATGTTAGTACAAGACATGGTAACGCGAAGGGAGTTTTATGGCGTTCAAATATTTTTCCTCAGCATCCATCAATGTGTTGGTGCTTTATAAGAAAATTGGGATCAGAAAACAGTATAAAGCCTGTTATCTTAATCGGCAAATGAACATGACATGTATTTCTACGCACATTTTTAACCCACGATCCAAAAAGAAGGGTGCTGTATGTTACCTGTATGTAAATAAATAAATAAATAATAAATAACCCAAGACATGCCACGCTGGGCCACTTAGCCCCAAACTAAGCCGAAGCTTGTACTATGGGTACTAGACAACTGATAAACTTACTTAGATATTTTTTTTTGTAAATAAATACATATTATACATAGAAAACACCCAGACCAATACAAACAGACATGTTCATGAACACAAATGTTTGTACCGTGCGGGAATCGAACCCACGACCCTTGGCTCAGAGGGCAGAGGTCACTACCAAATGAGCCACCGAGCCTGTGTGTGTGTATGTGCATGTATGTATTCTAATCTGGTTTCTGAACAAAGTAAAGCGCTTTTTCATGAACACGTAGGTATTTATTCATTCATATTTACTGCTATATCATTTTGCTCTTACTTATCATGTAATTAAACACACGACAAGCGACAATCCATAAGCACCCAATAGCGAATGTCATTCGCCGACAAAATACCACGTAGGTGACAGAGCAGAAGTAATTCGGAATACAGCCACAAAGTGTGGAGTGTCGAGGAGGGTGTGTAAATGAGTGCCGTTCGTCCCTCTCGGAGGCTTCCTCGTTGGAGGATTGATGAAATATGAAACGATCCGCTTTTTAGCGACTGTGGCGTTCATTTTAATAAAACACAAGAGGGCTGCTGCAACGAGTAAATTTTCTTTTGCAAGTCACAAGAAGAGGCAGACTCGTCAAACAGGTAAGGGACTTGTCAAATTCTCTCAAAAAATCTAGAAGGACAATGGACTCTGTGCAACTTTTCTTATAAAAATTGGGGAAGTTTGACAGTGTCTCACAAACACACACACACCCAACCCACACTTTGGGTTCGATCCCCGCACGGAAAACGTTTGTGTGCATGAACACGTCTATTCGTAATGGTCTGGACGTTCGCTATGTTCGAGTATAATATGTATTTATGTCAAAAAATATGTATATTTAAGTAGGTTTTTTTAGTTATCTAGTACACATAGTACAAGCTTTGGCTTGGTTTGGAACTAGACGGCGCTGTGTGGCTCTGGGATCATTTAAGAAAGCAGCACTTTGTATTCTAGTAGGTACTCAATAACTGATAAATTCAAATACTAATGTATCAAAATAATGAATAATGTATTAATTTTTAATTCAAGAATATGCTCACATCCCCTATCTTCAAAACTCGTTCGTAGAGACCCTCCTAGCAACGCCCATAGCTGAGGTCTGAGCCCCACTGCAGAGTGCTCTTAGCTGTGTTGCTTATTTAGGTATTCTCTAAGAGTCAGAGTGTTCCGCTCCCCCACAGTCCAATGATAATGACAAGGTAGCCTTGGCTATCATAGTCATTTGGGCAAAAAAAACCTACGCACATATTAAAGAAGTCGGCTGTACGTGCATTAAATTTTTCCTAATTCATTACGAATTCTAATGGCATTCCTAACCGTTTGCTATTCATAAATTATGTAAAAACGTAAATGTCATGAGATTTCATTCAACTAACATAAATTATGCGTACCGCTCCAATGAACGTCATGCAATGAAATCTTGGCTCGTCCAAAACTCATAAAGTTTTATAAAAGAGGTAAATTTTCATAACACTATCATGGACGAAGTAATGATAGCGGTAAATAACTATTACGTTTCATACGCCTATAAATATGCGGATACTCTGCGCAGTGAAAATAAAGATAGCTACCTTTAAATTTACGTCCAAACGTTATATTAAATAACCTTTATCGAATACAGATCTATGCAGGCGATTGCAACGAAAAGGAACTTTAGTATAATTTAACAAAAATAATTCGTCGTTAAATGCAAGGGTCCAAAACATTTAAAATATTCAGTGCAGTAGATAGATAGGTATGGTATACTAAAACTACTATAATAATTGTTAAGTTTCTTCTCGATAGCCTATGCTTTAAACTTTCTTTGTCTATTTTCAAATGAATTCTTTTGAATATTTTTTTATTAAAATATAGCCCCTTGCTAATTATTTAAGTCGATTCTGAATTGTTTTCACTATTAAATCAAACCAAGGCCATCGTAGAAATATTTTTTACCATTAAGAGTTTGCAGTCAACCGCAAACAAAAAATAAATATGTAATTGTACCTACTAGTGATGTTCCGCGTATATCCTCTGCAACATAAAGATCCGTAACTGTGCTCGATACTGTCCTCGCCGATCTTTTACGGATCTTCTACCTTATTAACCTTCAATTGATAGGATGAAATGCTACAAAGAATAATTATGACTAGGTAGATAATAATTAAAAAAACTATAAGTATAATTTTATTATGTTTACATTTCTATTCGAGGTGAGTGAGTGTTTTGTGAGTGTTTTTTATTTCTTGAAATCAACTATTTGGCATCATTACTGGCCAAACCATTACTGATAAACCAAAATTAAAATTATCGTGACGTCTACTATAGTTTCCAAATCTGGCGCGACAACATCAGTTAAGTAAGAAATTAAAAATCCGTATCCGTGGATCTTTACACCCGATATTCGATACCCGATATCCGTATCTGCAGACATTTTTACAACGATCCGGTACATCACTAGTCCCTAACATGTATTTAAAGTACCGCACGTCTTCCCTTGAAGGGATGGTATACCCATTACATAATAAACTTGCTCATGACTTCGCTTCCTTCGAATGTTCCCATATCGATGTTCCATTGTACACGTAAGTTTATAAGCAAAGCCAGGTGGAACCTTGGCACACTTGGAGTATTACAAGCTTGTCCTAATGACCAAAGTTCTACACACCAAACTGCTCGGTACCACCCATTACGACATAGGTGTAGCCGATACCGAACATCAATTTAAGTTTGCTGATTAATATCTTCATAAGAACATTGTTGGTTTAGTTGGGTAATGAAATAACGTGTTATTGTGTGAGATTTTGTTGTTAAGTGCAAATTGTTATGAAAGCACTTTCTGAATGACCGGTTTTGCTTCTCAGCATCATCATCATTAGCGTATCGTCCACTGCTGGACATAGGCCTCTTCAGTTGTTCGCCACCTCGCTGGGCAGGCGTTGGCTACCACAGGACATAGCTTCTCGCTCCGGTGACGCTGCTGCCCGTTATAAATAAATATTAAATAAATAATATATTTATTTCTCATTTAAAACCATACAGTCACTTAGGTACATGAGAAATTTTAACTATGTGGGTAACATACAATTTGTCCAGTAGTTAATAAGATGTTTAGGAAATAGTCCCTCACACAGAAGTACATGTACTTACACTTTATGGTATTATCATGCTAAACATCACATTTTTAAAGCAATAGCATATCTGTGAGTTCGTTGGTTCGTTATCGGCCTGTGGTATTTACCTACGCCTTTAATCGTGATGGTTATACCGCCACCAGTCGGTTTCTAGAGCCTGGATTGTGTTCGCGAGGATTCACCACGGGTAGATGAGGATGGCTTGGAGCGAAAAGATGATAGGTCACTTCCGTCCCTTACATCCCATTAGCCATAATCTTCCATGTTCCATCTTCTATCATCATAATCTTTTAACTGTTATTTCTAGTATTTTTAGGCAACATACACGTTTTCCATTTAAATAGTAATCTAAGATTTTCAGTGTTATTTTCTGAAATTTCTTCAATTTATCCCAGATAGTATGTTCGGAACGTTGATTGACATCCAAAAGAATTTCTTTAAATATCAAGTTGTAGACTAAACTATTTTCTTTCTGAATAAATGAATGTGTCTGCTTGAGACAGAAGCCACAATAGTCTTGTCTGAATATCTTTGAGTACAATGTTCGTGAAAGGTTATATTATTTTTATTAATAAATCAAAGGATTTCATTTTTGTGGTCTTGAATAAGATTAATATGCGTAAATAGATACAGTTGAAAGCAATTTCATTGTCAAATTCTTAAGTAGGAGACTTATCTCCTACTATGTTTTTAGTGTGAAGACTTTTAAAAAACACATAAGGAGCATTAACCATCATCATTGCGTCACTCCGTAACTAATAACAAATATTAATTCTTCTTCTTCTCGTGTCAATGGAAATCCAGATTATATAGAACCTATCCAGAACTTTGCGACCCGGACACCGCTATCGGTCGCCTCATGTAGGTCCTTAATCGTGCACGTGATAGGGCACATCCTGCAGGTGAGCAGATGCTCTATAGTCTGCAGTGAGGCGCCACAGTCACAGTCGGCACTTGACTCCTCGCTAAGCCCCCAGTTCACCAAAATGACTCTACACCGGCCAACCCCAGAGCGAAGCCGATTTAATGTCTTCCACACTGGCCATGATTCCCGATGACTAAGGGGCAAATATCTATTTAGAATTAAATAAAAGACACCTTACCCGTTCTCTCTTTTAATTTCCTTTACCCATGGTCTGGAAGAGATCGCTTAAAGCGATAAGACCGCCTGATCATCATCTTGAGCTTAAATCAGTCCACTGCTGCACATAAGCCTCTCCCTATGTTCGCCACTTTGATTGATCCTGGGCTCCTCGCATTCAGCATTTTCCAGCCGTCCTGTGCAAATCGTCACTCCACCTGGTCACGTAAGTTAATATATCTCTGTGTTTTTTATAGTAGCTCGACATAATGACTTCCATACGCCTGATGGAAAGCGAAAGAGAAACCAAGTCGCTGTGACAACGGGCAAGTAACTGGTCAGTTACCTGTCAGTTGTCACTGCCATGCCGGCCCAACCCTAACGCCCACGAGCTCCGGAAACCTTATTCATCGGCAGAAACACGACCTGGAGGTCATTTGGCTGCGATATTCTATAGGGTGGAGGTCCTTCGCCCGGACGGGCGGCTCAATTCGAGCGAAGATTCGCTATGCCCTACCTCTCTTAAATCTAAATAATTAAATCTCTCTCTGTATCTAGTTTTAAGTCAACTGTTTGGTGTACAGTACAGAATATCTATCTATTTATAACTTAGACACTGTACCATCCACCCTCTCCTTACATCAAATCTGAAACTTCAAAAAGTCATAAGCGTCTCGATTTAACGCTAAACCACTTTATTTAGAAAGAACCATCGGTGATACTCTAGCGGGAAGCCATCGAATTAGAATATAAATTGAACTCTTTATATAAACATTTATAATTTGCATTTAAGGCGCCTACCTCACCCGGGATTTGGTTTAATCCAAGACTGGCTGGGTTGATAAAGAAAATAAATAATAATGTCTTACTTTCTGTAATTTTTAAGAGAACTCGGATTGAGTTGCCCGTCGGGGGAAGGACCTCCACCCTACAGAATACCGCAGCCAAATGACCTGGGTCGTGTTTCTGCCAGTGAGTTTTCCGGAGCTTATGGGGGTTAGGATTGGGCCGGCATGGCGTTGGCAACTGACAGGTAACTGACCAGTTACTTGCCGGTTGCGGTTACTACAGCGACTTGGGCTTCTCTTTCGCTTTCCATCAGGCGTAGGAAAGCCATTTTATGTCGAGCTACTAAATGCCGTTATACTGCGAGGATGTGAAAGCTAAGCTACGAAACTGTGTGACCGTTTCCACTGATGTTAAGCTATGGAGCGGGCGAGTAACAAGTATAACACAGCACTTCTCTAGTGGCAAACCCTCTAAGTCATCAATCTACTAAACTGGCCAGTCTCACTAAGAAAATTCGATTTTTAACTCCTTTTTTTAAAACGAAATGCCCTTAACACCGGTGGCCCACCATCTCCACTAATACGTTATAAATATTCATAGTCATAAGTAGCTCCTCGATATCGAACGTTTACGACTTGCCCAACCGAACGAGACCTCTCATCGCCCTTTCAACTCACTTTTCCTTTCCAAAATCCGTCGCGAGTCTGCTACGTAAAGGTCTTCTTACACTGGTCGACTATACATTCCCTGGATAGGGGATCCCAATACATTATGCGATATTTCAATACTGTATTTATATCTCCTATGGGACTGCGTTCCGCTAAATCTGAGAGTGGATGCGCTTGGATTGTTTTGAGGAACATATTTTGGTAGGTAATAAAGTGTGTTCTCTTGTATTTCATTCTGAGGACATTCCCTTTATATAGATAAAAAAGGTTCATTATTTAAAAAGTCACTTTATATGTCCTCTATGCAATTGTGCCAAATTGCCATATTTTTATTTTGAGCTACTTAACTTATCTATCTATTACATCGCTGTCGAATTAGGCCCATCGGTACTTAAAAATTATAAAACAAAACATGTTTACACCGGTCTTAAAATACAAAATATGTATAAGATAGCATTAAAGTGTATATCTCCAATATATGTGTCCGTTATCTTATGCTATTTTCATCAAAAATGTCTGCGTCAGTTGATAAGGTACCTAAGCTGAATCATAGGCAATTTACTCTTATCTAGATAGAAGTCGTAATTCCTAGAATATTTATGAACAAAGTAGGCTACTGTAATATCAAATGTGACATTTTATCATGAGGATAGGTACTGTTTTAAAGAAACATCATTATTGTGTATGGTGTGATTACAAGTAGGTAATGAAACAAACGGCCACATCAGCCGCAGAACCGATAACCGTTGGAGTCAACGTTTAAACGAGTTCTGAAGTGGAGACCGCGTCTCGGCAAACATAGTGTAGGACGCCCTCGGGCCAGGTGGAGTGACGATTTGCGCATGACGGCTGGCAAGTGCTGGATGCTAGAAGCGCGGGATCGAACAAGGTGGCGAACATTGGGAGAGGCCTATGTCCAGCAATGGACTGATACAGGCTGATGATGAATGAAACAAAAATGTCATAAGTTATTTTGTAATAAACAACAATCTTATATAGTAGGTACGTACTTACCTCTCATTATCACATTTATCAGAACTTCATACCAAATAACAAAGAAAATCCAAGACACACCATTATACGTTATCCCAAGCTTAGTATAAAAAGTTCCATAGATTAATCTCAAAATAGACATTCAAAAAATATAAACATAAAGTTTAATTAACGATATATTTTAGCTCATATTACCATTGATTCTCTATTAACCTTTTGCCTTACGAAATTCACAGCAAATGACACGAAAATATATCAGGTTCATACAAAACACCTACGAAACTAAAACATATTAAATAACTATTAATAAAATTAAGTTACTTTTTCACACGATATTGGCATAAATAACCACTAACAAAATAAAGTTTTTTATTAGACGCTGATATATGAAAAACGCAATGAGTTTCTGCCGGTGATCCAAATGCAGCCTTTTAATATTTTAGTATAGTTCGTGTCCTTTCAATCATGATGCCACGGGATACCCCAGTAACTGCAATATTCTGCTTGAATCTACATTTTCAGTCTCTTTTGTTTCTTGACCTTCTGCAGATTTATTAGGTACCTCTGAAATACAAATTAAATCAAATAAATATTTTATCGTCATCCCGATGCTCAGCCAGTTCTTGAACTACTTTTACTCAGCAGTGGGACAATTAGAGGAAGTAACAAAGTTTATCGTCAAATAATAAGTGTGTTTATGAGCATTCATAGTTTTTCTATCACCATCTTTCCAATTATTCCCAACTTTGGTCAATCATCTGGAGTACGCTGTAGTACACCCATAATTGCCAAGCTAGGCAGGCGGTTTGTCGATTGCAGTGCGTCTCGCTCCGATGACGCTGCTGCCCGTCATCGGCCTATAGTATTTAGCTAGACCTTCAATTGTGAAGGTTTTTCCGCCACCAGTCGGTTGCCAGAGCTTTGTTTGTTATTTGGCAGGATGCACCAAAGGCAGGTGAGGGTGGCTCGGAGCGAACGCTGGTCACTCTTTTACATCCCAAGGTAAACAAGATTCAAAATCATTGTTATTGATTGATACGACATAACATTTCAGATGCCAGATGCCAGCCTCTTGTCTCAGAAACTACATTTAAGTGGTTTGGTTATGTAACATATCAAACTCAAAACTTTTGATGTTTCATATGTTACTACAGCATTTATAGTTTTTCTATAAAAACATGAATGAACTCGAACTCCAATCGCGTATAAAAATGTACTCTCTGACTCACCAAAATTCACGAGGACAAGAGCTAGTAGGTAACTAAATAAATATTACCTGTTGTAGTCACGTCTGTAGTTGTAGTTTCAGTAGTTGTAGTTTCAGTAGTTGTAGTTTCACTGGTTGTAGTATCGGCATCTGTAGTAATAGTACCAGTATCAATAGTTGTATCTGCATCAACTTTCGCAGTAACTTCTGTAGTTGTACTATCCGGATCAATTGTAGTAGTACCTGGATCAACTGTTGTAGTAACATCTGTAGTTGTAGTATCCGAATCCGTTGTCGTGAAGGCTGCAGGTGTAGTTGTAGTCTTCAAACTGTCCTGGAGCGCCGTCAACTCTGATCTCGCTCTATTCCTCTGTGCCGACATAGCTAACGTTGAAACGAACAGACAGAATGATAATGCAGAGAGGAAAACAATTAGTTTGTTGCTCATACACCATCTTAGCACTTTGTCCGTATAATATCTGCAATGCAATCCACAGTTATTCGCCATTTTGGATGTATTGAACGCGTGTTAATTTATCTATAGTTTTACTAAGAGTGCCTTATTTTTACTGTATTTATTACGCGTAGATAAATTCTTATCGATTCATATGAGTTTGTAAGCTTACGCTTCAGGGCATTTCCAACCGTAAATACAGTTTGCAAAGTCCAGTTTTGACTGTCCGGTTTCGACGTTTTAGTGATAAATCTAAGCAAATAGATATGACTATCGTGCAAGTACCCATAATGATAAAGGCTGAAGTGATCAGTTACATATATTTTGTTTAATTATTAGCATGTTATGAAAGAGTTATTAATTGCACAACCTTTATAAAGACAAAGGCTCATCACACGAGACACTTGTCACTTGTATTACGTATTAATTATGTGTTTAATTATCTTGTAGTGCCGGCACATTATCGGATGGAAATTTGTTCTTTGGTGCTTCTTGTGATTGAAATGTTTCAATTAATTGTGTAATACTAAGATATACAGTTTTGAGATATGACTACGTTTTACGTAAAACACAAAATTATGCTGGGAACAATATGTCATGACGTGCAGGCATTGTTGGGCCCCGGCAGAAGGGGTAGACCCAAGAAGTTTGAAGTCAACTCCGATAACATGCGCGTTAATGAACCCATTATTAGGGACTCCGATGACCAGGATGAGCTTCTGGCAAAGAGAAAGACAACGACACGTACCTACGGGCATAGTAGTCATAGACCTTTAAGAAACGAGCGTCCTCCTATTTAAAAGGCCGGCAACCGACGACCGACGGCCGACCCCAAAACTCGATATGAATTGCAGGTGTCCATGGGCGGTGTCGATTGCTTACCATCACATTTACTCGTCTGCCACCTCTTGCATAAAAAAAGTATTGTCCTTCAAGGAGGACATCACACCGTCCTCCCGAGGACACCAGCACTACCGCGCTATGAGAGGTTATGTCGAGACCCTCCGTGCATCCTGAACACGGAGCACCGTGATCCTGACCCCCTCTTGAGCCTTATGACGGTGTCGAGGGTTCTATAAAATATGTCTACCAAGACATCATCGGCGCTCGTATCAGGGACCTGGTATAATCGTGCCTAAGTGCTATACCCATAAACGCCTGCCCAGCGTGGCGATTATGGGTATATCCTCCAGATGTTTGCTCTATGTGGCGAAAAACTGGAGAGATCTGTGACCAGCAGTGGACTGCAATAGGCTGATGATGTCAAAGTCAAAGTCAAAATACCTTTATTCACATAGACTTAAAATAAGCACTTATGAATCGTCAAGTAAAAAATAATGTAGAAATACAAAAAGTAAAGTAAGAATGTGAATAAAAGCAATTTAAAAGAAGCTACCGCCGTGTTCGGAAAGTAGATTTCTACCGAGAAGAAACGGCAAGAAACTCGGTAGTTACTCTTTTTAAATCGCCAATTGTTACATGTTTAGGTATTACAACATTTTTTAATATTTTAAAGTTAAACAATGCAAAATAAAAGTTGAGTCTATACAATGCAAAGTTTACTACGAAGCAGCAGTCCAAGAGATGTTGTCGTTGAGGAAATCTTCTACTCTATAATAGCCCCCTTTTATAAGTAAGGACTTCATGTATGATTTGAATTTGTGAATGGGCAGTTCAACAATATGTTCCGGTAACCTGTTGAACATTTTGATACCCAATCCTACAAACGACCCACTCACCTTACTCAGCCTCAGACGTGGAACGGCAAGCTTGTGCTTATTTCTAGTGTTTAAATTATGATTATCTGAATTTTTATTGAATTGACTTAAATGTTTACGTACATAAACAACACAGTCAAAGATATACTGTGATGCCACCGTCATTATGTTAATTTCTTTAAAAAGTTCTCTAAGTGATTCGCGTGTCTTTAAACCATATATAGCGCGAATGGCCCGCTTCTGCAGTACAAAGATTGTTTGTATGTCAGCAGCTGACCCCCATAATAGAATACCGTATGACATAATGCTATGGAAATAACTGAAATAAACAACCCTTGCCGTTTCAACGTCAGTCAAAAGCCGGATTTTCCTTACCGCATATGCAGCTGAACTAAGCCTTCCAGCCAGGACAGCAATATGAGGACCCCATTGCAACTTCGAGTCTTCATTGATGCCAAGAAATACTGTAGAGTTAATTAATTCAATAACTTCATTGTTCATGATAATATTAGTGTTAACCTGTTTGACATTTGGCATTGTAAATTTAACACACTTGGTTTTCCTGGCATTAAGCAGCAGGTTATTGTTTGTAAACCAGTGTACTATTTTAGCGAGAGCACAATTTACATCATCAAAGTTGGTTTTCTTTCTATTTACCTTAAAAATGAGGGAAGTATCGTCTGCAAACAATACTGTCTCACATATATTATTTGTGAAGTGCGGAAGATCGTTTATATAAATGATAAAAAGCAACGGTCCCAATATTGAGCCCTGGGGCACACCCATCAACAAAGGGGCACCAGAAGAATCTGTGCCATTGACATTAACCTTTTGAATTCTGTCACTTAAGTATGACTGTAGTAGACAAAGCAATTCATCTGCAACACCATAGTGCCGTAACTTCATCAGCAGTGTTTGGTGATCAACACAATCAAACGCCTTCGACAAGTCGCAAAAAACTCTTATGGCATCTTGCTTATTTTCCCAAGCATCAAAAACGTGTTTGATGAGTTCTACTCCTGCGTCAGTAGTGGATTTGCCTTTGGTAAATCCACATTGGTTTTTATGTAATAATTCGTTGTCATTAAAATGCGATAATAATTGAGTAAAGATAATTTTTTCAAAAATTTTACTTAGTGCAGGTAGTATTGATATGGGTCTATAGTTGGAGGGGTCGCTTTTATCACCTGATTTATATAAAGGAATGACCTTACTCAGTTTCATCAGGTTAGGAAACTGACCTCCATCAATGCATTTATTGAAAATTATCGCTAAATGAGGTGCAACAAAATGAATTATATTTTTTAAAACCTCTGTAGAGATTCCCCACAGATCTCCTGTCCTTTTCATATTTAAGCTTTTGAAGTTTTTTAAAATATCCTCTATCTATACTAACATAAGAAAAATAAAAAGGAACTTTACACTCATCTACATGCGTTTTTATAAGGGTTTCAGCAAGATGGGGACTGGAGTTTAAGCTACTCGTCGCAGATACTGGAATTTTTGAGAAGAAAGATTGGAACGCATTAGCCACGTCTGCATTGGAATCAAAAATTTTGTCATTTACTTTAAGAGATAACTTGTGTTCTTTAATTTTATTTTTACAAGTCTCTTTATTTATAATTTTCCAGGTAGCTTTGCTTTTGTTAGGAGCAGACATAATTTTTCCTTTCAAATACCTAGATTTAGCGTACGCACATACTTTCTTAAATATCCTAGAGTAATTTCGGACATATTCTACTATTGAAGGATCGTTGGAATGGGCTTTAGTATCGTACAGTTCGAACAATTTCCTTCTACTTTTATAAATACCCAAAGTTGCCCAGTCACTGAATTTTAATTTAGTACTATCGATTTTAAAAGATTTTTTTGTGAAAATCCCATTATATTCTTTCTCAATTATATTAAACAGCTTCTCAGATGATGATGAAAGATAAGCCCAAATCTCTTATAGTAACGGACAAGTAATCAAATAAATCTTGTGTCCAGTTGCCTTCACCACGCCGGTTCTTAAGATACCTAGCTCTTATCCCTCTTCACAGAATAATAGACAACACCTAACAGGAGCAATGCCTTTAAAAACACCCTCATTTTCGCCAGGGGTGTAAGCCTATAACTATGCCGCGGAGCGGAAAGAAACGCATTTTCCCAAAATGCAAGGCGTCTATAAAATGTAAATTATTAATGCTCCAAAAAGATGGTTCCCCTAGATACAATATCCTAATGCGTAGTAATTTCAGCTTTACGAGAATTTATGAGCGGTTTTTGTTAGGGGACCTTGGTATTTTGGAAAACCAAAAGTGGATGACTGACTTTTTCCCATAGCTATCGCGAGATGAAAACTTTTGGATAACAAATAAATGTCAGCTAACATCATAGTCATATAGATTGTGAGTACACAATATGACTATGATAAATATCAGACAATCACACACATTGCTCCGATCCCAAAGTAGCTTAAGCACTTGTGTTATGGGTATCAGTACAATGAAGGTACCACAAATAAATACTTAAATACAAAGTATAAACACCCAGACACAGAACAAACACAAGTGTTCATCACACGAATGTTTGTTCCGGGCGGGAATCGAACCCACGACCCTTGGTTCAAAAGGCAGGGGTCACTACCAATTGAGCCACCGAGCCAGTCAGTCAGTCAGTATGATGCTTGGTCTCTTATGTTATGGGTATCAGGATAAGGAAGGTCCTACAAATATATGCTTAAATAGAAATGCAAACACCCTGACATGGATAAATTTTTTGAGTACCATCCTTTTTGTTGTCCGTTTGTAATACTGTACGGAACACTTGCTTCATTGACTACACTTTCCACTAGAAAAGATGGTCTTTGGCGTTCGCTGGTCATAATTTATTAAAAGGTTTTTCCACTCAAGTATAAAATGATAGTATAATATTATATTGATACGTTATTGGCTTTCATTCGTCTTGAAGTAAAGAGTATTATTTACACTATGCGAAGTCGAGTATTGTAGGCATAATCTATAATCTTCTGATCTTTATGTGACCCGCCCTCGATTTGTTTGGGGTGTTTTATTACTATAAACGTCTCATAATTATATACCTTTTTGTTTGTAGCACACTACCTTCTTACTGTTTCTGCTTAGCCCAATGGTTGACTGGTAGAGAATGCCTACGCGGCATTAAGTCCGCCTTTTGTACAAATTTTATGTGCAATAAAGATTAAATAAATAGGGTGGCGGTATAATTACAATTCAAGGTGTAGTTAAATACCACAGACCGATGACGGGTAGCAGCGTCACCGTAGCGAGAAGCTACGCCCTGCGACCGCCAACCCCCTGCCCAGCGTGGTGATTATGGGTAAGTATATCCTCTAGATGTTTGAGTGGCGAGGCTTATAAAGAGGAAAGATTTGTAGTTTTGTATGTAACGATTAAACTCAAAAGGTACTGGACCGATTTTCATAGTTGTTTTTGTATTAAAAAGCTACATACATTATCACCGAGTAACATAGGCTATATTTCGTTTAAAAATGTTTATCTAAAACACCCGAAGCGAAGCGAGGGCGGGTCCATAGTAGCAAATAATACCATCAAACCCCACTAACTCGGAAAATCTCCATCACTATTTACTAGTTGATGCTCAACAAACGTAAATAATTTCAAACAAACGTCCAAGCGACGACCGCCTCTCCCCAGGGGTCCTGATATCTTCGACCAATCTCTTAATGTCCGCTACTTACCTTTCATCAGCCCTTTTTACGTCCCATCTCTTTAATTTTACGGGAAACGGGGGAGGTCAAGTAATAATGGTCGTTATACATAGCGATTGACATCCTACGAGTGTGCCGAAACCAGAATGTTGAGACCCTTTGCTTTACGGTAAGGCTGAGTGCTTGTTGAGTAAACTATACTCCTTAACTATAATTAGAAACTATAAGGGTGAACCTTTCACTCCCCCAACATCCCGGTGATGATGATAAGGCCACCTTGACTATCATTGTAATCATCTAGAAAAAAAAACATCAAGAACAAGCCTTACCCGCAGCTCTACCCTCCCTGGTCGCACTATACTCGTACATAACAATTGACCGGGCCTTATCTAAGCCTTTAAGGGGAGATCATTATCATTATCGCAGTCCACTGCTGGACAATAGGCCTCTCCATTTGTTTGTCACTTTGGTCAAACATCTGGAGTGTTTACCCATAATTTCCATGCCGGGGAGGCGGGTTGGCGATGACAGGACGTAGCATATCGCTCCGGTGACGCTGCTGCTCGTCATCGGCCTGTAGTATTTAACTATACCAATAATCGTGACGTCTATCGCGTCACCAGTCGGTTACTAGAGTCTCGTCTGTTATTCAATAGGATGCACCACAGGCAGGTGAGGTGGCTTGGAGCGAAAAGATTAGACATATTACACCTGTTTCTATCAATGTTTTTTTATGAAAAGAGTGGTCAAACGGGCCTGAAAGTCACCTGATGGTAAGTGATCATTTCAGCCCATAGACACCGCAACACTATCTAACTACTTATTTTATATTAAGTTATTAAATACGTAAAATTATTACATAATTAATATACCAAGTAGAATAAATAAATAAATAACCAAGACATGCCACGCTGGGCCACACAGCGCCACCTAGCCCCAAACTAAGCCGAAGCTTGTATGGGTACTAGACAACTGATAAACTTACTTAGATACTTTTTTTTTGTAAATAAATACATATTATTATAAATAGAAAACACCCAGACCAATACAAACAGACATGTTCATGAACACAAATGTTTGTACTGTACGGTAATCGAACCCACGACCCTTGGCTCAGAGGGCAGAGGTCACTACCAAATGAGCCACCGAGCCTGTCGATACCTATTTAATATTCCATAGAGATATACATACCTAATCATACAATATTATTTGATTTCAATGTTAAAGAATATCTTACCTCTTCACAACAAAACTAAACCTTCAGAAGAAGCCTTACCCGCGGCTCTACTCTCCCTGGTCGCACTATACATAACAATTGGCCGGGCCCTTATCTAAAAGGATCATTTTTCACGTCACTGCAACCGCGGCCCGGTATTTGTCACAACTCCTTCACGGGTTTTTACGTTCCGGAACCGGCGAAGTTACCTTTTGCTCGGAACAAAGATTTATACTGCGCGCAGTGCCGTTTCGTTTGTTCTAAAGGAACTTTGGAAATAAAAAGGTCGAGTAACAAAAAGCCGTTTATGTGTAAGCGTGTTTGAATTTTCTGAGGTTGGCGGCGTATGAACGCGTTATAAAGTTTTTACTGACTATAAACTAGTGCTTTAGGGAATGTTTGATTGCGAAACGCTTGTGTTTTGTTATGATAACTATAAAAATCTGAATAAATGTTATGACCACGATGACAGAGAGATGAGAGTTGCAGTCAGAAACTTAGGTAACTGAGCCCTCATTGGGAGATATAGAGAAATAATGAAACAACTTTAAATGCCTACCGCGATCTCATTTTGTAAAAAGGTAGATAAATAGATATTCTTTATTTATACCACACAGTTGACATAAATCTAGGAAAGAAATGACACAATTGTTCTATAATTTAAGCGGTCTTTTCCAGATATCTGAAAGAGGGGTAGGGCATAGCGAATCTTCGCTCGAATTGAGCCGCCGCGTCCGGACGGGCGGCTTCCCCGGGGAAGGACCTCCACCCTATAGAATATAACTGCCAAATGACCTCCGGGTCGTGTTTTTGGGGTTAGGGTTGAGCCGGCATGGCGGTGGCAACTGACAGGTAACTGACCAGTTACTTGCCTGTTGTCACAGCGACTTGGGCTTCTCTTTCGCTTTCCATTAGGCGTAGGGAAGCCATTATGTCGAGCTACTATAAAAAAAAATGAATTGGCGGTATTTGAACCCGGGATCTCTTGGTGGCACTTGCTACCACTAGACCAAGAAAATATAAACAACAACTATGTAAACTACTAAAATAAAAAGACACTCCGGCAACTTCCCGACACTCCGACACCACCAAATTCTCTCAAATAAAAATCTCCTTCCGAAACCAACAGACATTTCTCGTGAGAAAAACTTTCCGGCAAACATTGTGAAAGTTCGTATTTACACCTCACTACGTTCCCCGCAAGACATAAATACGGGGGGAGTCGGCAAAAATGTTATTACACATAGGAAATCCCCGCCGAGTTTCCTAGTGGGAAATATCAAAGTTGCCATTCCATTCCTATAATCCGATTTTAACAAGTTACCGCTACATTGTGAGGGCTCGGCGTTTCGCTGCAAGCGGAACGGTTGAAGAGTTAAGCTGGTAGCTATCGCGGGCAGACCACGCGCGATTGTTGGCTCAATCGTTTAATTAGTTGTGGCGAGCTTGCTTTGTGAGCGAATGCTGTGGCGAATTTCATTGTTACCGTACAGAAGGAAGTTCTTAAGGTCCGAATTGGTTTAAGTATCAGACGAATTGCAGTCAATCGCCAACATATCTTAATCTTAACTATTAACTATAATATTATAAAGCTGAAGAGTTTGTTTGTTTGAACGCGCTAATCTCAGAAACTACTGGTCCGAGTTGAAAAATTCTTTTTGTGTTGAATAGACCATTTGTCTAGGAAGGCTTTAGGCTATATAACATCACGCTGCATCTATTAGGAGCGAAGAAATAATGTAAAATGTAAAAAAAAAACGGGGAAAAAATAACTATTCCACGCGGACGAAGCCGCGAGCACAGCTAGTTTCGAATAAGAAGTTATTCATTCTTTTAATAGTTTAAGATCCGAGTCTAAAATAAGACCTTAACTAAAACGATTGGGATGTAAAGGAGCTACCTATCATCTTTTCGCTCCAAACCCTCGCTTGTCCGCGGTGCATCTTGCTGAATAACAAAACGAAGCTCAGTCAACCGACTACAGTTTTTCTTTTCTCGTCATAATGGCTTCCCTACGCCTGATGGAAAGCGAAAGAGACAACTGGCAAGTAAATGGTTAGTTACCTGTCAGTTGCCACTGCCATGCCGGCCCAACCTTAACCCCCCATGAGCTCCGGAGACTCTACTCTCCAGCAGAAACACGACCCGGTCATTTGGCTGCGGTATTTTATAGGGTGGAGGTCCTTCCCCGGACGTGCAGCTATTGAGCTCGAATTGTCGAGCGAAGATTCGCTATGCCCTACCTCTCTTGACTAAGACAAATCAGCATTTACTTCTGTTTTTGTAGTGTTATCAATAAAGCAGTCAATTCAAAAGCTTAATCCGTTTCGGCTGCGAAATTAAGATAGCGTTAGCCGCGAATTAATCTACTCAATGGATCGGCTCTGAATCAACTGATTTCCCATTGTAATAGCTACAGTTAATCTGGGAGTGTATAATTTGAAATATTGAAGGGAACATTACAAGTAGGTTCTTGGCGGAGGCTAGAATTTCTAACTACGATATACTTAGATATTCTTTATTGCACCAAATACAAACATTTATAGACAAGGTATTACAGACAACTAGTGGTACAATTTAGGCGGTCTTATCGCTAGTAAGCGATCTCTTCCAGACAACCTTCAGGTAGAGGAAAGTTCTATATATTCAACCTCTTTTGTGTTTTTATCATACTTCAACATATAGTTTTCGATAAAAAGTGGCTGTAACATACGAACGCACAGACAGGTTAACATGGGGTTAATTTTTTGCCATTTGGCTACGGAACCCTAAAAATAGGATGTAAGGGACAGACCCACATGTTTTCGCTCCAACACCCTCACTTGTCCATGGTGCATCCTGCTGAATTACAAACGAAGCTCTGGCATTCGGTTGCGGTATAACCATCATAATCGAAGGTGTTACCACAGGCCGATGATGGGCAGCAGCGTCACCGGAGCGAGGAGCTACGCCCAGCGATCGCCAATCTCTCTGCCCAAAGTGGCGATTATGGCTATATCCTCCAGACGTTTTCCCTGAGTGGTGAGCGACTGGAGAGGCTACGTCCAGCAGTGGACTGCAATAGGCTGATGATGATGATAACCCCTAAAATGGATGTTTAATAATACGAATGTTAAGGTCAATCGTGTTAGTAAATAATACGAATGTCGTTAAATACTACAATATCAGGGACTTGCCATCAAATAGTGAAACCAGACCTCACAAATTTATATTCCACTCACGACCATTATATCCGTGTCATTTCAGTACGAAAATGCTTCATTAAAATAATGAGTGAACACTGTCTTGATGATGGACATAAGTTCCTATCCTCGCACACGCA
Source organism: Conogethes punctiferalis (assembly GCA_031163375.1). Lineage (NCBI taxonomy): Eukaryota > Metazoa > Arthropoda > Insecta > Lepidoptera > Crambidae > Conogethes > Conogethes punctiferalis. Next base: position 13,368,343 of record CM062092.1, on the reverse strand, counting down.
AGGTTAATAACATCATGAAAATAACAAATTGAAGGAATTTGTATGGGCCCTGCAAAATTCCTCCCTATATCTTCAAATGAAGTAATTTCTAAGAATAATCGGCCATAGAGCTAAAAATATGGCGAGGGAACTTTTTTTTATATTAACACTGTCCCTTCTCAATGATTCTGTTTTAATATTTTTTTATTTTTTTTGTAATGTGACATGCAATAAACATTTGAATTGAATTGAATTGAAATTATTTTACAATAAACGACCGGATTTTAGTCGGACCACCGTGCAGTTCCAGTGGTCATTGCACTTCAGGTAATCAATAAACTTATTTTTCAAGGAAAGGAAAATCACAAGTAGGTTTTTTACTAAGAAAAGTCAATCATAAAAAACCTGGAGGTTTTACCCATAATAGCCCCACTGGGCAGGCGGGTTGACAAACGCAGGGCGTAGCTCCTCGCTCCAGAGACACTGCTACCCGTCGTACTTATTTTTAAAGATAAATAGTCAAGAGTAAATTATTATTATTAATAACAAACAAAAACATACAAAAAAAAAATAATTTTGCTAAAAGCAATCATGCTCATGATTTACTTAGGGACACAATTAAAATACAGTAATGGTTTCCGAGAGACGGTCGAACGGTACAATGGGAGACGAAATCGCATTTTTAAATTTACAAATTGGGAAAACATTGATTTGCAAAAACGTCGAATTAAAAAGCAAATTAAAACTCAATGGACGTTTACTACTGAAAGCAATTTAATGTCCATTCATGTTAATATCAAAATGTATCGCCTCATTCACTGGCCTTTATAAGTACAGTGGAATAAATCAGAAGAGGAATATTCATTGATAGGTAAAGAGGAATATTTAATAGGTACGTGTTATACAGAAAAAAATATTGCAATAATAAACAATACGCTTCTATTACCGAGTAAATTTAAAGACACATTGCTCTGAACCCGAACTAAGGTTTTGCTTTGTAATATGGGTATAGAAATTAGAAAAGTTTATTTTCCAAATTGTCCTGACAGACAATCAAACCCAGAACCTTCCGATTGTCCATGCTGATAAGCTTACCCTCTAAATATGCACTACCGAGACCATCCTGAAAAAAATCTTGTTCTTGTCTATACTTAGACTCCTGTGTACATATTCGTATAGCTATGGACCCCCGAGTGTGGTGTCGCGCCATTCTCTTATCTAACGGCCCCCATTCCTTACATCGGCGACCGACAGGGGCGCATTAGTCTCGGCCGGCACGGAACCCTTCGCATTGCTAACAGATTCACCACAGTCTAGTTGTTACAGTATACTTACTCGTACATTGATAGATCATTATCACCATAATATACCAGCATATTGTACACCATAAAAATTAACATACAACTAGAAAAGAAAACAAAAAATAGTTGACACTATCGGTCTTATCGCTATAAGCTATGTCTTCCAGACAACTTTAGGGTAGGGATACAGAAAGAGTTAGGTGGTGTAGTGTAAAAGATATAAGTAGGACTGAACAATATTTAAAATAAAGAAATAATAAGCATAATTAAAACGAAAACAAAGCGTGATATAATAATTTTGTTTATTTTTTATTAATTATTATATTGATACGTAAAAGACCGTGTGAATTAAAATAAGACCATCCCGAGGGTGTCGTTGAAGACGACTAAAGGAATATGAGGAAACGGGCAGCAGCGCGTTTACTTAAGGTACAAATAAAACCTACTATAGACACCAATTCGGACAGAAAGGCGGAATTCTTTTAATATTGTCCTCTTTTCAGACGTGGTTTGAAAGAGATCACTCAAACAAAGTGATAAAACCGCTTAAATTAAACCTAAATATATCTTTGTGTATCGGCAAACGTAATGTAGGACGCCCTCAGGTTAGGGGGAGTGACGATTTGCCCAGGATGGCTGGCAAGCGCTGGATACGAGAAGCCCAGGGTCAGGATCGATCTAAATGGCGAAAATCGGGAGAGGCCTATGTCCAACAGTGGACTGAAAAGGGCTGATGATGATGATAAAATATAATTGTGTTAAGTTTGAAGTCAATTGTTTGGTGTGCAATAAAGACTCCTATCTATACTATCTATCTGTATTTTACCAATGAGCATACTGTACATTACTTACACTTTGCCACTACGACTCTATAATGAAAGCTCCGTCAGTAGGTAAAAAGAAATCACTTTTCCAACCAATACAACTGTGATATTTATTAGTTGTAGTCTTTAATTAATTTCAGATAGTACTTTTATTATTCTTGTGTATTTATTTAATTCATTATCTATCTTTTGTGGACTTGCTTGTTATAGTTTTTGCACAACTTCACCGCTCTTTCAGAAAATACATTTCCTCTACGACAAGGCCGGCAAAATTAACAATAATAATAATATTAACCCAAGACATGCCACACTGGGCCACTCATCGCCATCTAGCCCCAAACTAAGCCGAAGCTTGTACTATGGGTACTAGACAACTGATAAACTTACTTAGATACTTTTTTTTTGTAAATAAATACATATTATACATAGAAAACACCCAGACCAATACAAACAGGCATGTTCATGAACACAAATGTTTGTACTGTGCGGGAATCGAACCCACGATCCTTGGCTCAGAGGGCAGTGCTCACTACCAAATGAGCCATCGAGTCAGTCAATTGTACTACAATGACGTCTGCAGTCCAATTTCATGCATATGTTTATATGTTTCTGTGCTTTAAAGAATATCAATTTATCTAGGAATACCAACCAGTAGCTGTAGGGATATCTATGGGTGTCGTTCCATGTGTGGCAAAATTTTGAATGCATGCAAAGTTAATGTTATGATGGTTAAGTTTCTTGTCTAACTAGAATAGAATATAAATAAATATCAAACATCACATACATTGCTCTAATCCCAAAGTAAGTAGCTTAAGCACTTGTGTTATGGGTATCAGAACAACGAAGGTACTACAAATAAATACTTACATACAAATTATAAACACCCAGACACGGAACAAACACAAGTGTTCATCACACGAATGTTTGTCCCGGGTGGATATCGAACCCACAACCATTGCCGAAGGCAGGGGTCACTACCAATTAAGCCACCGAGCCAGTCATAAATAATTTTTTGCACTGTGTGAAATGAGGTGCAATGAGGGTTTTCTGAAAAAATTAATCCACCAGATGCCGCCACATACGCAGCAGGTCCAACTGTAACATAACTGGTTCATTTTGATAAGTCACTGACATTACACGATAGCTGGACCTCAGGCTACATAACGCATCTATCGAGCATTTCGGAACACCCTCATCGAATGGGGCAGAAATGGAAATCATACATTACACAAATGCACCGAGAACGACATATGTTGCGGACAGAACGACCTTTTTTATATACGTTTTACTTTCTTAATAGTTTTGTACATAGTTATAAATTTGGAAATATTTTTGTTGCTATGGTTTTTGTTATTGTTTTGAAGTAAATTATTATAAGTTATACAGTCCACCGCGGCTGTCCCAATAAAGTGTTTTTGTGGTTTCCCGTTAACTACTTTCATTCCACACCCAGACGCCAGCTCCAGTCGCAACAACATAAATCAACCTTAAAACCATAAGGGAGGTAGCTACCCCAAAAAAGTAATTCCTCACCCACCCTTTCATCAAGTGAACTCTAAAGAGAACCATTACAATTAATTTCAAATCAATACTCAACAATCATAAAATGGGAACGTATCGCCTCAAGGGAAATCATCATATCGATGGGGCACCATCACACGGTTTACTGGTGATTGGTAGCTTTGATCCCCTTAAGCCTTTAATGCTGATTACATCAGAATTAATACGTACGGGACTTGATATATAAAACATATCAATCGAGTTAAAATTCATAGTATTTTTTTTGACTACTTTCTTTTTTTTTCACTAATCAGCCACGGACTCAGATAACCCCAGGGGCGAATTATCATCATCATCATCAGCCTATTGCAGTCCACTGTTGGACATAGGCCTCTCCAGTAGTTCCCCACCTAGGGCACTTCTGGAGGATATACCCATAATCGCCACGCTGGGCAGGCGGGTTGGCGATCGCAGGACGAAGCTTCTTGCTCCGGTGACGCTGCTGCCCGTCATCGGCCTGTGGCATTTATGTAGCTACGCCTTCTATCGTGATGGTTATACCGCCACCAGTCGGTTTGCCAGAGCCTCGTTTGTTGTTCGGCAGGATGCACCACGGGCAGGTGAGGATGACTTGAAGCGAAAAGGTGATAGGTCGCTTCCTTACATCCCCATAGGGCGAGTTATAAATGGCCACATACAAAGATTTTATAAAATCCCAAGTATCATTCCGAACGTTATTATTATCTCTATTACCAAGCATTAGCACTGTTTATTTAATTTTGTTACTGTCTCTTGTTTGAATATTTTTAACAGTTAGAATAAATTATCCAAAAATATAAAGACAATAAACATGCAAACTGCAAAACAGTTGACACTGCATCTGCTAAGAACGTTTATTTCATCTCTATGGTGCAGTTCACTGAGAACATTTTCTTTTCATCTAGTACCTACTCCTCTTTCGCGTTTTAAATTAATATTCAATGTTAAATAAAGAACAACGTCTAAAGCTTTTTAGAAAGGTTTTGGTTCAGCGCAGACGGCACACTTTTTGTGCGATAGAGTCTGCGGCTGAGACATTTAAAAAGAGCGTCTAGGTCTGCCGACAGAATGATCGAAGATAAGCGTCGTGTGTGTTACTGCATATAATTGTCTAGGAGTGAGAGCCTTCCGCTCCCCCAACAGTCCGGTGATGATGACAAGGCCGGCCTGGCCATCATGGTAGTCATTTAGAAAAAAAAAAAAAAAAAGCATATAATTGCAAATAAGTGCGTCACGGATAGTCTGTCGTCTGGTCTGCCCCTTAACTATGATTCTTATTTATGGTCCTAGGTGTTTGGACGGATAGCAAGTTCAATGTATTTTATTGCTTCCATTTTATCATATTATGGATTTTCATCATCATCATCAACCTATCGCAGTCCACAGCTGGACATAGGCTTCGCTAGTTGTTCGCCACCTTGGACAAACCTGGAAGATTTACCTATAATCGCCAAGCAGTACAGGCGGGTTGGGGACCGCAAGGCGTAACTTCTCGCTCCGGTGACGCTGCTGCCCGTCATTGGCCTGTGGTATTTGGTTAGGCCTTCCATTGTGATGGTTATACCGCTACCAGTGGGCTGCCAGAGCCTCGTCTGTTATTCAGCAGGATGCACCACGGGCAGATGAGTGGCTTGGAGAGAAAAGATGATGGGTCGCTCCCTTACCTCTATAATGTTGTCTTAACAGGTCCCGTGTATCACATTTGATACATAACAATTTAAATTCTGTTGTGTTAGGACGGTGGACAGAGAAAGGGTTAAGTTTATTAAAAATCAGATCACATCTGATTCCCAAGCAACATTCTAGAAAAACCTCATGAATTCGTCTTAATGAAACAGTTGGGTAACATAGCCACACTGTAAATAAAATACAAGTAAGCTGGATATCGATTTGGCAAAGAAGGTTCCGAATCAGTCCCATTACGGGATCTCGTCAGTAATACCGGTAGACCCCTCAATCCGGTAACCGGTAAATTACACCCTAAATCCCTATCAGGGGATAGCAATCAGCATTAAATGCGTACAGGTATCGACGGCCGAGTACGTAACCTATGCGAGGTTTGCGTCATCTGCGTTTGAGGGGGAAATGTAGGGGGCATTTTTATATTTATGGAGATAGGGTCCTATTAAAATTTGGCACTCACTGACGGCGCGTATTCCCTTATGTTATGGGACTTTTGACTTGTCAATTTTCGTATTTCGTAGTAAATCACTTACCATCAGGCAAATTGCAGTCAAGCGCAAACCCATTTCGTATAAAAATAAACAACTTTTGGCCGAATAGGACCGCGAAACAATAGATAATCCGTAAATTTAATATTATACTTAAATGCGAAAGTACCACAAAACATTAGACAGCTCAACTAATATTATAAATGAGAAAGTTGGTTTGGACGGATGAAGAGATATTTATTTGTTAGATAGTATTTTACGCAAAAATTAATGAATGCGTTCTAATGAAACATTACATTAACATATAAGTACGTAAGATTAACGCATAGGCTATGTTTTATCCGTAATGTTTTTACCGAATTCACACAGACAAAATTTGGCATTGCAAGTTGGTAAATCTTATCTTATCTTAACTAATATAAAGCTGAAGAGTTTGTTTGTTTGTTTGTTTGAACGCGCTAATCTCAGGAACTACTGGTCCGAATTGAAAAATTCTTTTTGTGTTGAATAGACCATTTATCGAGGAAGGCTTTAGGCTATATAACATCACGCTGCAACTATTAGGAGCGAAGAAATAATGGAAAATGTAAAAAAAAAACGGGGATAAAATAACTATTCCACGCGGACGAAGTCGCGAGCACAGCTAGTAATAAAATAAGTAGGTGACCTCACCCGTAGTGGCTGGTATGTATGTATAGAATTTAAACCCGATCCTGTACTTTAGACGGCACTTACTACCTATAGTTCATTCGCGTTAAGAAAATAGTGACTCATCACCGACTGCCGGCCAAGCCACACCCCCTAGCCAATTAAAACGCTAGAAATTATAATTTCTAGCGTTTTAATTGGCTAGGGGGTGTGGCTAACGCTAGAAATTATAATTTCTAGCGTTTTAATTAACGCGCAATCTTCTTCTTTTAGCGTGTCGATGGCAATCTAATAACATATATACAATCATATTATATAATAATCTAATACGCGCAATTAACGCGAATGAACTATACTTTTCCGTGTCAGTCTATACTATTGTATGAAGTATCGTTGATGTAACGCCATCCCATTAGGCGGCAGAAACCACATTCGCATCGTACGTCCACGGTTGACGAGCGCTGATTTCCCGCGAGTGACGCCCTAAATAAAACACCGAGGAACTAAAATATTATGCCTTCATCTTTTTTTCCGCGTTTATCCAAGGGTTTTCAAGTTATTATACCCAGATTCCTGGGTGTAACTGAGTAATTTCTATTTCTATAATAATGTCTCTGACCTTCGGAATGTCCTATCATGTTTCGGTTCCAAGCCACTCTCACCTGCCCTTGATGTGTCCTGCTGAATAACAAACGAGGCTCTGGTAACACTCAGTGGCGAAAAAAACTCCCACTCTTTGACGTCACGCGTAATTTTAACGGGCTATATCTTTGTAATTTTTGGTCTTATTTACAAATGAAAAAATGCACGTCTTTTATTCTTGAACAATATAAAAGACGGACTAATAAGTAATTTTTTTTACGCAAAAGGCCTATTATGGGTAGAACCTACAGCTGTTTGCCCAAAGTGGCAACTAAATGGAACGACATATATCTAGCAGAGGATGGCGACAGGCTGATGATGTTCTAGCTAAAAAAAACATACCTTTAGATACGTAAAACAACGCAATCAACTAAAAAGCAGAAAGAGTACAAGCTATCCACGACGCCGAAAACAATTTAACTGAATTATTTCTAAAAATTGTAAATCCTCACTTCGCCATTTGCATTCAGTGACCGTCCCGGTATTTATTGCTTTAATTAAATTTAATTCGGCGAGGGCAAAGGGTGAAAAGTTTCAAGTTCCGAGGCAGTTGGCTGAAAACACTCCGAATAAATGTTGGAAGCGGAATATTTTATAGTTTACTTAAGTAATTCGAGTTGGAGTAAGTATGGGCTGCGACAAGATTCCGCGAAGGCGTTCTCATTATTTTTCTTTCTGTGATGAAAATGAGACGGCAAATTTGCCAATTATGAGCTTGTGGCGTAATTTGAAGCTTCAGTTGTTTTTCTGTTCGTGTGGATAACGCTTTTTGTGTTGTCTTCTGGTAAAAACAATGTTAACAAAAAAAATACAAGTTTTAGAATCCAGAAGCGAGGGATGAAATCACAAGGCAACAATATAATGACTAAAATAAAGATCATCCGTCCAGGAAAATCACCAAGAACCCAGGTATTCTATCATCATCATCAGCCTATCGCAGTCCACTGCTGGACACAGGCCTCTCCAGTTGTTCGGCACTGGCAACTTTAGGCAAATCACTGAAAGTTGTATCTCACAATCGCCACACTGGGCAGGCGGATTGGCGATCGCGTAGGGCGTAGCTTATAAATTTGGTGAGCTGCTGTCCATCACCTGCCTGTGGTATTTACCTAGCTTCGATCGTGATGTTTATATCGCCACCAGTCGATTAGCAGAGCCTCTGCTATTCAGCAGGATGCAGCACGAGCAGGTGAGGTTGGCTTAGAGCAAAAAGATTATGGGTTTCCTTTACATCACTCCTATCCTCCCTTCCATCAATGTAGGCTCTGACGTCGTTTAATATCAGGCGAGTTAACTTTCAAAATAACCAATGTAGTGAAATTCAATCAACCACAAAATCGTATATAACAAACAATAAACAAAACGTCGTCGTCGTCTCAATAAACTGCCACTATCATTAATTAATTATTAACATACTTATAATCTGAAACACGACCAAAACGTATAATCATGGCAATACCACAAAAAAATATTAATTATTCACCCCGTAATAAGCGATTGTTGTTCTCACCAAAAGCAGACATTAAAACCCGCTTTAACTGCGTAAAAATGATAATTTACAACAATAAAATTAATTCCTATCCTCATTGTTATTCCGGTAATTACTGGGATGACTTCATTTGTGTGTTAAAATTAATATTATTGGGTCATTTGTTAAAAATTAAAACATCATTGTGGTGCATTCCGAAACATAATAATATGCAGTTAATAAAAATATCATCATCATCAGCCTATTACAGTCCACTGCTGGACATAGGCCTCTCCAGTTGTTCGCCACTTAGGACAAACGTCTGGAGGATATACGCCACGCTGGGCAGGCGGGTTGGCGATCGCAGGGCATAGCTTCTCGCTCCGGTGACGCTGCTGCCCGTCATCGGTCTGTGGTATTTAACTACGCCTTCAATTTTGATGGTTATACCGCCACCAGTCGGTGGCCAGCGCCTCGTTTGTTATTCGGCAGGATGCACCACGGGCAGGTGAGGTTGGCTTGGAGCGAAATGATGATAGGCCGCTCCCTTACATCCCCATAATATAAATAAGTCTGTCGGAATTTCTCATCAATCATTCGGGTTTAAGCTACTCGTAGAGACGTCCATCATCAGTCCACTGCTGGACATAGGCCTCTCCAAATGTTCTCCACCTTGATCGATTTTGGGCCTCGCAGAGACGTATCCTGTATTTATTTTTAATTTGTTTCTATTATCGGCAAATGTAATATGCGTAAGACGCCATTAAGCCAGATGGAGCGATGACTTGCGCAAAATGGCTAGTGCTGGATTTGAGAAGCCCATGATCTAGCAATATGGCGGTGTGTTATGGGTATCAGAACAATGAAGGTATCACTAATAAATACTTAAATACAAATATAAACACCTGATGTATGTTGACATTCATAATAAAGACTAGGTATTTACTGTCGAACACATCTAATTTACATTAAAATAAGTGTACGAATTTCTTATATCTCTAGGTATACATGACGTCTTAAAAGAGGTCCTAATATAACCAAAAGGGTTTCTTACTTTTAAAAAATTAACTTTTTAATTAACCCTTTACTTCTCTGGCGCATAAAGGCGACCGCAAGGACAAAGTGCTTGCTTAGTCACTACTGAAACTGCGAAGTTTAGTCACCATGTTAACCCTGAATATACAGTTTATTCTTTTATAAGCTAGTTTATCTACATACGTTTTTGCACTAAACATAATGAAGAGATTTATATTTTTGTGTATATGTACGAGTACATTTGCCCGTGGTACATCCTGCCGTACAAACGAGGCGCTGGCAACCGATGGCGGTATAACCATCACAATTGAAGGTGTAGCTAAATACCACAGGCCGATGACGGGCAGCAGCGTCACCGGAGCGAGAAGCTACGCCAATACGATCGCCAACCCGCTTGCCCAGCGTGGCAAATTTGTGTATATCCTCGAGATGTTTGCCCTAAGTGGCGAACAACTGGAGAGGCCTATGGCCAGCAGCGGACTGCGATAGGCTGATGATGATGAAGTTATAATGATTTAACGTTATTCATAAGACAGAATGAATCACTTCAATCGAATTGTCTAAGCGGGTCACCTCACTATGAAGCTAAAACTGACAGACGTCAAGTATGGCCTGTTGTCTTTCCCCGGCTTTAGTTTCGCGTGCTGTATTAGTTATTAATTTATATTCTCTTTTTGTTAATAATGTTATGCAAGATGTGATTACCTTAAATAATAAGGACGGTTAGTTATTTAATATATACTGATGTAATTTTCATGTACCTACTGCTGTATCTTATGTTGGTGATCCAATAAATAAATAAAGAATGACTCGCCGTAACTTATGATGTCGAGCGGCATGCGTGTTTGCGTGTTTGTATGTATGTTTGTGTGTGTGTGAAGTCAGCGACATGCAGCTTGTGTGTCTGTCCTCAATGTTAGTAGTCCCAAGTCCCCACAGTAAGCGGTGGCTCGTCTCCGGCACCCAAGCGGCCCTCATTAAACGCTGCGAGTACTTCTCAAAGTTTACACACTGACGCGCCTCAGTTTGTGCTCTCTGCAACGCTCGCGCACAAATCCGTGCATACTTACGTCAATAACGAAAGTGAATGCATTCAATAATAAACCTTAATTCACTTGAATTTAAGAACCAAATGTATTTACACAGGTGGAGGTACCTGGTGGCGGTGGGAGGTAGGATGTATGGGAGCGACTCACTTTTCGCTCCAAGCCACACCTGCCCGTGGTGCATTCTGCTGAATTACGAACGAAGCTTAAGCAACCGATTGGTGGAGACATAACCTGATGGTTATGTCTCCACCAATCGGTTGCTAACATCAAGTTAAAGCAATCAATCAGTTAAAGCAATCAATCAGTTAAAGCAAGTTAAAGCAATTGAAGACGTAGGAAGACCACAGCCCGCCCTACTACGCCCTGCGATCGCCAACTCGCCTGCCCAGAGTGGCGATTATGGGTAAAGTCTCCAGGTGTTTTCCCCAAATGGCGATCTGGGGAAGCCTATTGCAGTGGACTGCAATACTGTCGGTAACTTACTTAGATACTTTTTTTATACATTATTACTTATACATAGTGAAAACCAATACAAACAGATATGTTCATGTACACAAATGTTTGTGCGCCCTTGGCTCAGAAGGCAGAGGTCTTTTTTTTTTATAGTGGCTCGACATAATGGCTTCCCTTCGCCTGATGGAAAGCGAAAGAGAAGCCCAAGTCGCTGTGACAACGGGCAAGTAACTGGTCAGTTACCTGTCAGTTGCCACCGCCATGCCGGCCCAACCCTAACCCCCCACGAGCTCCGGAAACTCTAATCACCGGCAGAAACACGACCCAGAGGTCATTTGACTGCGGTATTCTATAGGGTGGAGGTCCTTCCCCGGACGGGCGGCTCAATTCGAGCGAAGATTCGCTATGCCCTACCTCTCTTAAAACTACCAAATGAGCCATCGGACCAACCATAAGTATCAAATGTTGCTTTGAGACAACATTGTTGATGTGTACTATCTGCCACATTTATTTATTGTAAGCAAGCCGACAAAACTATCCCGAACAACGGAACTCGCGCCCCCGGCTCCGTGACGCGGTTTCAGTAAAAAGTATTATCTTAGCAAAAGGAACTTAGTAATTTATCTTGGTTGTTTAAACGCTTGCTTTTTTTCCTCGTTTAATTAGTTTCAGCGTTGTCCCGGCTCCGCGAGATTTAGAAGTAAATAAAATTATCCCAGTTTGAATTTGTTTTGCTATTTTTATAACTGGTTTTATGTGTAAGTAATACAGATGGCATGCTGGTATCCGTGGTATATATACCTACCACATATAAATATGAACAGCTAACATACATAATATACCTACTTATATAAGCCAAGACATGCCACGCTGGGCCATACAGCGCCATCTATTCCCAAGCTGATTTGAAGCTTGTAACATGGGTACTAGACACCTGGCAAAAATCTTAAGATACTATTTTTTTATAAATAAATACATAATTATACATAGCAAACATCCGAACAATACAAACGGACCTGTCCATGCAATTAAATGTTTCTACTGGGATTTGGGGATGTAATCCCTTACATCCCCAAATCTGGAGAGTGTGATGTGAGTTTTTTTTATGATAGAAGGGGCAAACGGCTCTGAAAGTCACCTGATAGTAAGTGATCACTTCAGCCCATAGACACCGCAACACCAGGGGAGTCACAGGTGCGTTGCCGGGCCTTGAGAAATCTATAGGCTCGCTTTTTGGAGGCTAATGATGAAAAAATCGGCATAGAAACAAGAGGTCCTTGAACTGTCCCCAAAAATAAGCTAACAAATACTCAAATGAGCACATAGATATTCAACAATTTACCCGTAAACGTACCAATTTAACGCCAAAAGGTAAGAATACAAAGGGCTCAGCCTCCAACGATACACATGTGCTACACTCCCGGTTTCCGTACCCGAAAGATCCGACCGGACGTGATAATTTTACCCACCATTGTTCGCGGCCCCCGTAAACAGAGTGTATGGGGACGATAATAAGGCCGTATGAGCGCTAATGGTGGAAAATGTCATTAATATCTCGAATATCACGAGAACTTTTTTATTTTTAGACGCTTATGCGCTGTATCAGAGTAGATCCTGTGTCATTCTGATCAATTTCTTAGTATCCCAATGTATCTTAAGTGACACATCAGTATGAGTTAGATTAATATCAGCGTATCTTAAGTGATACATCAGTACGACATAGGCTGGTTACCGACCATTTTTTTTTAGAGGGGAATGCATTAGGCACCGTCATGCCACCCTCGGGGGGAGGTGACATGGTGTGTGGGACTCACACCTCCCGAAATGGGAGGGTATACCCACTAAACCCCCCTGTGTCGCCAGTGGGCAGCAAGTTGCAGAGACACGGGCAACGCCGAAGCATACCGCCGCATCCCTGCATGCCCTGGCCAGCCGCAGATGACAAGTGGCCAGCACTCCTGGTCCGGGGAGGGCAAATACCCCTACCCCCGAGGCTGGTTACCGACCAAGAACGCGAGCTCGAGGATCAATAAAGATAACTTTGACACAAAACAGGGCAGATAGGTTGACAATCGCAGGGCGAAGCCTTGTCACTCCAGTGACGCTGCTGCCCGTTATCGCTGCTGCCCGTCATCTGCCAGTAGTATTTAACTAAACCAACTATACTATTAAGTTCTGATGGTTAATCTCCCCATCAGCCTGTTGCCAGAGCCTCGTTTGTTATTCAGCAGGATGCACCACGGGCTGGTGAGGGTAACTTGGAGCGAAAAGATGATAGCTCCCTTCCATCCTTAGGGAAGTAATCTATCATCTGAATCAAGTTAATTAACAGGAATAAGTTGAAGGATTCCCATTTCATCTTCCATATTTCATTTAGCCACATTTCAAAAATTCAGAAATACCTACCTTTTGTATGAAACTGCATCGGCTCCATTACTTATAACGCCTATGTGATATGACAATTGTTCCTTTGTGTTGCCGGCCCGTTGCCATCCAGACAATGCCTACTCGATCATATTGGATTTTATTATTTGAAGCCTACGTCCATTGCGTAGTAAAATATGTAGGGTACTTACTTCATTGTATAAAAATTGTATTCTATATTTTCAGGGACTTTTTTATTGACCGACTTCAGGAAAACGAGGTTTCTCAATTGCATCTTATAATAATGCTAGCTATATAAAATTCGGAGCTCGCGGGGGTTAGGGTTGGGCCGGCATGGCGGTGGAAACTGACAGGTAACTGACAAGTTACACGCCCGTTGTCACAGCGACTTGGGCTTCTCTTTCGCTTTCCGTCGGGCGTAGGGAGGCAGCACGTCGAGCTACTATAAAAAAACATCTCCACACACCACAAACCACAAACGAAGTGGGCACAATAATATGTATCGAATTGATAAAAATCAAATGTTCATAAGAACCAACCGAAAAGACTGTTAGAAAACGCTCCTCACAACTCCGAAATTCCCGTGCAGAAAAAAATAAAAGAAAAAAAATCTTCAAAAGCTTTCAAAACAAACGGAGACAAACCACGACCTCAACGGGACATTTGTATCGAATCTCCGCACCGCCCATCCCGGCTCACGTGAGACGCGACGACGGTCCGCACTAAATCCGGGAACGGGATAAGGGGGAATCGATTGGGGTACGAAAGGTTCCTTAGAAAAGAATAAACATTACTGAAGCCTTTCGATATACTTCAATTTTTTTTATAGTAGCTCGACATAATGACTTCCCTACGCCTGATGGAAAGCGAAAGAGAAGCTAAGTCGCTATTTTTTTTTAATAATTATAAAAAAAAAAAAAGAGGGAGAAGGCGGCATGGTGTGTGGGACTCACACCTCCCAAAAAGGGAGGGCATACCCACTAAACCCCCCTGTGTCGCCAGTGGGCAGCAAGTTGCAGGGACACGGGTAGAGCCGAAGCATACGGCCACATCCCTGACTGCCCTGGCCAGCCGCAGATGCCCGTGGTGCATCCTGCCGAATAACAAACGAGACACTGGCAACCAACCGGTGGCGGTATGCCGGCCCAACCCTAACCCCCCACGAGCTCCGGAATAACGAAAAAAAGATCCCCCAAACTTTTTCCACAGTTCCTCATCATCATCAGCCTATCGTAATCCACTGGAAATAGGCCTCTCCAGTTGTTCGCCACCTTATTCAAACACCTGGAGGATTTGACCCATGATGGCCACGCTGGGCAGGCGGGTTGGCGATCGCAGGTCGTTAATCTTCGCTCCGGTGACGCTGCTGCCCGTCATTGGCCGTGCGTGTGGTATTAAGCTACGCTTTCAATCGTGGTCGTTGTTATTCGGCAGGATGCATCAGGGGCAGGTGAGGGATGGCTTAGGGCGAGAAGATGATAGCTCGCTCCCTTGCATTGTTTTATATTATCACGTCAAAACGTTGCATGTTTGTTTAAATGTATAGATCCATAAAATGTTTTGCATTTATATTATTAGTAGGATTTTTTTACCACGGACCCCCAAAAACCAGTTCAAACCGGATGATATTACCCTTGATCAGCACTATCGTTGACCTGCACCAATTCTGAAATGCTCGACATTTATTTCACCATCATCCCTCCTTTTCCGTCCCCCATTCCCTATTGTTGTGCGAGCGAGACAGAAATAGTTGTAAAGTCATCTCTATTTATCTCATGTGTGTTAGAATACAGACCAGGGCGAACTGTTTCGATGGGTACCCTTTTTCTACCCGTTTGCCTTATTTACGAATTCGTTCTGGATTGGTGAGCCTCATTTGATTCGAGTCTTGGGATACCTTATTAGCCTAATACTTACTACGTTTTCTTTGAGTCCCCTTATTTAAAAAATAATAACACCTATATGATGATAAACGGGTTTTAACATCCAGTTGGGATAGATTATATAATATTTGTGCACTTGACTGTTCAAGGTATTCGCAGCATTCGCCTCCAGCACCACATTTCGAATGCATCTATTCTCTGTATTTCTCTTGCTTTAATGGTCCACGTCTCCACCCCAAGAAGAAGTCAGTACTTGTAACTTCGTGATTTTTAAGATATCATAACGATATCTTTTTCTATATTTTATTAAAATATTTAAGCTGTATTTTGGTTGCCATAGAAACAAAAAATAATCATGGTATTAACTGATGCTTTTTCAAAATGATGACAACCCCTGCCACCCGTAACCCGTTTTCAACGTAAACATAGATAAAACATGATAAAACAATTAGGCGTATTGTCAATTTATGTCCTAATTTCGCATATACTTTGTAGTATAACTACGATT
Organism: Conogethes punctiferalis; assembly: GCA_031163375.1. Taxonomy (NCBI): domain Eukaryota; kingdom Metazoa; phylum Arthropoda; class Insecta; order Lepidoptera; family Crambidae; genus Conogethes; species Conogethes punctiferalis. The sequence goes on along the minus strand of CM062092.1, from coordinate 13,352,458 downwards.
GTAGGTATAAATAAAATATAGTTCATGATAATGTTCGTAATATATTATTTCACATGAACCGTTACATTGAGCAATAATTACCGTATTATTATTTTACTAGAATTATTTAATGTATTATACAATCAACAGCGAAACATATCGACAATAATTTCAATACCAAACTGATAGACTGTTTGTAATTAACTTGTCATATTTATTCAGATCAGCAGTAAAAGCTTACTCCCGAATTATCCGATGAAAATGCTCTCACTAACTTGGGTTCCTGTTTCACTGCGGTGCTGCTATAACCCAAAACTAGCTACGCCACGCTTGGCCACACAGCGCCATCTAGCCCCAAACTAAGCCGAAGCTTGTACTATGGGTACTAGACAACTGATAAACTTACTTAGATACATATTTTTTTGTTGATGCATGCATATTATACATAGAAAACATCCAGACCAATACAAACAGACATGTTCATACACACAAATGTTTGTAATGTGGGTACCAATTGAGCCACCGAGCCAGTCAAATGCTACATTAATATGTGTGCAAGTACTTGTCGTCATCATCAGCCTGTGAACGTCCACTGCTGGACATAGGCCTCCCCCCATGAACTGTAATTTGGATAAATTGCCTTAGTCACCACGTGTACAAACGTCAACTAAATTTGGTTGATCGGTCGAGCCGTGGATCGAGCTATGTCGATGATCTTGATCCTCTGTCGGATCATCATCATCATCATCAGCCTATTACAGTCCACTGCTGGACATAGGCCTCACCAGTTGTTCGCCACTTAGGGCCAACATCTGGAGGATATACCCATAATCGCCACGCTGGGCAGGCGGGTAGGCGATCGCAGGGCGTAGCTTCTTGCTCCGGTGACGCTGCTGCCCGTCATCGGCCTGTGGTATTTAGCTACGCCTTCTATCGTGATGGTTTTACCGCCACCAGTCGACTGCCAGCGCCTCGTTCGTTAATCGGCAGGATGCACCACAGGATGCACCCTGTCGGATCACGTCATTTTAAATCCGATTCCGTAGAGAAACGCTCAAAATAGCCCTTTCCATAACTCGCTCAGCAGCTTTTAATTTGTGGACCAGCCATACCGTAGGTGCTCTCACATTTCGGCTCCGTAAACTATGTAATGTCCAGTAGAAGGGAGGCAAAGAATACCCACTAGAAAACATCGGCCTCCATAAAGGGCTACGGTTGGGGCGTCAGGGACCCCACGGGAGGTAGCCATGACGCCTCCTAGTATAGAAGTTACCTTAACCTGTTTAATAGCACCTACCGACGTGTTTGCTTGCTTAATTATTTTAGTGTTTGTGGGGTAAACTAAGCGACTTTGATATATGGCATAAGTAAATAAGTTGCGCCAACTATTGAACAAATAAGTTAGTAATTAATATTCGAAACTAAGTTCGTATTTATCGAATATAATCTTCATATGTATTTGTTTGCAGTAAATAGTTCTTACTTACATATTTACTTGTTTGCCATTGAAAATAAGGTCATCATGACAAATGCAAACATAGATCTTGGAAAACTAAAAAAAAATCCATCAGGCGTAGGGAAGCCATTATGTCGAGCTACTATAAAAAAAAGAAAAAAAATAACCTAAACAAATTTAATAAATGATTTATAACATCATCTACCTAAAGGTTGTCTGGAAGAGATCGCTACAAGCGATAAGACCGCCTAAGTTGTAATTTGTTTTTGTTTGTTATGTGTTTTTCTGTAATGTCTGTGTTTTTGTGCAATAAAGAGTTTCTATCTATCTATCTATTATCTTCATCAGCCTATCTTGTTAAAGTAAGTAAATGTATGTAGTAATGTACCTTGTTAAAGTTCCAAATTGCTTTTTTATCGTAATCCTCTGATCGAAATAGGCCTCTCCAGTTATTACCACTTTGGGCAAACATGGGCAGGCGGGTTGGCGATCGCAGGGCGAAGCTTCTCGCTGCAGTGACGCAGTTTCCCGTCATCGTTCATCGGCCTGTGGTATTTAGCTACGCCTTCAATCGTAACTGTTATACCGCGACCAGTCGGTTGCCAGAGTCTCGTTTGTTATTCGGCAGGATGCATCACGTGTAGATGAGTGTGACTTGGAATGAAAAGATTATCGAAAAGGTTGCCCCCTTACATCTCAATGCCAGTATTTCAAAAATGTTTTGTTAGTTCCGAAACACATATCAATCCTCGCACCGCCGTCACTCAAAAACAATACTGGCCCAATTAATATGCCCTACCTGTATCAAACCGATTGAAATAAGGGCGAGCACACAATATCACTAAACACACACGCCCCGGGGGAAATCACCGGTGGACGACAAATCTTCCCCGTGATCGCACAAAATAACTTTGTCCGTAATAAATTCCGTTTATTGCGATCGGCCGGTCCGCCTGTTGTGACGAGGCGTACTCGTTTTTTAAACTGTGACTTATGTGTACTGAGCTTTAAATGGATATAGTTTCCAATAAGGAATTGGGGTTCGGCCGGCCGGTGGAAGCTAAAATGAAATTTATGTCGACGGGGACAAGGTCGGAATTCGTCTTGTGAAAGGCGATTCGTTACAATTTCTGTGTGAAGTAACAAACAACTGTAGGAAGGTAAATCTCTTCAAGGTTAGGGCTCCATCTGCGTATGGTGTGAGAAAGCGTGCAGTAGGTAAACAGATAGATAAGAATAAGAAAAGAATATTTTATTGGGACGTCACATTATAGACACGTATATTT